>CM032447.1:81188045-81414114 GCA_019049505.1 Pachyrhynchus sulphureomaculatus | reverse complement strand
AGCTCTTGGATTCTGTTCTTGTGACATTCCACTTTAAATAGCGTTGACGTTTAATGGCTATTAATATATTTAGGTACATGTTCTTTAATCTTTGCTGCTGTTTGGTTGTGTTGCTGTTTGCCCCCTTCACCTAGATTAGCTGATGAGCTCCAAAATGGAATGAAAGAGAGCGTGTTCTAATTTGGGCGCTATTAGACGACACATCCGGGTTGTTCATTATTCTTAAACGTTCGTATTTTTAATACCAAGCAAAATTCACTGTCAGTCTTCGTGTGAAGGCTGTATGGTTGATTTGTTAACAAAAACTATGTTATTAGATTTGCTTCCAACTTTCATTTCGTACACAAATCGGAAAACACAACAATAAATAATTTACCTGTTACTTAAATCGTAAAGTTCCCAGTGAGATGGCAATTCGATAATAGAAAGCCGACTTTCAAGATATTTGTAATATAAATAAGAAGTTTTGAAAAAGTTTCCTACGCAAAGTTCTTCCAGTATATTGACGGGAGATCAGCCTAAACTTTTTTCAAACTAAATTTTATGTGTTAGAAGAAACTAAATTTATGAAAAGTTCCATATTTGATAGATGTCACAAAAAGTTCCCCTTTTATTAAAAAGAACGTAGCAAATATAAATAGAGGCTCTGATTGTAACTTTGCTATTGAAGGTTTTGTGCTTTAAATAAATTTAATTTAATGGGGTAAAAAAAAAATATATATTTTTTTTTATTTTTAAAAGTTATTGACAAAATTCATTTCATAATGAATACACTAAATATCATCAGTTCCTTATTAATGATATTCAGATCTTTCTCCGTTGATATTTATCATCGTATTCCAAAACTGTGCCAGCGAACTAGCACAAGTTTTTGTAGGTTTTTGAACTTTTCTTGCTGAAAGTATGTTTCTATTAAACCGGTACCTAAAAAGGCATGCTAAACTCTCATTGACCGGTGGCATCCTTTTCGTTAATATTGAAGTCTATGGAAAAATCTCACAATCAGTATTTTTATTGTTCCGTACGGAACACTTAAACTTCGGTGTCTGTCTGTCTGTCACACCTGTTTTTCTCCGAAACTATTTGTCATAGACAGTTGAAATTAGTAAAAATATAAGAATTGATGGCTCATCAGAGCCATGTAGTTTTGAAAGTTAAATTTTGACTTAAGGGGTTAGTTTTGGGGGGTGAAATCGGAAGTAAAAAAATCTCTATATAATATATATAAAATGCAACGTCTCTCTGTCTGTCTGTCTGTCTGTCTATCTGTCTGTCTGTCTGTCTGTCTGTCTGCTGTCTGTCTGTCCGTTAGTGTGCTTATCACTGGAGAACCACTTATCCGATTTACGTACTTTTTTTTTTAAAAACATACATATGTTCTCTGGCCAGGTCATAGGCTATATTTTATTACGATAGGTAGCATAAGGAATGAGCAGTGACGTAAAATAGTGAATGAAGTCGGAAAAAAGTTTGCCGCTAATGCATTCCATTGCAAGCACAGACTAAACCATTAAATATGGAACAATATTATGTAGCAGAGAATATCTATAATCTATAATCTATAATATATATAAAATGGAATGTCTCTCTGTCTGTCTGTCTGTCCATTAGTGCGTTTATCACGCGAGAATCACTTATCCGATTTACGTGTTTTTTTTTAAATCAAACATATATTCTTTGGCCAGGTTATATAATAATAATAATAATCTATATCTATAATTTGTATAAAATGCAACGTATCTCTGTCTGTCTGTCTGTCCGTTAGTGCGCTTATCCCTCGAGAACCACTTATCCAATTATGTGATTTTTTAAATTCATACATATGTTCTCTGACCAGGTTATAGATATATATTTTATTAAATCTATAATATATATAAAATGCAACGTATTTCTGTCTGTCTGTCCGTTAGTGCGCTTATCACTGGAGAACCACTTATCCGATTTACGTGCTTTTTTTAAAACATGCTAAACCATTAAATATGGAACAATATCATGTAGCAAAGAATATCTATAATATATATAAAATGTAACGTCTCTCTGTCTGTCCGTTAGTGCTTTATCACTGGAGAGCCACTTATCCGATTTTCTTGCTTTTTTTTTTAAACATACATATGTTCTCTGGCCAGGTTATAGGATATATTTTATTACGTTAGGTGACATAAGGAATAAGCAGTCACGATAATAGTGAATCAAGTCAGAGAAAAGTTTGCTGCTAGCGCGTTCTCTTGCAATACACTGCCTAAAGCATTAAATATGGAACAATATCATGTAGCAAAGAATATAATATATATAAAATGTAACGTCTCACTGTCTGTCCGTCTGTCTGTCTGTCTGTCTGTCTGTCTGTCTATCTGTCTGTCCGTTAGTGCGCTTATCACTGGAAAACCACATATCCGATTTAAGTACTTTTTTTTTAAATATACATATGTTCTCTGGCCAGGTTATAGGATATATTTTATTACGTTAGGTGACATAAGGAATAAGCAGTGACGATAATAGTGAATCAAGTCGGAGAAAAGTTTGCTGCTAGCGCGTTCTCTTGCAATACACTGCCTAAAGCATTAAATATGGAACAATATCATGTAGCAAAGATATAATATATATAAAATGCAACGTCTCTCTGTCTGTCTGTCTGTCTGTCTGTCTATATGTCTGTCTGTCCGTTAGTGCGCTTATCACTGGAGAACCACTTATCCGATTTACGTACTTTTTTTTTAAATATACATATGTTCTCTGGCCAGGTTATAGGATATATTTTATTACGTTAGGTGACATAAGGAATAAGCAGTGTCGATAATAGTGAATCAAGTCGAGAAAAGTTTGCTGCTAGCGCGTTCTTTTGCAATACACTGCCTAAAGCATTAAATATGGAACAATATCATGTAGCAAACATTATAATATAAAATGCAACGTCTCTCTGTCTGTCTGTCTGTGCGCTTATCACTCGAGAACCACTTATCCGATTTACGTACTTTTTTAAATCATACATTTGTTTTCTGGCCAGGTTATCTATAATCTCCTATCTAGAATATATAAAATGCAACATCTCTCTGTCTGTCTGTCTGACTGCATGTCTGTCCGTTAGTGAGCTTATCACTTGAGAACCACTTATCCGATTTACGTGTTTTTATAAATTTATACATATGTTCTATATAATTCAATATAAGCCTAGATAATGGGAGATAAGATGAGATAATGGGAGATGAGAAGAAATAATGGGAGATAAGTCGAGATAAGCCTCGATAATGGGAGATAAGGTGAGATAATTGGAGATAAATATAAATAATGGGAGATAAGGAGAAATAATGGGAGGTGAGCAGAGATAAGTCTAGATAATGGGAGAGAGTTATGGCGAGATAATGGGAGATAAGTAGAAATATTGCGAGATAAGTCGAGACAAGCCTAGATAAGTCGAGATAAGCTAGATATGGAAGATAGGTGAAATACTAGGAGTAAGGGAGAACGATGGAGAGAGGAGAAAGAATGGAGAGATGAGCGGAGTTAAGCCTAAGATAATGGGAAAATTATGTTAGGGATAATGCGATGAAGGGAGAAATATTGGGGAGATAGGGGGAATATTATGGGAGATATTTTATTACGGTGGGTAACATAAGGAAATTTAAGCAGTGACGATAGTAGTGAATTAAGTCCACGCGAGACGGAGCTGCGGGCCGGCTAGTATAATATATATATATAGATAATGTAATACTCCGCACACTTTTCTTTGTATTATTTTTAAATTAGTCCGAAAAATCCGCTGTCCCCTCCCTTATCTCGAAAAGTACTGATCAAGAAATTTTGAAAAAATTCTGCAATATTCTCTACGGGGTGTAGGATTGAACGAAAAATTTATCACGAGTGCATTACCTTTAATAATTTATTCTGGTATGTAAAAAAACAAAAATTTCAAGGTCATCGATTTTCAGTAAAGATTGGAGACAAACTTTGTTGAAAAACTCATTTGGGTGTGTTTTGTGAAGTCAACTGATCATTTTAATAGCCTCCGTAACAAACAAATTTTTATTGTAAAAGCAATCAACGTACGAAACAACTATACATGCGCACGTTCAACTAGCACTTGACCGGTTATTTAAAAATATATGGAATAAATATTATCATGTGACTCCTGTTTATGACCATTTTATGCTATCTGACTTATGGGTGATGCACTTTCCACGAATTTCGAAGAGTCCATATGGTTGCCAATGCCTTCCGTATAGTCTTCCATAAATGTTCTGTATAAAAACTCTTCGGTATAACAACCGTAGTGGGCAAGATTATTGAAATCGTTCAAAAGCTGTTCATCTACTACTGTCTTCAGATTTGTGTACAAATTTCTGTATTTACTGATATTCGCCTTGTATTTTCTCATTATTTGGTATAGCAACGTTGATCAACATTCCGCATCTTTAAAGTTTTATAGTACTAATACTATGCTTGGTCTATTGTCAGTAACTGTTAGGCTGGTAAACACTATTTGGTCTCAGTAGATTTAGTAGCTCTTGTTCACAAGGAGTGACTCCGGATCATATCTGAAATAAGGCATCGTGTCCAATTGTAACAACTTCAGTTTTTCTATTAGTTCTTCATGGAATATCCTAGAAAAACTGTATTCGTTCTTTCCCTATACTTCGATGTTGCAAATGTATGGCAAAATCTCCTTACATACTATATTTTTTCCGATGTTGGGACACTCATACCTCATAACTCATTCTGCATAGAGATCTAACGAATGATATTTTTCAGATAGTTTTTGGTTTTTTAATCAGCTAATCCTTTATAACTAGCAAGAAAAACGTTTCATACCTGACAAACATGTATCCTGGCGTTAGCCAATAGTTCGACGTAAACTATATCGAATTATTTTCCTGAGCCACTTCAAATGGATGTTGCCAGCGAATATACCCTTTGCTCACTACGCTTGTAGCTTCTGCTAGTCTTTTTGATGGTGTCGCAGTTTCTCTTCTGTTGAAACCAGCTCATTACAGTTGTAGAGAGTGAATTCCAGGTATAAGACGCTGAGGAGTATGCTTCTCTTATTATTGCTTGAACACCAATCATTTCATATATATCTTGTTCTAGCATGCTATATATATATATAATATATATATATATATATTATATATATATAATATATATAATTACAACTACTACCCGAAAAAATAAACTGTGATCTGGACGGGTATTTAAAAAAAAAATTAAGTATAGTTAATGAAAGTTGTTCCTCGCATGAACCATCTCTAAAAATCCCATGTTTTTCAAATTAATTCGACGTTAGCAACACTCCCAGCATTGTGGTCAAAAGATTTATGAATTGAATGCGGTATTACTGCAAATGGTGTTGTTCCGGTTTTTTGTAAAAATAGTCTCTTATTACTTGAAATCACAAAAAATAAGTCGAAAAGGAAACTAGCCTGTCAAAAAAAAAACAGAAAACTTACCCAATGGTACATTTCTCCCCAGAAAAACTACAGGGAAACTTGATATTGAATACGGCATCTTATAAAACCGATGTAAACACATATTAGTCGTCTATGCCTTTGACATCGAGAGAGGGTTGTTATTTGAATCCACTTCAAGGGTGGTGCAGAGATTTTTCACTGCCAAGGTTTAATGTTGATCGTGCCCCAATTCACAGTTCTAAATCAGTTCCAAATTATATGTATACAGTCAGTCCAAAAAGTCTCCATACACCCACCTGTTTTATGTTTAACTAATTAATTGGGGACTATGTTTAAATTAACATTTGAAACTTAACCAACGAGGATTAGTATTAAAAACAACTACGGAACATTTCATTGTTATAAAAAATGTAAACAAAATTATGTCAAAAAAGTCTCCATATCACACAATTACCAATAAATACTTTGACGGAGTTAACGCAAAATAACAACTTCGTTTAAACTAATATTTAGTGAGACCGCCCGCGCCGTTGGCCTTGATAATCTTCTGTAACCTTTTTATTATGCTTGCGACCAGCTTTCTAGTAAACTTCTGCTGGCATATTCTCCCTTTGGTTCAATATTCTGTTTTTTTAATTGCTTGTTCGCGAACACGCCGTTTTAAGTTCCTCCCATAAATGCTCGATGGGTTTACATCGATCGGGTGATTGCGGAAGGTTGTATGAAGCTGCTGTCGCATATTTTGGATTATCCATTTTCGCACAAAGTATATTTTGGATCATTTTACTGTTGGAAATGCATCTTTTTTCGGTGAAGTGCTAATTTTTGGCACACTTTTGCTCAAACTGTCTCTCAAAATTGTTCAGATAAACATGCCGATCCATGGTACCATTAATAAAAATGTAACTTTCCAACTCCTCCAGCGGACATGCATCCCAAAAGCAGTTCACAGTCATCCCTTATCTTCACCATGGAACAAATGTTTTAATATCAAATGCGGTATTATTCTTTCTTCAATAACTTTAGTTCTGCCATCAGACCTAAAAAAGGTTAATTTTACTTTCATCACTAAAGATTACGGATTCCCAAAAAATTCAGGAGGTTTAGTAAAGTATTTCTCTAGCAAATGCTAACCGCTTTTTTGCGATTAGCTTCCGAAATTAACGGCTTCTTCCTGGCTGCACACCCCTTATAGCCTGCCCTGTGTAAACAATTTCTCTCTGTTCGTGAACAAACATTTTTCGAAAATAGTTCCCGTACTTCTTCTCTTAATTTTAGTACACTTTTCTTGGAACCTATAATTATTTGTCTAACAATACTGACCTTTTCACGTGGAGTCAGTTTTCTTGGGGACGACCGGAGCGTGGTCGAATTTTATAGGAAAAACCCAATTGATTTATATTGGTTTTTACAACGTATTGAACAGTAGATAGAATTCGACTTTTTAACAATTTTTCCTCTATTTCGCTACGATTTTCCATCTTTCCACAAATCAGTTATGATAATTTCGAACTTGAAATGGAATTTTTGACAATTTCTCTAGCTCATTTTTAATACTACTTTGAAAACCCACTGCAAAATTATTAGCAACAACTGACATATTATAAAGTATGGCCGGAAAATTATTCATTTGTTTTCAGTTTAGCGAGCAACAGATAGCTTGATAAAATGGGGCTGATTATAACGTGTTTTTTTCCAAGTGCAGTTCTTGAATGTTATCGAGACTTTTTTTACATTAATTTTGTTTACGTTTTGTTTTATCATATTTTTTAGAGGCTGTACGGTTATAAGAGTCGCTATTGCGTCGTTCTAATTATTCAGTTATTATTTTTGCATTATAAAAACTAGATCTAATATTTAAAATTTATATTATGTTGATGTTATTGTTACTCTGTACCGTAAACATCATTGGCTTCATTTAATATAATTTAAATAGTATAATTAATAAAAAGTTGGAGCTGTAATCTGTATGGAAAAAAAAACTAAAACCCTATTTCCGGCTTTTTACACCTATTAGGCTTAGACTTATCGGACTAGCATTCTAAATTACTACATATTAATTATTTTAAGGTTAGACTTTCTCACAATTTTTATTTATGTGTTCACGAATATACGAGGGTCTTTCAATTAATAAAGAGAACAAATAGCGTTAGCTCAAGAATGGTTTATTGGATTGCTACAAAATTTGGCCTACTTTTCCACATATCCCCACTTAATAACATTTGTCCCACCTTTCTTTCTTGAATTCCTGTGGCAAAGAATTCTTTCGGGTTGACGTCGAAGCCACTGTTGCATTTTTTTCCTTCACTTTTTCATTGTCGATGAATCTCTTTCCACATAGGGCATCTTTGAGGAGGTCCGAATAGATAAAAATTACACTGAGCTAGGTCTGGGCTATATGCGGGATGAGGCAAGATCTCCCAACCCAGGTCTTAAAGCTTGTCTTGGATAAGCCGTTGTTGTATTGGGAACAGTTCCAAAGCTTACCTCAACTTCCATAAGCTTTCATTTCAACAGTAGTTCTTCTGTTATTACAAATAAGTCCATCAATCTTGATTCAACGAGGGATCGGAAACTTCGACTGGACGTCCACTTCGCTGCACGTCACACACTGTTGCTCGGCGACTTTTGAACCAATCTATCCACTTGTAAACGCTCGCACGTTCATGGCAACTTTGCCCATACTGTAATAGCATTCTTAGAATCTGTTTCACTTGGCTTTTAACACCCTTTCTGCTACTGAAAATCTTATGACAGACGCTTCTCTTCTAAGTACAGTCTTCTTCTTATGTTTACATTACACGATCGAATAAACTGGAGACCAATTGTCTCTTTATTTATTAAATGATCCTCGTTAATGTTTTTCATATAAACACAAATCGGGTCAGTAAATCTCATATGCAATAAATAAAAGCAAAAATCGCCTAATAAGTTTTTAAACCTAGAACATAATGTTTTCTACCCATAAATGTTTTGTAAATAAAAAAGTTCCGGCTTAAGCCTAAGCTATTTTATACAGACTATTGAAAATTTACGAGGACAAATAATCTAGGATTGGCCGCCTCAATATAAATTATTTTCGGTAATAAATTTTCATTGGCTTGTTTTCGATTTTCAGGTGCACTCACAGACGGGGAGCAGCCACATATTTTATCGGGGTTTTTGCTTTTTTTTAAAGCAAAAGTAATGGAAAATTGGGGTTTTAATGGACGTTCTAGAAACAGTTAGAGGTTATGTGAAAATAACCATTGATATATATTGGGCGCTAAGATTTTTTTATCGTAATTTTAAACTATAGATTTTATATCATGAAAATTCTGTAACTCTTATACCATCAGTTTAAAACATTCTCGACAATAAACAGCAACAAATATAATTATATATATATATTATATTTATATTATATATATATATATTATATATATATATATATATATATATATGTATGTTACGTACGCATGTATATATATATATATATACGATATATATATATATATATATATATATATATATATATATAGATATAACTTGGTAATCTGTTATCGAGCGTACGATCCAATAGATGCGTGTTCAATATCGGGAAATCGCTTTGGACTGTAAAATAAAACTCTTTTCTTCTTTAATACTCAGTATTTCGTTATCTCGTGATGACTTCTTCAGGAGTAACTTATAATATTAATACATGGATTAATATACACTAAAAACAATGTTATTTTTAGTCTAGGTATTAAAATGTTAAATTAGTAAAACAAATAAATACTAACAAACGATATAAATAAACAAACGTAAGAAAATGCGAGTTAGTCTTGATTTTTCTGCACAACCTCGGTGCATTGATGTACCGACGTGAATTCCAATGAACGGAAAAAAAAAGAGAAGGTTTCGAAAAAAAAAAAAACTTAGACGACCTCTACAACATTTTTATTAACATTACCTATCCTAAGCACATTTTACATATAATTAATTTATTATTATAATATTGTTGATGGCCCTACTGATGGTGCGCATGGCGTAGCATACGATATGCAGAAAGCTACATTTTATAAAGCCAATCACAAACTTAGTCATCGCCTTATTCATAAGACTTTCGAAATAATAAAAATTGCAAAATATAACAGCATATTGAGGTTCTGGAACTGTTTGGCAAAAGTAAAAAATTAGAACGCCTATTTTATACAACTGCGTAGTTTATATATTGTCTTGTTTGCAATGTGAGGCTTATTACATTGGATAGGCTTCGCAGTAATTAAAAACGGAGGCTCAGCACAGGAATGATTGCCGATCAGGGAAAGAATTCATGTTACCGTAGTGCAACATCATTTGAAAACAGGTCATAATTTTGACTATAACAACGCTAAATTTTAGTTCACGACAACAAACTATAAAGGGAGAGTTTTTAAAGAAATGTACCACATAAACAGGGAGCCTAACTCAATCAATTATAAATTTAGACACTAATCAATTTTAGTAATTATCTGCTGAGCAATATAGACAAAGCAATATTAATCATTTACAATTCAAAACACGTACTAATAATTAAAATTTTGCCACCTCTTGGTATAAAATAAGTAAATAAATTATTTTTGGCTTTTACTGTCTTTTCTATTTATTTGGATATTCACGTCATATGCATCGAGGCTGTGTACTCTCAGTTTGTGTAGAAAAATCGAGATGTTGAGTTTTGATTTCGAAGGACTAACTCGCATTTTCGTACGTTGTTTTATTTATTTATTCCTTTGTTGATATTTATTTAATTTTATATTTCAAATTTTAATACCTAGACTCAAAATAACATTGTTTTTAATATATCTAATCCATGTACTAATTATTGTAGTTACTCCTGAAGAAGTTATCAAACGATAACGAAATATTGAGTATTAAAGAAGGAGTTTTATTTACAATCCAGGCCGGTTCGTGATAATCAAACACCTATATTTAATAAATAACAACGAAAAATAAATAACCTATATACATATGCCAACAATGCAAAACCTAGACTTAATAATAACGTAAGTTATGAAACCCTAACAATGAAACCCCTGTATACAAGACATAGGAAGAGATCCAGACTGCTTTATCAAGTCAGTTCCCACAATATTTTTCTCAGATGTATTAATTATATTTAAAATAAAACCGATGTTATAAATTCGAAATGTTTTCTTTTTCAGTCAGTTTTACATTGAGTTTCTAACGTTCTTTTTATTTCTACATAGATGGACCGCTCTACCTAAATAGCATATGAGTAAAAAAAGGAAGGAATTTTTCACAAAAGAAAAGGAAAAAATAAAACAGCTTCGTATAGGACCTGAACATTCCGCCGAACGACAAACAGAAAACAACAAGTAAAACGACAAACGGAACACCAGTTTGGATGGGGCCAAGAATGCGTTACAACAGGTTTGTAAATCCTTTCTAGAACAAATCGTAAATCGTTTTTCCGCACACATGCCGCTCCTGGAGCGCTTTAGGGACTTCCCTGTAGCATACCCATTCTCGTTCATTGCACGCGGGTCGATCATCAGTTGTCGGTTTTTTGTAAACCTAAAAGTGGGAAAACCTGCGAATGTGTGTTGAACCTGGGACCATAATCAAAACGGTAAACATGCGGAGATGAACACAGTGTTTGGTCCTGTACAGTGGCAGCCTCCATAGTGGTTTGCAAGAAAACTGGGAACAGCACAAACTAGTTCCGTTCGTTGTTCAGTTCCGCGATTATAAAAGTCCATTCGTTCGGCACAATGTTTCAGGTCTACACGAAGCTTAAAAACAACTATAAACAGTAAATTGAATACATGGTCTGACTTTCTTTCTATCTACATGTGGCCAAAAATTAAAAAAATTAAGTTTTACGGTCCCAAATATTGTTACAATAAATATTCCTGTTTATATTAAAATGATACATTTGAAGGAACAGACGACGTAGGTTGTTTTCATGTTCTAAAATTTCTATGTGTTTAAATCAAATTAGTGGCCTATTTTTTGGTTACCCGGCACGAGATCTTTTTCGCGTTAGATAAACACATTATGTTATGTCACCTTGCTGTATATACAGCCGCCCTTAGCAATGACGGCAGCCCATTCTATTAAATAATATTAGTTATATGAGTGTGTCCCAAAAAGTTTTATGCACATGGAGAAAAAGTTTATCTTACATATTACAAAAAAAATGTATTCATGATAAGAAGTTTTAGTAAATTGTGTTTAAATTTAAATACAGAGCAAAATATTAATTGGAAAATGTTTAATAGGAACTAAAAAATTATGCTAACGGTTGATTTGTGGCCGTCCTAGTTAAAAAATAAAAAAACTCCAGTAAACAAGTCAGTAATTGTTGGATTATTTATTGAAGAAAAGAAAACGAAATCACTTCAAATTTTAGGCTGAAAATAAATGAACATATCTTTGGAAATACCTAACAACGTGTTCATAACTTCAATTCTTTATTTACAATAATTAGAAATGCCAGTAAAATTGAGTGTTGAAGATAAAATTGAAATTGTTCTCATAGTTGGAGACAATTATTAAAACTTTTATATATAACAGAAATTTTTAATAAGATATACTCTGATAAAAACTACACTTCACAACTGTAGGATACCTAATAAATTATTTAAATTTAAACACACTTTACTCTTCATTATAAATCATTATTTTTTTATTTTCCTTGTATACCATCAAATATTTTAAACTTTTGATGCTTGATTATGGATTTCCATGTGATACAGAACTTTTTTATTCAAGAATATATTTTTTTGTAATATGTAAAATAAACTTTTTCTCCATTTGTATAAAACTTTTGGGACACACTGTATAAAATTTTGGATGGTTGTTGGCTTCTACTTGATGGAAATTCATTATAAATATATAATAAAAGACTGTTTTAGTCAATTTCCACTGGTTTATTTAAATTGCGATGACGCGTTTCGCTGTCGATGCTGCTTCTTCAGATCTACATTTTACACTTTCATGTTAGGTTTATTGTTCATAATTTTATATAATTTCTTTAATTATATATTACACCTAATTAAATTACATTGATAGTATTGGAAAACCCACACAGATCTGGAATTAGGAGAATAAATTCAATAATGTTGAATTTGTTTAAATCTACCTGGTCGTTGAGTAAAGTACCTGAAGTCCTTAATCGATTTATTTGCATTGTCTCTAAAAGGTTTAGTTTTAAACCTTTTTGTTGGGTGTGTAAAATTTTGAAATTCTTGTTAATTTGTGATTGTCTGTTAAAAGATGATTAGCATATGTTGAATTAGACTTTCTATGGATGAAACTTTTTTCGTGTTATGTAATTCTTTGTATAAATGTACGTCCAGTTTGATTATTTTTTACATTTATACAAAAGAATTACAGAACACGAAAAAAGTTTCATCCATAGGAAAGTCTAATTCGACATATGCTAATCATCTTTTAACAGAAAATCAGACATTTAACAAGAATTTTCAAAATTTTACAAACCCAACAAAAAGGTTTAAAACTAAACCTTTTAGAGACATGCAAATAAATCCATTTAAGGACTCCAGTACTTTACTCAACGACCAGGTAGATTTAAACAATTCACCATTATTGAATTTATTCTCCTAATTCCAAATCTGTGTGGGTTTTCTAATTATTATCAATGTAATTTGATTAGGTGTAATATTATAATTAAGAAATTATATAATATAGGAACATTAAACCTAACTTGCCGGGGTAAAATATAGATCTGAAGAAGCTGCATCGATAGCGAAACGCGTCATCGCAATTTAAATAAACCCAGTGGAAATTGACTAAAAACAGTCTTTTATTTAAAGTATAGTTATGGGTGTTTTTTGACTGAAATGACTAAACGTGTTTGGGTTGTTGAAATTATTATACTTCACTAGTTTTTTTACGTTGGTAAATTCTTGAAAAATGAATTGGGCTCTTTCGTTTAAACCACGTATAAATATGCAACATTCCTGTATTTTATCTGACTCTGCTCCTCTGTAGGGCCATATATGACACTGAAATATCAGTTCACGTAAAAATGTACTTAAGGTACCCGTTTTTAAGGAATAAATCAACCTTTGTTTTAAATTTATTCTATAAGATACTTCTCGTTTCTAATGTGAGTGTTTTTCAAGCAAAAAAGTTCAAAAATTTTCCTGAGGCAGTTGGTTCTTGATACCAAATCGAGGATGAGTCTGCTATCCTCGGTTCTTGACTTTAGTATCTAGAAAAGATACCTTATTATTGTTCCCTTCTTCGATGTAAACTGCAAATGACTCTTGATGGAACTGACTAACTGTAAAAAAACAATAATAAGTGAGTAAATACTATCAGCCAGTATAGAGCAAATAAATATCATCTACCGATCTGAAAATTAAATGGACATAAAAAGGAAAATCCTATTGCAAATTACTTTTAAACACTGAAATTTTACATACAAGAAAAAAACTGTAAAAAGTCATCTGCTTCTTGAAACATATTTTCTATGGAAACAGGATTCCCGGGGTAAATTATAAAACAGATACAGTAATATTTATGTTAACATTTTGGGACCGTAAAGCTTAATTTTAATTTTTGGCCACCATGGAATATCACACCAATGTATTTTGTTTTGCTGTTTATAGTTGTTTTTAGAGCGTTCCCTTTTTATTTATTAAAAAAAATTCCTTCTTTTTTTAATAACATTCTTATAGGTGGAGCGTCTATCTATATACGTTATTATTTAGTCATTGCCTGGTAGTGTTGGGGTACTATACCTGTATGTATGTAACAGATCACATGTTTTTTCGATACTATGTTTCGTAACAAGAATTTTACAGTGTTATTGGTTCTTACGTTTGTAAGCTGATCTTCTTGTCGACTTTATTATACACTTGCAGTACCCTTGATGAAGTCAGTAAAACACTGACGAAATATTGAGAGAAAAAACAACAATTTGAGTTTTATAACATCACAGACTTCTATTCGCACCGACATAAAGTAGTCCGTCGGATAAAAATAACATCAAATATATATATATATATATATATATATATATATAATATTATATATATATATATATATATTTATATATATATATATATATATGTAACACGTAGGCTGAAAAGTTTTTGGTCTCTGACACATAGATGACGCCCTTTTCAAAAAATCCATATGTTTTTTAGGAAGCGCCAAAACGATAACATGTCAAAATGTCATGACATTCGGGACGATTAGTTCACAAGTTCAAGTGGTTTCAGTGACGCCACTTTTGATGTTTTCAAAGCAATGGAAAAAAAATCGAATTTCGTGTGTTGTATTCTGTTTTTTGCTGGGAGAAAAATACCGTTCAGGGCAACGCAATGGCTTGATGAGTGTTACGGAGACTCTCTGCCCTTGGGGAAATCACTCATCATTTACTGGTATGCTGAATTTAAAGGCAGTCGTACATGACACAAATGATGTCGAATACTCTGGATGCCCAAATAAGGTGGTTACACTGGGAAAACATAAAAAATCACAAAATTGTTTTGGATGACCGTAAAGTGAAATTACGTGAGGATACCTGACTCCCTAAAGATATTCAAAACATTTGCGCATAAGAAAGCTTTGTGCTTAATGGGTACCGCACTTGCTCACACTTACTGGACCAAAAAAAACGTGTTGATGATTCTGAGCGCTGTTTGGACCTGTTTAAGCGCAATAAAGAGGATTTTTTCATGGCGATATGTAACAATGGATGAAACGTGGATCCACTACTACACACCGGAATCAAATCGGCAGTCAGGCTGAAGTGGATAGCAACCGGTTAAAAGCCGCCCAAAGCGACCAATGACACAACAATTGGATGGGAAGGTTTTGGAATGCGTATGGAATAATTTTCCATCGACTATGCTGAGAAGGAAAAAGCCATCAATAGAGATAATATATAAAGCTGTTGGTGAACTTCGAATAGCTTCCTCATCTACTCTGTATTCTCCAGATTTGGCCCCAAGCGACCATTATCTATTTCACAGACCTTAAAAAAAATACTCGCAGAAACTGAGGCCTATTTAGAAGGCAAAGAGAAATCTTTCTACAAGAAAGGTTATAGAAAATGTTAGAAAAAGCGTCGGACTGATTTGTATCGCTCTTGATGAGGAGGACTATGTTGATGAATAAAGTCGAATTATGTAATATATATATATATATATACTATATATATATATATATATATATAGTATATATATATATATATATATGACAAAAAACACGAGAATCGGTAAAATTTATTAATATTATAGGGAGTGAAATTATATATATGTAAAAAATGGCTGCCTCAATTTTGCAAACGTCCGCAATATTTTTTTTCCTAATGTACTCGTCGAGACGAGCTATTTTTTTTAAAGTAGCAGTATCCGACAATTTCTGTTTTTGGCCTGTTTTGGATAGTTCAGGTTAATTCTCTCGAATCGATAATAGTCCAAGTAAGCTAAATCAGTTTTTTGTGCAAAACTCACAACGATTTGTAAGCACGCACATTGTCTTTGCAAAAACAGTACGTCCTAAGATATTTTAGTTTAGTTTAATAAGTACGTTGGGATTTTTTGCAATCTTTGGGAATAACGCCACTGTACAGCAGTTGTTTACCACTACAATAAACACTTTATTTTTGCTCTCGTCGTGCATTCATCAGAAGCGATTATTACTGATCATTAATTGGTTTATTGACGGTCAAGTCATCGCGCTCCTGATAATGCTAATATGGTTAACGACATGCGAGTCGAATGCAGAAGTGTTTGGTTTATTGTAATGGTGATAAATGTTCAGTAGTTAATAATGATGAATGATTCTATTCTCCGTTTACGCTGTTCCAAGTAATTTATAAGGAAGCAAGATAGTTTCCTACTGATTTCTGTAAGTAAAACTTTTTGGGGCTAGGAGAGCTAGCATGTCTCTAAATCATAATGGTACCATTCGATCCAAAAAGCTAAATGAATTCTCCTTCAAAAACTGTTGCTGTTTTTAGACGGCGTTCGCTAATTTAGGGATTTATTTAGCTGATATTTTTCTCAAAACCAAACCAGAATGGACAATAAGAAAAAACACGTTCGTATCAAATAAGCAAAATATCTTCAATAAGTCTCAGGCCCAATTCGTCGATTCTTCCAAATGTACAATCTCAACATTTTGTTGAGCAGGCATAAAGGAACGTCTTCCCGCATGGTGTTCAGCACTAATATCGGTTCTTCTACGTCTTCAATCCAACTTTGTGTAGTGACGTAAGATATTGTTTCTTGAATGTAATAAAACATGTTTGTCGCTAACAGTCCTTTTAAAAAGAGACAGTTTATGACCGATGGTTACTGCATTTTACTAAAATCACAATTGTTTGTCGGTTATATCTTCTTCAAGATTTTACTATAAATAGCACAATAAAACTCTGGACCACCAATATTTGTGTACGTACTAACTAAATGGTCGAATAACTATCCATGTCACCATTTGTTCCAAGTTTGGAAATATACTTCGATATATGACGTAAAATAAAATATTTATTCAAGTCAAATAATTGGTGTATCATTTGATTCAAAATTTTGGTAGCATTATATCTTGAGTGTCATCATCTTCAAGATATTTGGTATTCAGAATTGATTTAAAAAATTCCAAAAAACCTGTAAAACATGTTAGAATATCCAAAAAAAAATGGTAGGAATTTTTCTTTTGGTTTTAATATCATTCACATATTTAATGAATAAATGTGTGAAGACTATTTTCGTTTTGAGCTATTGAGATGCAAGTTATGATATTTAAGATATAAAATTAAAACAAAGTTTATTAAGAAGTCTTAGCTTTTTTTATTCTAATATTGTTAAACAAATAACAAAGGCCAAATAGACACTTTTCTCAATATTCGTGATTTATTTATCGAGTACGAAAAGTATAATTATTATTTTTCATTGCCTCTGTATTTTTTTAATTGCATTCATTATTGGGGCTGGCTTCCTTTATAAATATTATTTTAGGTCCCTTGTAATTTCAATTAATGAACTAAGATTTGTTTCTCTTAATTATTATTCTGCTTTATTGCTTAATTACAGGTAAAATTAGAATGATTTAAAAAACATTTGGATTTCAGGATGTTTTCATTTATAATTAAAAAAAACGATAAGATAATTAAATTAAATAAAAACTCACCGGAATATTCTGTAAACTTTAGAGGGTCCTGTTGAATTTACCTTCGGAGTACTTTTTACCCTCAAATGCCCTCAAGTAAAACTTGATGGGCAATTTCTGTTTATTATTTTGTGACGAAATACAATTTTTTCTATTAAATTGAGAAAAAGATAAGAGTATAATTATCATAATTTATTATTAGTAACATTGAGATAAAGTTTACTATATTATTCTTCTTTATGTGCCATATCCGGTCACCCAGACATTGGCGATGACTCTGTCTTCTGCTAGTCCAAAGCGATCCCCAGCTTTCTGTATGCCTATCGGTTCTCTAATATTCTTCAGCTAAGACATCTGCTTTCTACCAACTCTATACCTACCCTCAATCTTGCTTTCATAATTAACTGGAGGAAATAGTATTTTCTCCACGCAATACATGGCCATGGTAAGCAATTTTTCGACATTTTATAGTGGTTATCAGTAATCCTTCCGAATTTGCCCCTTTTAAGAACCCTCCTCATTCGTCAGGAAGTCAGTCGACGGTATTTGAAGCATCCTGAGGTGAATCCACATTTTAAACGCCTCCAGTTGATTCAGTGTGCTTATTTTTATGATCCAGAGCTCTACTCCATACAGTATCACCTACCAGATGTAGCATTTGACCATCTGCTGTCCGAGTTTGAGGTTCAGATTGTCATTACAAAATAGAGTGCTCGTTTTTCTAAAGCTAGTAGGAGCTGCTTTCAATTCTGCATTTTATCTCTATATCGAGATTCATGTTGTCTGTAACCATACTTCTCAAGTATTTAAATCGATCAACCCGTTCCTATCGGTGCATTGTTAAGTGCCAATTTCGCCATCCTCGTATTTGATCTCGACTAAACACCATGAACAACACTAGATGTTGCAGACCATCGAGATTATCTCACATAATGAGGGTACATTTGCATAATCTTATGGTGTTTAGCACAACTCCATTAACTTTAATACCTAGCTCGATATTTTCTAATACTTAACATTTTCTCCGAATATAAATTGAACAAATATGGAGAGAGGATACAACCTTATTGGACTCCGCATTGGATGTTTATTATCATTTGTTTTCAGATATTCTATACGAACCTCAGCTGTTATGTCCGATTATTCGAATGTTCTTGTCATTCAGCCGCATATGTTGAAGCATTACTATTACTTTGTCGTGCCTAAATCTGTCGAATGTTTTCTCATATTCAACGAAGCAGACACAAAAATATCTTTGCGTTGTATTATGATAAAAGTAAATATCAGTCTTCAGGGGTGTATTACAACGGGAAGAATTAAAGCCAATATTTTTCAAAAAAGCAGTTAGGTAATAATGTTGGTTAAATACAAAAACGTCTTTCAAAACTTATCCAGAACTTTTTGCACCCACAAATCTTTTAAGGAAAACCAGATTTCTGGGTTTTTTCCGGAAAGAGTGAAAAAAAAAGGCAAAAAACAAATACGTAGTAAATCGCCTGAATCATTAAGTTAAAAAAATACATACAAAAAAAACATCATTAGGTTTCTAAAGTAAAAACATTTTCTTATAATTGATATAAATATTAAGTAATCAGTTATAAATGCTTAATTTGGTTTAATGAATGTGTGAACCATCTAAGCAAGACCTGGGAAAATTTAAGTAAAATTACATATTCAACATGCTACACAAAAGATTATTACAGATAATTATCATGACTTGAGTGTGAACTGTGGTTCTAACAGCTTATTTGAAAAAATGATTCAAAAATGGCAGTTGAAAATTTAACTGGTCTTCCCGAGCAATGAGGATCGGTGACACTTGTTCAACCTGAATTAAAACTGTTTTCCGTGGCTTAAACACTTTTCACCATACTATTTCAATATTCTGTAGTAAAATTTCGGCCGGTTTCACACCTTCGGATAACAAAAATCTTATCACTGAATGTTGTTCTGTGTTCTGACATTTTAAAATGAACAAATTAGGTTATGTTTGCTATTTTTTTTTTCTAACAGTTGATACCAACTTGACCCTCAAAAAGTTTCATTTAAAAATATTTCGTAATTTTTCCACTATTGATGTTATAGTCTCGTTAAGTATTCAACATTACTCGTACTTCATTTCCATAATCTATTCGATTCTGAGGCCTTCAATTTCCTATTTGCATTTCACCGGCTGAACGATTACTAACTATTCAGTTTGCTGAGAGAATTATATTAAAGATTTATATATATATATATATATATATATATATATTATATATATATATATATATAAATATAAGTATATATATATATATATATATATATATATATATATATATATATATATACATATATATATATATATATTATAATATATATATATATATATATATTTATATATTAATATATATATACTCGTATATGTATATATATATTTATATATATATATATATATATATATATATATATTATATATATATATATATATATATGAATTAGTATAGTGATTTTTCTAGTACAACAGTGAGTCTGAAAACAAATACTAACAAATACTTAATTTGAGTTTTCTTATGCTAAAAGAGTATCAGTATAAGCACTACAACTCGAAAATTTTAAAAGATATATAGGATTAGGACCGTAGGATAGGATGTCAATTACAAATAAAAGTTGAGGAGGGGTTGGGCTTGAAAGAGGTTTACAAATGAAAAACCGAATACACAATATTTCTTTTAAAATCTCTCTCTCTTGTTATTTGCCTAAGCCGCCAAAAGGTTATTCTTGTTGTCCATTTCAATTACGTAATTCGTTTGATTATATCCTTTTTTATCCGTCCAGCGTGGAGTCCTTAGGTGGCTACAGGCAAAGAAACAAGAATCAAATACACGTCTTTTTAGATTTATGGGAATTTCTCCATCATGTAATATATAGTTCAATCTCCCGAAAGCCATCCAAGATAGTCCAATGCTTCGGGAAATTTCTAATGTTTTTTTTTTCCAATTGTAATATTATTTCCCAGGTATGTGTATTCGTTCACGTTTTCTATGTTGGTACCATCTGTGTTGATCTGGGAACTGTTCTTGCTCGTTAACCTTGTCTTATTAAAATTAATCCTAAGACCAACCTTCTGTGATATTGAGTTTAGTTATATTAGCATCCTTAATGTCCGAGGAGAATAAAACTATGTCGTCTACAGTTTGCGTTTTGAAGACGACATAGTTTATATATATAAGATAACATAAGTTTCAGATTTCTCGGTTCCAAGAAAGCTCAAAAATCACATATAACATAACATATTCGAAGTATTCAATTTTTTTCCCCTTCCTTTTCCGTTCAACTACTAATATGTTTTGACTGTAAATGATGATGCCCAAAATTAATTCGTTATCGCCACCAAAAAACCAGGAAAAGTTATTATAATATTATGAGAACTATGTAAAATATATCAACTCCCATACCTTCGAACCCACTTTCCTTTATGCAACATCACTGAGAGTCATTTCTTACTTCAAATATTATATGTGTACCAAATTTGAAATTAATATCCCTCTTTCGTTCTATACTTGTCGTGTGCACAGACAAAATAGATCAGACAGACACACTGACAGACCGATGGAAATTGATAATCTTGATCACGAGACCTTGAAACGTGAAGAAACGTAGAAATCTAGGTAAGGGTGATTTTTTTGCGAATACAATACTAGAAAGTAAAAATTATATTCAATAATTTCAATACGAGTTAATATTTATTTGTCCAGTTTTTAACTCATGCGTCATTGTATATTTTATTTCAAGTATGGTTATTTATATTTCGGGAATTGCCAAGGCTTTCCTTTTATAGGATATTTAGCTCAGTTTTTAGTTTTATAAGAATAATCAGTTGCCATATGCAACTTACTCTTTCAAAATATTACGACGCTTTCCTTTATTTTCGTTTACTTTTTTTTCAACGAAAACAATCGTAAGATGCAAAAGGAAGCAAAATTTGAATAACAAAGTAGGAAAAATGTTTAATAAAAAACACGAGAAAAACATATTAGCCTTCAAAATAAGCCAGTAAGAACCTAAAAAAAATTTTAATAAAAACATTATTTCCGATACGTGTTTCCCTGAAAAGTTCTTGAGAAAGCTAGAAATATTTTTTTCTTGGGCCTTTGGCATAAAATTACTCGTAACTTTAGAGACGCCAAAACATTTTTTCAATATATTTTCACGATTACAATATTTTGTATGAGCAGCCCAATTAAATATTTTAATAAACTTGTAGAAAATCATACATAAACGAAGTATTTAGATAATAAATAATAACGATAAAACACTGTTCAAATAAACTCTGTGCTAGATAAATAAATGAGAACGTGATTATTTTACAGTCCGATCTTTTATTGGTTTATGGTACCATACTGGCCGATCGTTGATTACTATAGATATATTCATGAATTAATGTTACCGTTAATTATTGACAGACACAGCTGGAAAAGATTTATATCTAGAAAGTTGTAACTATATTCTTAGTATCTTGCCGTTAATGACTTTAAACTTAACTTGGTAGAGCTACCATTGCAACGACACCTGTTGAGAAAGCGAACTTGTTGGCTGAACTCTTTGCTTCACATTCAACTGTCGATTTCCAACGAAAAACACCACCTACTATTCCCATATTGCAGTCAAGGATGCCCTATGTTGTCCTTAGATAGCGTATCATAAAAGCGTATGAAGCTAGACACCAAAAAGGCTTCTGGCGCTGACGGAATACCTGCCATAGTTCTCAAAAACTGTGCGAGAGAAACTGACACCAGTTTTTTTTTCTGTAAAACTTTTCAACCTAGCCTACAGAAAGGGAATATGTCCTTCCTGAAAATGTGCCACAGTTCAGCCGATACCTAAAAAAGGCAAGAAGACCTTGTCAAATAACTACCGACCAGTCGCACTGCTTTCAATAATATCGAAAGTCATGGAAAAGGTTATCAATCAGCATCTTCCAAAATATCTTGAAACGATTCAACATTACTAGCGATCACCAATATGGCTTTCGTAAACAGAGATCAACAGGAGATCTTATGTAACACATGTTTGGAACAACGCAATTGAACACTTTGGACAATCTCGAGCGGTTGCTCTTGACATATCCAAGGCATTCCACCGTGTTTGGCATGATGGACTGTTGGCTAAGCTACGCTCTTGTGGTAGGTCTGAAAAGTTTTTGTTTGTGGCTCTCATGTTTCCTCAGAGAGCGTTCTTTACCAGTGGCGGTGGACGGATTTCTCTCTAACACCTTCACTATCCATGCCCCAAGGCTCCATACTGTCTCCTACTCTCTTTCTCATTTACATTAACGATCTGCTGGAAAAGACCGGGAATCCAATCTATAGCTTTACAGATGACAGTACGCTTATCTCTTCTTTCATTTTGAACGCTCGAACATCGGCTACCCAGGCGAATATACGCAGACAGTAGGAGGTTGTTCAACTTAACAAAGACCTGGAAGGAATTCTATCTTGGGGTGACAGTAATTCAAGTGGAATTTAGCGCTACAAAATCGCAGGCGGCAGTTTTTTCTAAAAAAGTTAACGTTGTTGAACCCGACGTAGTTATGTCGGGGCACTCCATTCCCTAGCATCGTCACTCAACTTGTTGGGCGTTAATTTGGGAGCAAATATGTCCTGGTATGAACATGTTGCAGGCAGAGCAAGGAGAGCTTCTCAAAAGTTGGGAATATTATTTCGAACCAGAAAGCTTTACATTCCACAACAACTGTTAATTCTTCACAAAGCTCAAATTCGAGCAACTTTAGAATACTGCTCCCATGATTGGGGCTTCCGCTCCCAAACATACACTGCATTTGTTGGATTCTGTTCAGAGAAGAGCTGTTCGTCTGATTTGGAGACCCGGAACTGACCGGCGGCCTTGATTTGCTGGAACATCGAAGAACGGTTGACGATTTGAGTCTGTTCTACAAATATTTTCATGGAAAGTGTTCGAAGGATATAGCCCGCTTAATTCCTCTCAGAGCAGTGCCTGTTAGAAATACACGTTGCGCTAATACTTCACATCCGTATGAGGTTCAGCTTGTTACTCCACGTACAATGCTTTTTCAAGCAGTCTTTTATATGAAGAACATCATCCCTTTGGAATAATTTGACCAGGGCTGTGTTTCCCACCGAGTACAATTTACAGCAATTCAAGAACAACGTGAATTGCTTTTTCCGCAGATATGCTCCTGGAGCGCTTTAGTGACTTCCCTGCAGCTCGTGTGCTAAACCCATAAAAAAAAATACCGAAGAATCTTTATTTCTCTCATTCCCGCCTTTTTTATTTTTTATAATTATCGCGCCGCTCCAATACTGCTGCTGGTGATGCGTTTGTTGACTTCAAACCAAATGCGCTAGGAAAGGTATTTCAAAATCGTGTTTGGAAAAGTTGCAGCGTAATCCGAAGGAATTATGGCGTCGTTTTGTGACTGTACACGAAACATGGATCTACCATGACACCCCGGAGATAAAAGGACAGTCAAAACAATGGGTTGGTTAAAATGAAAGTGCACCAAAAAAGCGAATACAGTTTTACCGGCGGAAAAAGTGATGGTAACTGTTTTTTGGAAGTCACAGGGTATCATCATAATTGACTGTACGGAAAAAAGATAATACAATGAGTGGTTTATTACGCGACGTTATTGTATTGAGCTGAAGCTTATGTTGAGGAATAAATTTTTATTTTTGTAGTAAAATTTTGGTCTAAACAGTTTTAATACGATCGAGACACAATTCGGAGTAGGTGCAGATCAGTTAAAACTGATTGAGATAAGACCTGAGAAAAACTATCCAGCTTGTTGAGGATTTTGCTGCCATCCGATCGATGAATACCCTAGTTCTTGCTAAAAAAAGTGGAAGTATCCGTGAGTATTGTTTGAAAGATTTAAAAATTGAAAAAGTTTCTGGGCCATGGATTCCCCCATCCCCTATCCAAAACCTCTAGATGCGTATTCGAGAAAAATATTTGAATTCATGGAGAACTAAAAGGTTGCAGTTGTGCGACAACTGTATGATCCATAAGGGCTTGCGTAGTTCAACCATTACCGAAAACCGGGGATTCGCCGAGTTATAACATCCTCCCTATAGGCCTAATTTAAAGTTCTGCGACTTCTTTTTGTTCAAGCATCTAAAGAAAAGCTTTAAAAGCTGAAAAGTTTCCTCAGATAATGGGTTTGAAAGGAACAAACAAAAGAATTTTTGTTTGGATGGAATGAACCAACTCTAAAAAACGCTGGACTAGTAAATTTAGACGGTTGTTATGCAGACAAATATTTTTTTAAAACTCTGGTTAACCTAAAGAAACACCCTTATATTTGAAAAGGCTGTTTAAATATATTATGCTATTTTATTATTTTTTTTTTTCGAATTCCTCACTAAAGCTTAAGTATTTTACTTTTTAACTCATTTGTTAAAATGATAAAAGCTGGAACAAGTTATACTAAAAAATATTTAAGAATGTATACACTTAAAAAGATTTCGTTGCTTCCACAAAGCCAATTTTTTACCACTTTTTGCAGCCAGTATTTCCAACTTAACGATTTAGGATCTAAAGAGATTTAATTTTTTTCAGTTTTTCTTTCCTCTACAAAAATACAGGTTTTCGGCACAGCATACGGGTTTTCATTTTGAGAAAAAAAATGAGTTATCGTTACGGCATACGGGTAAAAGTTTTTTATTTTTAGAAAAAAATAAAAGATTAAGTCTGATGATTCGTAAATATTACTGCCGCCAGTCTTTGAAAAATTTAAATTCAGAAATACAAAACTGGCAAAATTTAAACTTATATTTTGTTCATAGTTGAATTTATTAGTAAATCTAACTTTAATACTAATTTTTAAGAGTAACATTTAAATAAATAACTAACTTGTTTCACTGTCTCCGTAGTTCGATAGAATAAAAAAGACACATAAGCTCTGATATGAAAATGACAGCATTATGGCTTCAATGTACTGATAATTTGTCAAATTACCTTTAATATACTGTTAAACTAAAGGGTAAAATTTTACTTGATACACATTTTCGTAGTTCCATTAAACTATAAACTGTATAAGAATAGACACAATTTTCCGTTTGGGAGAATTCTTTATAGAAAATTCGTGAGTTGTACTTATATTTTCAGTTATTTACTAGTTTTTTTTCTAAAAAGTCCAAAACCATTAACGAAACACAGCATTTAAATCACTGGAATGTAAAAAAATCTCGAAAACTGTATATAAAAAGGTTTGTGCTCTTGGATCAGCTTTCTAAACGCGGTGGAACGCATATTTGTGTCCTCTATTGCGAACAGTTTCTAGCCAAACCTCTACATGTTTACATTAAAACACTATCCCATCTAATGTACTTTGAAGATTGATTGGCTGGATGGACTAGTAATAAGTCGGTTCAATATTAGTGCAGTAAAAAAGGTCAAAATAATGATGAGCAGCAATATTATGATTTTATCCTCTCTGGGGTATCACCAGGAGTATTTGCCCTAAGTTTTGGACGTCAAAAAAACTTTGCTCTTTGATTTATAAATAACTTAAGTTTTCAAAACGCGTTTTTTGAGCTTAAAATGTGAATAAGTCGGTTTATATAAGTCGGATCGGGACAAAAAAAGCCAAGCTCTTTCTAATGAAATTTCCAACAAATCCTCGGTGGTTTTTAGGCGCTCGAGTGCCTATATAACATACAAAATTGAAAAATCAGACAGGAAACATTTTATTGTACAGGTCGACTAAGTGAACCGATCGATTTAAAACTTTGAAAAAATATGCCCTTTGTTATAGCAAAAATATCATGAAATTTTGGTACAAAAATATTGAACAGAGTGGGCACAATTAAATTTGTTATTTAAAATTTGAATTGCCTGCCATTTTTATTGCCATTTGGACCAAATGAATCTTTTTTTTTTCAAAATTTAGGTCTCGACGTCAGCTTTTTTATTGCATCTGGTAGAGAATCACGAGACCTTTATTTAAAAAAAAAATCATTTTCGTTAACGAAAAAAAACGCATTTGTTGTTATTTGATTAATAAACAAATATAAAAAAAACTGTTAAAATGACCCAAAAAATTTATTTTTAATAGCATCGAAAAGATGGCATTGAGACCTAAGTTTAAAAAAAAAAAAAGATCCATTTTGGAGCAAATGGCATAAAAGGGCGGGTTTAATTCAAATTTTAAATGACAAATTCAATTGTGCCCACTGGGTTCCATATTTTCATACTAAAATTTCAAGATATTTTTGCTACAACAAAGGGTTTATTTTCTGAAAGTTCCAAGCCAATCGGTTTCACTTGGTCGATCTGTACAATAAAATAAAAAAAAATAAAAAATTTTGCCTGTTTTTTCAATTTTGTAGGCTATGCTTGCGCAACTTAAAACCATTGAGGATTTGTTAGCCATTTCATTACGAAGAGTTTGGTTTTTTTTTTCGTCTTGATCTAACTTATATAACATGAGTTATTCACATTTTAAGTTCAAAAAAACGAGTTTTGAAAACTTAAATTGTTTATAAACAAAAGAGTACAAGTTTTAGGTCCAAAACTCAGGATATACCACTGGTGATACCCAGAGAGAATGAAATCATAATATTGCTGTATCTAGACTGTGAAATTTTAAATGCTTTGTTTACTGCACTATATATGTACTTTCAAAGTTCAAAAAATTTCTTTCAAAATATCACTTAAAAGAAAAAAATTAAATAATATAATTAACTGTTGTATAGTTTCTAAATTTTTAATTTTAATCAGTTATATATATATATATATATATATATATATATATATATATATATATATATATACATATATACTAACCGTGCCCGCGGCTCCGCTCGCGTGGACTTCATTCCCTATTATCGTCACTGCTTATTTCTTATGTTACCCTGAAGTAACATAGAACATAAATATTTTATAAAAAATACGTAAATCGGATAAGTGGTTCTTCGGTGCTAAGCGTACTAACGAACAGAGAGGCAGAGAGGCGTTGCGTTTTATATATATTATAGATTTTTTTTGATAAATATTAAGTTAAAATTTAAAAAAAAAAAACGCGTAAATCGGATAAGTGGTTCTGGAATAATAAGCGCACTAACGGATAGACAGACAGGCAGAGACGTTGCATTTTATATATATTTTATTCTTTGTTCCATATTTAACGGTTTAGGCAGCGTATTGCAAGAGCGTGCGCTAACGCCAAACTTTTTCCCGACTTGATTCACTATTATCGTCGCTGTTTATCTATAATATAATAATAATAATATATATAAAATGCAAACGTCTCTCTGTCTGTCTGTCTGTCTGTCCGTTAGTGCGCTTATCACTGGAGAACCACTTATCCGTTTTTTTTTTTTACGTACTTTTTTTTTTAAAACATACATATGTTCTCTGGCCAGGTTATAGGCTATATTTTATTACGATAGGTAGCATAAGGAATGAGTAGTGACGTAAAATAGTGAATGATGTCGGAAAAAAGTTTGTTGCTAGCGCGTTGCCTTGCAATACACCGCCTAAACCATTAGATATGGAACAATATTATCTATCAGAGAATATCTATAATCTATAATCTATAATCTATATAAAATGCAATGTCTCTCTGTCTGTCTGTCTCTCCATTAGTGCGTTTATCATGCGAAAATCACTTATCCGATTTATGTGTCTTTTTTTAAAATTTATACATATATTCTTTGGCCAGGTTATATAATAATAATAGTCTATATCTATAATATATATAAAATGCAACGTCTCTCTGTCTGTCTGTCTGTCCATTAGTGCGCTTATCCCTCGAGATCCACTTATCCGATTTACGTGATTTTTTAAATTCATACATATGTTCTCTGACGAGGTTATAGATATATATTTTATTACATCCATAATAATATATAAAATGTAACGTATCTCTGTCTGTTTGTTCGTTTGTGCGCTTATCACTGGAGAACCACTTATCCGATTTACGTGCTTTTTTGTTAAACATACATATGTTCTCTGGCCAGGTTATAGGATATATTTTATTACGTTAGGTGACATAAGGAATAAGCAGTGACGACAATAGTGAATCAAGTCGGAGAAAAGTTTGCCGCTAGCGCGTTCACTTGCAGTACACTGCCTAAAGCATTAAAATATGGAATAATATCATGTAGCAAAGAATATAATATATATAAAATGCAACGTCTCTCTGTCTGTGTGTCTGCCCGTTAGTGCGCTTATCACTCAAGAACCCCTTATCCGATTTACGTGTTTTTTTTTTAATTCATACATTTGTTCTCTGGCCAGGTTATCTATAATCTTCTATCTAGAATATATATAAAATGCAACGTCTTTCTGTCTGTCTGTCTGTCCGTTAGTGCGCTTAACACTTGAGAACCACTTATCCGATTTTACGTGTTTTTATAAATTTAAACATGTGTTCTATATAATTCTATATAAGCCTAGATAATGGGAGATAAGGAGAAATAATGGGAGATAAGTCGAGATAAGGCTCGATAATGGGAGATAAGGTGAGATAATGGGAGATAAATATAAATAATGGGAGATAAGCAGAGATAAGTCTAGATAATGGGAGTTATGGTGAGATAATGGGAGATAAGGAGAAAATAATGGGAGATAAGGAGAAATAATGGGAGATGAGTAGAGTTAGGCCTAGATAATGGAAATTATTTAGAGATAATGGGAGATAAGGAGAAATATTGAGAGATAAGGGGAAATAATGGGAGATATTTTATTACGTTGGGTAACATAAGGAATAAGCAGTGACGATAGTGGTAAATCAAGTCCACGCGAGCGGAGCCGCGGGCCCGGCTAGTTTTTTATATAACGTATAAAATATATCCTATAACTTGGCCAGAGAACATATGTATGTTCTCGAGTGATAAGTGCACTAATGGACAGACGGACAGACAGACAAAGAGACGTTGCATTTGATATATATTATAGATTATAGATTATTATTATATAACCTGGTGAGAGAACAGAACAGAATGTATGAATTAAAAAAAAATATATTTGTAAATCGGATAAGTGGTTCTCAAGTCATAAGCGCACTAACGGACAGAAAGGCAGACAGAGAGATGTTGCATTTTATATATATATATATTCTTTGCTACATGATGTTGTTCCATATTTAATGGTTTAGGCAGTGGATTGCAAGAGAACGCGCTAGCGGTAAACTTTTTCCGAGTTGATTCACTATTATCGTCACTGCTTATTCCTTATGTAACCTAACGTAATATATTATAGCCTATAATCTGGCGAGAGAACATATGTATGCTTTAAAAAAAAAAACACGTAAGTCGAGTAAGCGGTTCTCGAGTGATAAGCGCACTAACAGACAGACAGGCAGACAGAGAGATGTTGCATTATATATATATGTATATATATATATATATATATATATATATATATATATATATATATATATATATATATATTATATTCTTTGCTACATGATATTGTTCCATATTTAATGGTTTAGCCAGTGGATTGCAAGAGAACGAGCTAGCGGCAAACTTTTTTCCGGCTTGATTCACTATTATCGTCACTGCTTATTCCTTATGTTACCTAACGTAATAGAATATAGCCTATAACCTGGCCAGAGAATATATGTATGCTTTTAAAAAAAAACACGTAAATCGGTTAAGTGGTTCTCGAATGATAAGCGCATTAACGGACAGACAGACAGACGTTGCATTTTATATATATTATAGATGGGGTATATATATATATATATATATATATATATATATATATATATATATAACTATTCAGTTCTATTAGCAGTATCTTACGTATATTCAACAAGGCACCTGTTTGGGATTTACTCTCCACTGTTTTCCACTCATTGGAATTTTAAAAGTTTGGCTTAAACCGATTTCATGAATGACATATTTCGTATCCTCTTGGTTAAAAAATATTTTTGAATTTTGTCTTTTCCCCCCTTCCAACATAATAATTAAAACACTAATTTTAAAATTGTTATCTATTCTGAATAACTTTGGGTTTTATACGTATGTCTTTGTTTAATCCCATAATTAAAAAAACTAGTTATAATATATATTATTTCCTATTTAATTGCTTTCTGAGATAGTTTTTTTATTAGTAAGTTTACTCAGTTTTTACGATTTTCTTCGCTCCAGGAAATTCTTTCCAGGGTTAATACTGGAAGTTTTCATTTGGTAGAAATCCTTGAAATTTTATTACAAAACGAGCTTTATTAAAGCGATTTTTGTGTTTAACTATAAATTTGTTTTATGGTACTATTTTGTACATCACTTTATGTAGAAAATAGACTGCATCGTGGTAAATCTTATGCTATAAATATATATGCTTCTTAGCTGATAATCCGTAACCATGTCATAGTAGTATGTAATTATATTCATTTGAGACAAGTAAAAGAAAGGATAGGTACTAGGGCATGGGTCGGCAACCTTTTAACTAAGGGGTGCCAGTTTTCATCCATACAACATTTTGCGTGCCGACATAGGTACTTACTACAACTAAAATTAACAAAAATTAACTTATTAACTTAAAATATTCCTTTTAGAAGGTTTAATTACAAAAAAATTTTAACATTTAACAAATAATTTTATCATACTAGTCCTAGAACCTAGTGTGAACCCTGTGCTTGAAGTTCTTTAGAGAGTTTTCTTATATCCGGTTCATGTCTGGTTATTTTCAGTGTCACACATGCTTCCGAGTTGTCTGTTGTCAGCCTGCTTCGGTGCGGCTTTAAAATCACTCTCATATGGGAAAAAAGTTGTTCACAGATATAGGATGATCCGAAAGCTGTAAGCATGGCAAACGCTACTTTCTTAAGACAAATAAATTTCTCTGGTAAACTCATCCAACAACTGAGTATCTCGTTTGAATCGTTTTGGCAGTCACCTTCTAATATCCTTCTTAATTCTACAAATTTCGTGTTCCATAACTCGGAGCTTTTAAATTTAATGTATTGAAGATCAAAATCATTAACGTCCATCCATGAGAAAAGAGATATGTCAAAGCAACTGCTGGGAAAATCCATTAAATCTGATTTGATTAAAAAAGCGAACATAGGACCATGTTTATCAAAATCCTGACCCCTCTCGATAAACTCCTCTTTTAAATTAGTCATATATTTAAGAATTTCGTCTATTAGTGCACCATCGTCGACACTGGATATATAAGTTTTTAAATTTGGAAAATATCTATATGTGTTTGTAGTAATATCGCTGATAAATAAATCTATTTTTTATTTGTATGATTTCCAGGATTCGTATAAATCCAGAACTGTTTTGCCTGAACCTTGTAACTTTAGGTTGAGTTCAGGTCAGAAACATTAACATACCGATCCAGTTCTTATCTTCTAGTTCAGGATAAGCATCCACTTGTTTTTTTTTTTCCAACAAGAACGATTTAATTTCGCCCAAACATTGCACAAATCTAGAGAGCACTTTACCACGGCTGAGCCAGCGCACATTATTGTGCAATGGTATATCTGAATATGCACTTTCTAATTCCTGCAGAAACGCCTTAAATTGTCTATGGATCAGTGAAGAACGACCGACAATGTAGTTAACTATTTTAACTTCCTATCCATCACGGATTTTAAACTTCCAGCGGAGATTTTAGCGCACAAACTCTCTTGGTGAATTATGCAATGAAAATTCAAAACTGACCGACCCATGCGTTCAATAAGAAGGGAAACAAATCCTTTATGTCTCCCAATCATAGCAGGAGCGCCATCTGTCGTTACGCAAAAAATTTTATTTAAATAAATGTTCCGCTTTTCAAAATGTTTAAGAAATTCTGAAAATATATCCTCTCTTCTTGTAGTTCCCTGCAATGGGAGCAGACAAATCAGCTCTTCATACACACTGCCATCATCGAAGTATCGCGCAAACGATTGCCAGACGGGCAATGTCATTAATATCGACACTTTCATCCAATGCTACACTAAATACAAAACTCCCTTTGATAGCGTCTCTCTGCTGTTTTTGGACATTTTGTGTCATTTCGGTAATTCGTCTCTCGATGGTCAGGTCTGATGCCGGTATATCCCTAATCCTGGCCAATATTGTATCCTTATTGGGCAAGTCGTCGAATAAAATCTCGCCAGTTCTCAAAAAGGTTTGCTTCATAAATTCTCCGTCAGTGAACGGCCTACCCTTTTGTGCCAACGATTGTGCAATTTGAAACTGCATTCAGTTACCTGATTTTTTCCTTGGAAAACTTTGCTAAAGAATGTTGACTGTTTCTCGTATTGTTTACTTGCTCTTTGTATTGCCTCCCTTTTATCAGCGTTATCTTTAAATGACGATTCATGTTTTATCTGGAAATTTCGTTGAACACTAGATGTCCAGAAAACTACGCTTTCCCAACATAGGACACAAATAGCCCGATCGTTTTGCTGTACAAAACCGTAATCTGTTGTCCATGAAGTTTGAAATGATCGAACGTCTACCTTCTGTTTCTGTTGCGGCCATAACGCAACATAATTTTAATTTTTAAACTTTTCAAGGACTATTGACTGGAATGGATGTTACTTCTATACTAAATGATCCAAACGTGTAGCCGCTTGCTATATATAGAAAAATAATGTTTCCAGAAAATTCCAATAATTACGTTTATTAAATTTCTTAGAACAAAAATTATTATCTACAAAGCGCCCATTACAATCAAAGGGCCGCCTAGAAGTTAAATCTAACAAAAACTAAAGTTCGGCAATATAGAAAGAGTTACGGCACGCGTCGGAACGATTGAAGTCAAGTCAAACAAAAACCGCCTTATAGCGGCTCTTTTGATCTGAATTGAGGACGTTTATTTGTGTTTTTTGCCTAGGCTTATATTTTGAGGCTTGCCGTCTTTAATACTTGCCGAAATTAAAGCCAAACCAATGCATTCAGTAAAATTATAAATTTCAAAATATATATTTTGTAGTTTTTGGTAATAATACCTAGTGACCTATATAATATATCGTTTTTTGTTTGTATCGTAAAAGTAATACTGTCTTCGATTATTTACTTAATTTCGAAATATGTCACAGATTACAGAATTAATGTGTAAACTTTGAATAGGTACGCGTGCCATTCAAAATTGCTTAGCATGCCAGAGATGGCACGCGTGCCATAGGTTGCCGACCCCTGTACTAGTGTATGACAATTAAGGTGGCCCAGACGTGTTTCTTGAACTTTGATAGTTCAAACCATTCGATTTAATTTACGCCCTGACTAAAAAAAATCAAAAGTTCTGCCGATTTTTATGAGCATAGTACACGTGCTAGAAGCAAATTCCTAAAGTCCTGTAGAAGCCAGGTTTGTACTGCAAGTTGTACCCAGTCATGGGCAATTCAGTCCAACGGGACAAGGTTCTCTATATAAAAGAATTCTTGCAAAGGAAGTTACCAACAGTGACAAGCTGAATCTCAGACGGATGTGATATTTTAGCACGCCGTGCATTCCTAGCAGGCGCCACTCTGGAGGAAATTTAGCGGGCTACATACATGGAGCATTTTTCATGGTGGTACGTGTAGGATAAGCTCCTAGTCACCAACTGTTCTTCGATGTTCCAAGAAATCAAGGTTGCTGGTGATTTTTTGGGTCTCCAGTCAGGCGAACAGCTTTCCATTCAATAGAATTCAACAAATGCAGCGTATGTGAGTCCATCCCCACATATTTCATCGTTCATCAAACTTGAGCTTTGTACAGGATTACAAGTTTGTTATGGCGTGTACAGCTTTCTAGTACGAAATAATATTCCATTTTTAGAGAAGTTTTCCTTGCTACGTATGCCACAAAGTTCATGCCAAGAAATATTTGCTCCAAGCCCAGCAATTTGAATGGGGAAGCTAGAGCAACGGAGTGTCGTGACGTAACTATTATCGGGTTCCGTAATGTTACTTTTTTAGAAAAAAAACTATTCTCTGGGTTGTATAGTATTAAATTATACTTGGCTACTGTTATTTCAATCTAGAATTTCTTCCAGGTCTTTGTTAAGTTTTAAACGACTTCCTGTTGTCTGCGGATATTTGCATGAGTAACTAATGTTGGAGCATTCAAAGTAAATGAATAAATGAGCATACTCTGGTCGGCAAAGTTTGTAGATTCGATTCTTCGTCCTTTAGAGCAAATCGTTAATGTTTAAGAGAAAGAGAGTACGACACAGTATGGGGCCTTGGGACACACCTGCGGTGATAGTGAAGATATTAGAAAGAAATTAATCACCTGGTACTCACAAAAAAAACGCTCTATGAATAAAGAAGAGCGCCATAAAGAAAAACCTTTCAGACATATCGTGAGAGCCTAGCCGTCATGCCAAACACGGTCGAATGCCTGGGATATATTTTTATTTTATAAGCCTAGGACACGTGCTGCAGGGAAAATTCTAAAGCAATACAGGAGCGACACGTGTGCAGAAAAAGCGATTCACGTTGGTCTTGAATCGCTGTAAATTGTAAGTACTTGGTCGGAAACACAGTCCTGGGCAAATTATTCCAAAAGGGTAGAGGTTTTCCATATAAAAGACTGCTTGAAAAGGGTTGTACGAAGAATAACAAGTTGAACCTCAAATGCGACGTGTATTTCTAAAATGAACCGCTCTGGAAGGAATTAAGCGGGATGGATCCATCAAACACTTTCCATGAAAATACTTGTAGAATAGACTCAAATCGCCAACTGTTCTTCGATGTTCCAACGAATCAAGGCTGCTGGCCAGTTCCGGGTCTCCAATCAGGCGAACAATAAATGCATTGTATGTTTGGGAGCAGAGCCCCAAACATGGGAGCAGTATTCCATCGTTGGTGGAATTTGAACTTTGTACAGAATTAACAGTTGTTATGGAGGGTAAAGCTTTCTAGTTCGAAATAATATTCCCAGTTTCTAAAAAGCTCTCTTTGCTATGCTGGCAAACATGTTCATGCCAAGACATATTTGCTCCCAAATTAAGGCCCAGCAAATTGAGTGACGATGCTAGAGGAATGAAGTACCCCGAAATAACTATGTCGGATTCAGCAGCATTAATTTTTAGAAAAAGACTGACTCCTGGGTTTTTGTAGCGTTAAATTCAACTTGGTCACCCCAAGATAGAATTTCTTCCAGGTCTTTATTAAGTTGAACGACCTCCTGCTGTCTGCAGATATTTGCATAAAGAGTCCATGTTCCAGCATTCAAAGTGAATGATAAGATAATCGTATGGTCATCTGCAAAACTGTAGATTGGATTCCTGGTCATTTCCAGCAGATCGTTAATGTAAATGAGAAAGAGAGTAGGAGACAGTATGGAGCCTGGGGCACACCGGCCTTGATAATGAAGGTGTTTGAAAGAAACTCAACGATTGCCACTCGTAAAGAACACTCTTTGAGGAAACTTAAGAGCCATAGACAGAACTTTTCAGAAATACTAGAAGAACGTAGCTAGCCAACAATCCATCGTGCCAAACACGGTCGAATGGCTTGGATATATCAAGAGCAACCGCTCGAGATTCTCCACAGTATTCAATTGCGTTATTCTAAACATGTGTTAACATAATAACATAAGTTAGAAGATCTCCTATTGATCTACGTTCACGAAAGCCATATTAATGGTTGATAATAACTTCAAGATATTTTCGAAGATGCTGATTGATAGCCTTTTCCATGATTTTCGATATTATTGAAAGCATTGCGATTGGTCGGTAGTTGTTTCGCAAGGTCTTCTTGTCTTTTTTGGAAATCGCCTGAACTGTAAGGAGAAATATTCCCTTTCTACAGAAAATTGGTGTTAGTTCTCTCGCGCAGTTTTTGAGTACTATGGCAGGTATTCTGTGAGCGCCAGAATATTTTTTGGTGTCTAGCTTCATTAAAATACCTTTTATGATACACTATCTGAAGACAATATCGGGCATCCTTTACTGCACTATGGGAATAGTAGGTGGTGTTTTTTCCTTGGAAATCAACAGTAGAGTGTAAAGCAAAGATTTCAGCCAACAAGTTCACTTTCTCAACAGCAACTTGCAATAAATTTATCTGACCGTGTGAGCGATGGTATAGTGGGTTCAGTGAAGTTTTGGCTAACTGCTATAGCGACTGACCTGGAATTGTTGGGGCAAGCAAGAATTTTGTTTTCTTATTCGTTGATTGTGTGCCTCCTTGGTTTCATCGATAATTTCATATATCTAATGTAACCGCTCACGATTCTTCAAAATATTTAATTGCGTTGATTCAAACATGTGTGATATAAGTGAGAAGATCTCCAGTTAAACTTTGCTTAATTGTAAATGGTAATTGTAAATCACTATTAAAAAAGCATAAGTAACACTTCTTAGTCGGATCATATTAGTTTATATAGTAAAATAGTTCTAATAATTTTCATATTCAATTATTATATTTAGAATTAACAATAAAAGAGTTTAGCATAAGACAGACTTCGAAGATGCTCGCAACTGAAAATTGGATGTTTATCGCTTTTGAGAAAAAGTTGCTTAGTACGTTTTATTGTAGTTTTTCTTTGATATATCCAACCAGAAATGATTATTTTCTGTTTAACTAAACAAAATATTTAGTTGACGGAAGTAAGAGAAAGCTAATTTTAATTTTCCTAGTAAAATTAAAAATTACTGTTTTGTGCAAATAACTAGGATGAAATTCCAAATGTGGCCGTAAGGGGTCAACTAATTTAAATTTTGTAAATTATTTTTTATAGTACATTACAAGTTTTTATCAGAATAAAATATTAATACTACGTGATAAGCAAGGGAATTTAACCCTGTTACTTTCCTTGCTAACGGGTTACCTCCGGTCTGTCGGTTCGATTTTAAATTTGGTAAACGTATAGGAAGAAGAAACTATAGAGGTACAAGGTAGGCTAACTTTCTTTAAGAAGAAAAATTCTTCATGAAAAGGAACAACAGGAAATGGACGTGGGTAAGTCCTGATGGGAAAATAATAACCAAATTGACTATGTGCTGTCCAAAAATGCCAATATCACCACAAACGTAGAAGAAGAGACGCAATGTAGGAAGCGACTATAAGCTAGTAAGAGCAGTGGGAAAAATATATAGGAAAGACTTGAGAAAGCAAAAGATGGAAAAACGTGTAACATTCGAAAATCAGAAAAAATAGATCAGAGTATCAAGGAACAGTAACAGACAGAATCTGGAATATGAATATAGAATCAATGACAAGAAATGCGGAAAACCAAAAGCTAGTTAAAATACTCTAAAATGCTGCAGTACCATATAAAAGTATTATAGCAAAGATAAATTAAATCCAGAAACTAAGAAACTACTAGAAAAATACAGAAAACTTATCTACGAAAATAAAACGAAAACAGACCAATAAGCGGAAAACAATAAAATTGTAAGAAAAATGACAAGGGACGATATTATGAGGCATAATCTCAAGATGGCACAAAAGATTTTTAGTAGAATATAAAGAAACGAAAATATTCAGGAGAAATAAAGCACACAAGGAAGAAATAGTTTCATTAAAAAATAGTGAGCGCCGTATATGAACAGATCGAGAATATATAATAAAATAAAATAAGCGAAGAATTTTTCAAAGATCTCAAAAAATACGAAGTGACCTAACAGATGAAGACCGCAGAAGAACAATGTCCTGAGGACATACCACAATAGAGGAGTTTAAATTATGCCATTGATGCATTAAAGAACGAAAAGACCTTCCGAGATGACGACATAATAACGGAGATGATAAGGGAAGCAGGAAATAAACCTGATCAACCGATTTAACAAATGCTTACAACAATTCTTGTCATTATCAATATACCTACTTCAATTTAATTTCTTTTAATTCTTTTTTAACAATTTTTTTTTACATACATAGTTAATTCGAATTCTACCATTATTATTTCTACCATATCACAAAATAGTTATTTTACCTTTAGTAAGCGTAAATTGAGTAAATAGTGTAGACCTTTTAGAATAATATATCTCGTAAATGGCTCTTTTGAAGTAATTTCATTAACAGACACTCTGCCTCCTTCCTCCTAAATATAATCTGTGTCAATTCACTACAACCGCACAATTCTAGCTTACGTAATAAAATACTGAGGTTGATACAATACAACGGTTTCACCACATCACAGAAAACCACAGCTGATAAAATGTAATCATTTAATTTGAGACAAGGTAATTGTAATGATGAGAATATTGTATTACCGGCGTTATTCACATAAGCTTGAAATCCGTGCTGTGCCATAAATACATATGTATATATGTATATATATATATATATATATATATATATATATATATATATATATATATAAATATGTATATATTATGTTTATTTTTATTTTATACATTATTTTTCAAACAATAAATACACAGAAAATATAGCTGTCGCTACAGAAAGGCAAACAAGTAAAAACAAAACGTCGCAGCAAAACGAACTCTGCTGGCTACTGTTGAAATATTAAAATTTATCTCGTCGAGTGTCTCAGAAATGCCGCGTAAGTAGAAAAAAAAATTAGCGGAATGTCTCAGAAACTTGAGGAAGGATATTTTAACGATCCGTCGGTAGCCAACCGGCTTCGTTTTGAGGCAAGCTTTTGTTCCAGGTGTTTGCCTTTCTATAGCGACAACTATATTTTCTGTGATACTAGTTATGTGCCAAAGTTTAATGTAAGAACGATAATTCTCAAGGAGTATCATCGACGTACTTCGTAACTTTCATCTTACATTTGTTAAAATAATAATATCGTCATTTATTATGGTAAAACTTTTTTTTATTTTTATAGTTTGTTTGACATCAAAAAAGATCTTGCGTCTTGCATTTATTAAATCTACAAAAAGAAAATATAATATTAATATTACAAATAAGGAAAGTATTGTACTCGTAAGAAAAATCACTCTCCGACATTTCTGTATTTCCTTACGTTCCAGGATACCAAGATCTAGAAAAACACCAAACCATATTTATTAGCTTCTTTGAAGGGTCTCAGATTACGTCCCTTGCATGTCTTTGGCTAAATATTGTGTGCTAACGACTCAGATGTTACGAATGTGATTATCTACGTACCGTCGTTTTTAATATCTATTTTGGTATACCAAATGCCGGCTTTAGGCTTTTATATCGTTTAGTAGCTATTGCTAGTTACTCTATTTTTTCATTATCTATTATCATCGAATCATTACAGAAGTTCAATCCTGTTGTTAATGACAGATAGTTTAATAAGTCAAGACTGACATGCACTAAAAGCTTCTAATACGACCTGACTATTTTTTTGGTTGCGATAGCCCCCTATAATATTCTCATAAACACACGCTAGCATTGCATAAAGTTCTGCCTGATATATTGTTGAATTTGTTCCTAGTGGAATGCTGACGACCCACTTGGGCTTTTCTGCAGCATCTACTTTGTTCGCTGTTTTTGATCCGTCAGTGTAGTGGACCAAGCCTATTTCCATCGTCGGAGTCTCGGCCTTTGTCCATAGATTGGGATCGCAGCGGATTCTATAGAGTTTTTCGAAGCTGTACGATACTTTAATAAGGTCTCAATTCATTGTTCTAAACAATAAATCGTTTAGGTTTCCCTCTGAGCCACTGGCAAAGGGGCACACGTCCTCTCTAAAAAGCACCTACTCCTTGAGTAAGATTTTTTAAGTAAATTAGGAAGATAACGAGAATGCTTGATAAGTCATCAATTTTTGAATGTTTCGAAACTTTAACACTAGGTTTTCTATGTATTTGAATAATAGAATTACTTTACAGTCTGTCAAGTAAGAACGGGTCAGCGATAATTCATTTTTGGTAGATGTGATCCTGGCAATTCAACAAAAAAATCGACAGAGGCAACTTTTGTCTACGAAACATTTTAGTAAAAGTATCAATCGATTCCCAACATTCGTCGAATTCATGTAAAATCCAAAATGAGTCACTTCTTCGAGGCAGTCTTTCTTTGTTCCCATCCAAACGGGCTTAAAATGACACATTCCGCTGCCGCTAAATATATTAAAAAGTCGGTGTCGTTTGTGAAGAAGTGAGTAAATCATTTTAACGAGACGAAAAATGTTGAGGACTAGGTAGGCAAAGTCACTCCGAAAGTCGAAACACGAATCATGTCTTTGTTTTCACGAGCTCGAAATTGACGCTGTGTCAAGGAGCAGCAAAATTTAAAAAATCGGGTTTGAATGTGTTCCATGAGACCATTCGACAATATCTTTTTGCTCATGATGTCAAATTCCGAAGCACGTTGAAGAAACCTTTGTTGGGCGAAAATCACGTCGCGTAGCGGCTCTTGGGCCCACGATAAGATATTAGAGTGACCCTCACAATCGCCAGACGCCAACCCCTTGAAAACATTTAATCTTTTGTAAAGAAAAAGCTCAGAGAAAAGAGTCAGGACTTTGTTTCCGCGAGAGATTCGAAAAATTTGCAGAGTATGCAGAAAATCTAGTCGACGGCATGCCTCGAAAATGCCAGGCGATTATTGATGCAGGAGGCGACTGGACAACTTACTAAGGTAATTGCGCTGTTATTAACACACCAAAGAATACATTAATAGCCAAAAATGTTTTCAAAACACATTTTTTTCAAGAATACGTAAAGTCATGTTCTTGCTTGATAGACTGTATTTCTAAAAACATTTATCAGTAGCCTCAAGGTTTTTTAAATAACGAAAGATAAATTATAGCTAAAAAAGTAAAGTTTACTTTTAAATTATGAAAAAGTTATTCCATCCAAAAACAAGGCTCAATGACGGAAATCGCAAACTGCAACGAATAATTTTTTTTTCCTTCTAGTTTTTAAGTTCAAAGTTACGAATTTTTTATTCAGGTCACATTTTAAGGACTTATATTTTATTCAAAGAAGGTAAACGGGGGGAACAAAATCATTATAATAATCCCTTTTTAAGGGTTTATCCAAAAGACGTTATGTGAAAATAAAATTGCATTATTGGATGTTTTTTGGCACAATTGAATACTAAATATGTTTTTTATCCAAAAATACTTTTAGACAATTTCCTATGCGGCAGTTCAGTCATAAACATATGACGTCAAAGAGTATCTCACGCGATAAAAACCATTTAACTGCAAAACGCCGATGCTACGAAACATGAATTTTAGAAATAGAAAACATTTAAATAACATTTTGTTAACTGTAAATAGAGGGGGCCGTAAATTTAATATCCCTGGAAGAATGGAAAAAATTATTACGAAATATTACTAACTGAAAACAGACAAGAATTCCTTAGTATAGAGGATAATAAATCAGAAGACACAGAGGGAAAGGACTGGGAAGAAATAACCATGGAGGAAGTAAAAGCAAATCTAAAAACGATGAAGAATGGACGAGCGGCCGGACCAGGTGATATCTCTGCAGAAATGATTAAAAATGGAGGTATAACCATGTGGAGAACACATAGCTAGCTTAATTAATGATTTTTTATCACAAGGAAGAACACCTACCGAATGGAAAAAAGTTACATTTCATCAATCTATAAAAAAGGAAATAGAAAAGACCCTAATAATTATAGAGGTATATGCGTTACAAGCACTATGAACAGACTGTACGGTAAAATATTGCAGAATAGATTAAGAGAAACAATCAAAGGAAAGATATCCGAAAACCAAAGCGGATTTACTCCGGACCGGTCGTGTATAAAACAACTTGTTTACTTTACAACAATTGATAGAAAAGAAGATAAAAAAAGATGACGAAATACATATGACCTTTATAGATCTTAAGAAGGCATACGATAGTGTACCGAGAAAATAAACTTTGGCATGTCTTGAGGGGATAAAAGAAGGGATGATAACAACCATAAAAGAGTTATATAATGAAAATATAGGATATGTGAAACCGGGACGCTATCTCTCGGAAGCTATCCACATTACAAAAGGTCTAAGACAAGGGTGTTGCCTTTCATCAATCTTATTTAATATATTTGTAGACAACGCTCTAAAGAAATGGAATCGCACTTGCCAAAGCATGGGCATCCCCATTAGTGATAAACACTGCTGATAAAAACTTTGCAGACGACCAAGTAATAATAACACAAGATGCATTCGATATGGAATATGTATTGAAGAGATTATACATAGACTACAAGGAATGGGGTCTAGAGGTGAACCTTGAAAAGACGGAGTATATGGTTATGAACTCGGAAATAGAATTTGATGTCTTAGTTAACAACGATACACATGTCAAATAAGTCAAGGAATTTAAATATCTAGGCGTACTGATTGACAACAAAAATGGTATAGGTAAAAAGAAAATACAGAATAAAATACAAAAAGCCAGAAAGGATCTTAACTCAATATGGTGGGATCAAAACATAACTACACAAAACAAAAAGAGAATTGGGAGACCAATGGTAGAATCGGTTTTAAGTTATGGTAGTGAACTGTGGGTAATGACAGAAGAGGATAAAAGAAAAATAAAGACGCTAGAGACGGATTACCTGAGAAGAAGCGCCGGAGTGTCCAAATTCCAACACATAACGAACCAAGAAATACGCAATAGAACAGCAGTAGCAGAAACAATTATACAAAGAATAGAAAATAGAAGATGAAAAATGGTTTGGACACCTACTCAGAATGAACGATATAAGATGGCTCAAAAGACTCTGGACATGGAAACCACCGGGAAGAAATAAAAAAGGACAACCACGTAGATCCTGGAATGAAGATATGAGACAAGCCATGACGTCAGGAGGATTGGACGAAGAGATGGCGGAAGATAGAGAGGTTTGGAGAAGGCGAATGGGAACACAACACTTAGTTGTATAATTGTTATATGTTACTTGTGTATGTATACAGTTAAACCCAAATATATATATATATATATATATATATATATATATATATATATAACCCTATATATATATATATATATATGTACATAAGTTGTATATATGTAACAATAACAGGAAAATCACACGGAGCTCTGAGAAAATCGACCAGGTACATTTTTTAAACGATTTGGCGGTAGTACAGAAAATATACTTATATGGCGATGATTTTTGTGTTATAATACAAGCGTGCAATCTCGAAGAACCTCGACAAGGCAGATTTTAACGTTCCGGTGATGACCAGCCGGCTTCGTTTTGCGGCGACGTTTTGGTCCCAATGTTTATCTTTCTGTGGCGATAGCTATGTTTCTTGTGAGTATCATCTTTATTATTTTTTGATAATATTATTATTTTAAATTTTTTTTGTTTTTTCTTTCTCACATTTGGTCAATGTGGTTCCATGTTTGGCTGACGGAGCCAAGTCAGCACAAACGCTATTACCATTGGTTGTTGTGAGTGACCTTACAATGTTACATGTTACCTCTGAATGTTTTTGTGTATGTTTGTGTTGAGTCCGAATTGTACTAAGTGTGGTGTGAATGCGGTGGATGTAAGGCCTGTGGCTCATATGACGAGTGGGACAATGGTGACTTTTTCTTGTTTCCATAGCCTTTTTATTTTTTATTATTATTATTTTTAATATTACCGTTATTAATATTATTATTGATACTTTCTGAGTATACTTAGGAGAAAAACTAGAGAGTTGTTTTAGCGATTAACAGAAGACCTTTTATATTACTTATTATGAGTGTCAAACTATTTTATGATTCATTTGTTAGACCTTATACATTCTGTAGCACTTTTAAAAATATTTTATAAACTAAATTACAATTTCCGAAAAACTTTGCACCTACTTCTCCTTCTTCTTCGAATGCCACTCCTATCGGAGATTGGAAATTATCACAGCCACTCTAACTCTATCTATTCGGCTCATCTAAACAGTTCATTTGAGCTACATTTATATCAATCACGCAGGTTACCAACCAGGATATTCTTCGCCACTCACGTTTCTCCTTCCTTTGATCTATTTATTTTCAGTTCTTAGGATTTGGGTTCATTTTATGAATATTTGGTATTCAAAATTAAACTTAAACTGACGTTTCGCCCTTTGGTTTAGGGCATTTTCATTTTTTCTTTATTTCTACAAAATATAAAAATAAATTACATTTAGGTACACTCGGGCAACACAAATTATTTAACTCACACAACAATACACTTTTTACATAAATTCTTAGTTCTATCTTTAAAAATTAAAATCACATGTGGCCTACCTTGAATCTCACATATTTTATTTACTGCTGACAAGTCATAGTAGCATTCTTATCGATGTAGATTTTATTTTGTCCATTGAGTCTGTTTTTTAATAATTGGGTCGTTATACCAACATAATGCATTAGGCAATATGCACAAGGTACTGAATAAACTATGTTGGATTGGTTCATGGTTGGTACCTGGCTTTTTAAGTTTGTAAATAGTGAGCTTAGTTTGTTTTGTGTTTTGTGACAAACTGTTATGTTATATTTTTTTAGAGTGCTTTTTAATTTTTCTGATAAATTGCGTATATAAGCTAGTGGGGAGAAATTTGTTTTGATTTTGTTCTTTGGTTTCATCTTTTTTGATTTTTTTATTATAGAATTTATATGTTCTTCTTTTTATTGTTTGGTTGATTTTGTATTAACTCTGATTTCATTTGAGTCAGCGCTATTGCATGGTCTGTTAAACCGACAATAACACTTACCTTTTTGTGTCTTTGTGTGATTAGAGTAGAAATTCAAATACCTTCCAGACCACCAGACCAGACCAATTATTAAAAAACAGACTCAATGGACACAAGTATACAAAAAATGCAACAGCGGCACTTCACAAACACACAACGGAACTTGAACATCATTTCAACTTTAATGAAACAAAAGATTTTAAACGGAGGCATTAGTATTGGAAAACTTGCAATAAAAGAAATGATCGAAATTTAAAAAAATGATAAAAGTGATATAAAAGAAATTAGCCATATTTATACAAATTTAGTCAGGTAATATTTTAAAGTGTATACTCGTCCTTAATATATTAACAAAAAGACTACTTGCTTAATATTCAAAAAAAAATCACAGATCAATAATACAAAATAAAGTCTACATCGATAAGAATGCTACTATGACTTGTCAGTAGTAAATAAAATAAGTGAGATTCAAGGTAGGCCCCATGTGATTTTAAGTTTTGAAGATAGAACTAAGAATTTATGTAAAAAGTGTATTGTTGTGCGAGTTAAATAATTTGTGTTGTACTAGTGTACATAAATGTAATTTATTTTTATATTTTGTAGAAATAAAGGAAAAAAATAATAATGCTCTAAACCAAAGGGCGAAACGTCAGTTTAAGTTTAATTTTAAATACCAAATATTCATAAAATGAACCCAAATTCCAAGAATTGAAAATAAATATTAATTGATGGTTCAAGAAAATTTTAAAATATACTATGTATATATATATATATATATATATATATATATATATATATATATATATATATATATATATATATGATATTCAACCACTTTTTAACATTAATAGATAAAAGCTTTCACTCCATTTTCATTGCCTTTTATATAATTTATATTCTGATATAGATCACATCAATAATTTTGAGCAGTTTTAAAGGAGGCTACTTGAATACTGATAGTTAGTTTCCTTGCCGAAGTTTCTAAAAAAATTTCTCCCATTTTTCAAATTATCTAGTCAGGGCTTTTACGAGCATCTATCCACTCGTACACTTTTGCCACATGCCATTATATTTACAACTTTAAGCCATCTTTCTATGAATTCTACGAGGTTTTTAACCACAAAAAATAATAATTGCTGCTGTTCGGCAGGTAGCTAATGGCGTTGTGACCTTGTTCAAACTATCCTTTTCCAGCCGGGTTACTGTTGAGATATGCCCATACAGTCTTAAAGCATGTATTTTCCCTCCGCGGGAGTTTCAAGTGTTTACTTCTTATAATATTTTCGTGGTGTTACTAGTTGAAAGGTCTACTATTTTACTATTTTGGCATGTATATGTAATAAAACAACCCACTCTATTAAACTTTTAATATAGTTTTGAATCAATTTAAAGTTAAATTATATTCTAAGTACTATTGGTGGTTAACACTTGTAACATTGTTAGTTCAGAATAATTAATTGTCACAACTATCATAAAGATTTGTCGTCACTATTACGGGACGAAGTCATAAATTGTCACTAATAAATATTATCGAATAGGAGTATCTATGATTATTTTTTAGAAGCGTCATTAAGAATTTTAAACAAAAGTAATACAGTGTTGCATTTTACGGACTTCACATTTAAACTTTAAAAACCATAAACCAGGGAATATTCTGAACTCAAGGCGTTTAGCAACAATATGGCTTTAACTTTAGATGTAAATCGATTGTCCAAGGTTTTGCCAATGCATTTAAATTGGTTTAAAAAGTTTTTAGTGAACTTTTCAGTGCAGTCGTGGTTTTTTAGCTTGTAATAGTTTTTGTAAGTCTAGAATGTAAATTAGGATTTATTCAAATAGACAGGCAGTACTGTAAACGTAAAGGAAATACCTTCTCCCGCATTCTTTGGGCACTTGTTATGTCATTTTTTTATAACTTATATTATTATAGTAAAGTTTTACTGCAACTCGCACATAGAACAGAAAGTTTTACGGCTTTTATTTGATGATAGATCATGATTTCTGGGCTTGGACAAACATGGAAACTGAATCAAATAGTGCCTTTTGAATGAATATTTTTTGGCTTGAGCAGTCTTGCTATACATCCAGTCGCTATTCGGAACACTTTATACTGAAATTTCAGTAAATCAAAAAGCTTTCGCAAGTATTGAACCGATGAGCCAAAATAATGAAAATAGGAAAAGAATTTTTCTAACTGGCATATAGATAGGTTTACAGACGTCTTGCTCAGGACCAATCACACTATTTAAAAATAAACAGGTAGGCCTTCAGATTAAAGGCGCACTTTTACCAGCAAGACAATAGACAATATCCAGAACTGGAGTTTAATATAGTTTTCGTATAAATAAGAGGATCCTCTGAGTTTCAAAATTGTATGAAAGTGTGAATACATGTAAAAAAGACGATTTTGGTGTACGATCTCTTTCCATGTCTTCATTAATTTTGGGTGTAAATCGTTACTATATTTTAATAACTTTACATAATCCGCATAAGTAGGATTCCATGACATTCATATTTAGTGTTCCGTATGGAACACTTATAAGATGATTTCGGTGTCTGTCTCTCTGTCTGTCCGTCTGTCGCACCCTATTTTCTCTGAAACTATTTGTCATAGAAAGTTGAAATTTGGTAATAATATAAGAATTGATGGCCGCTTTAGAGCCATGTAGTTTTGAAAGTTAAATTTTGACTTAAGGGTTCAGTTTTGGGGGGGTGAAATTGGAAGTGAAAAAAAATTTTTACTAGGTCATCGAGTGTGGTGTCAAATGAAAGCCTGTGAAAACACTAGTAATATATATATATATATATATATATATATATATATATATATATATATATATATATCATGTAATACTTGCACACACTTTTCTTTGTATTAATTTTAAAAAAAAAAAAAATCGCTAAAAATCCTGTCCTCACCCCTTATCTCGAAAAGTACTGATCAAAAAATTTTGAAAAAATTCTGGCGTATTCTCCACGGGTGTAGATTAAACGAAAATTTATCACGAGTGCATTACATTTTATAATTTATCTGGTATATAAAAAAAACAAAAATTTCTAAGTCATCAGTTTTTAGTAAAAATTGGAATCAAACTTTATTGGAAACTTATTTGGGGTGTATTTTGTGAAGTCACTGATCATTTTATACCTCCTTAAAAAATTTTTATTGTAAAAGCAATCAACGTACGGAACACTAATTGTGCAAGTTCAACTTGCACTTGGCCGTTTTTTTTTTTTTTAAATAAGCATTTCTAAATTAGTAAGTAGTAATAAATATCCCCAAGCCGTTCATGTTGACTCTAGAAGACATGTTCAAATTGTTAAAGTGGAAAAACAAAGGAATACTAATGGACGGTGAACGATTAAATCACTTAAGGTTAACAAATGATGTCACTTTGATCTCCAACACAAAAGAAGAACTACAAGAAATGCTGACAGAATTAAATAACAAGTCTCGAGAAATAGGTCTAAAAATAAACTCAAACCAAATATTTGAACAACGAAACTGAAGATAACAACTAGGAACTAGTAATAGAATCTGAAAGAATAGGAAAGGTACGAACATTCATATATTTAGGATAAAAAATTGAAATATTAAAAAATTCTTTTAAAGCTGACTTGGATAAAAGACTAAGTTGGGAATGTGGAATCTTTGGCTCAATGATACTACTCAGTATATATCACCACTACACCAAACACTTTATTTTTGCACTCGACGCGCGTTTCGCTAACCATGTTAGCTTCATCAGGAGCGATGATGAAGCTAACATGGTTAGCGAAACGCGCGTCGAGTGCAAAAATAAAGTGTTTGGTGTAGTGGTGATATATACTGAGTAGTTGGATAAAAGAGTTTCGTTAGCTTGATCTGCGTTCGGAATGTTACAATCCACATTTAAATTGGACATCCCAAATAAAATAAAAGCCAAAGTGTTCGATCAAGATGTACTGCCGGTATTAACATATGGCCTGAAACGTGCGTTTTAAATAAAAGTATAAATATATAAACACCAAGTAACCAAAGAGCAATAGAGAAGAGAATGCTAAATATTAGACTCCAAGATCATATTCCTAGCATCGAGATACGAAGAAGATCAAAAGTGACCGATGTAATACAACGAATATGTATAGAAAATTAAAAGACGAACTGTTGTTCAGATTTTCACTATATTTAATTTATCAAAATAAATTAAATAAAATAGAAACTTAAATCAGCTGTGACATGTTTCGGTACACAGTACCTTTCTCAAAAGGTAGTTGAACTTCTACTAGAGAGCAGAAGTTTAACTACCGTTTGAGAAAGGTATTGTGTACCGAAACATGTCATGGCTGATTTAAGTTATTAATTCATTTTGATAAATAAAATGTGAATTGGGCGGGACATAAGGCAAGGACGACTGATAACAGATGGATACACCGTATAGTTGAGTGAAGGCCTAGAGAACATAAAAGTTGCAGGGGTAGATCACAGACAAGATGGACGGACGACATAATAAGATAAGCGGGACACGATTGGATGCAAAAAGCAAACAACAGAGCTCATTGGAGACAACCTGGGGAGACTTGAGGAAACTCAGAATCTCGCACTGCTCTTGCAGTCAGTTCCATGGATTCTGGGGGGAAAGTAAAACATAGTCGTATTCCCATAGCATTCGGTTGGCTTCCATCCGACTATGGATGGAATAAGGTAATGAAGATGATGAATACATGTTCTAGATAAGAATAATTTTAATATGCCAAATAAGAAAATTCTAAATCGAATTAATCATTTAAAATTAAAATTTCAAATAATAACTTGAATGTCCTATATCCATACAGACTGAAAATAAACACTAAGAGTTATATATTTTTATAAACGGACTGAATACTGCTATTTAATTCTGATCGTATAACAGGGAAAGGAATCTTTCACGGTATTGGTTAAATCATTGTTCTTAGGATTAGACAGTGTAAAATTTTAGTGACTTTTCGACATATCCTCTACGGTTGTAAGATGTATCTTCAAAAATCTTTACTCTTCGAGATTAAGACATTGAATTCAGTGACCACCTATGATACAATAAAAATTTACATATGGCAAAGTGACTTTACTTAATAGTTACGTTAGTGAGTAAAAAATAACGACACAACTTAACAGATTTTAGAATATGTCGTAATATCAGGATTTGTCAGTTACAATGTTGTCGAATTGGAGTAGTTGAACTTATTCTTTTTTTATGTGACTTGACAATAATGAATTTAAAAAAATGAATAAATAAAAACAACTAACAATTGCACAACGTTACATAGCAAGAACGAAACATATAAATCTACAAAGGAGATCACATTCTGGTCAACTCACAGCATTTAACAACAATGTAGCTTTTAACTCGAGAGGTAAATCGATTCTCAAAAGTTGAGCCAATGCACTTAAATTGATTTAGAACTCCTAATAAACTTTTCAATGCAGTCGTGGTTTGTACTTTCTAATAGTTTCTTTGTTAAGCTAAAATGCTAGTTTATGTAAATGAACTGCTTTTGTATCTGCTAATCTGTACTTTTTGGCTTAAATTAGTTTCGCCGTAATTTACATTTCACGATTATTTTACAACGTCTGGCAAATAGTTTGTACCAGATTTCTCATTATTATTAATAAAAATAATGTTTTTATTATTAATATATTACTATCACTGTTCCTCTTATTGTTACATTATGAAAGGAAGAATCCAGTACGACAAATCTTGTTACTAAGACCAAAACAGACTCTCACATGACATGGCCATTTAATGACCATTCGCCTGAGCAGTCTGAAAGCTATCAGAGATAAACGCTCTTTGCACTTTTATTGTAAGTAACATCAGCTACAGTTTTTTTTAACTGTTTTATTAATGCCTCCTAAAACTTCGATAATAAAGACTCCTGACAACGGTATATCGTGAAAATCTTTCAGTTTGGATTACAAATCTTTATACTTAGAATGTTTTTCTTCTTCTGTCCTATGTCTGTCTCAGAAGGTGACGAAAAAAATCAGTTGTTTTAGAAAAGAGTACTATATTAGGTCTGTTAGCTTGAAGAATTGTTGCAATTTATGGCAAAACTTCAATTAATACGCCCCTTATCATTTTCTATAACTCCCAATGATTCTGGAAAAGTATGATAGCCCAAAGACCTCATCAATGTTTGACATGTGTAAGATGATAATACAGGATGAATGTACGCTGTTACTAAAAGTTAGTAAACGGTGAGATATATTTTTGAAAAGACAATTAATAAACGCCATCTTCATCAATTTTGAACTGCATGGTCAAGGGAAAAACGCACATATTTAGTACAGGGAACAAGACATTGCTGGATATGAAAATGCAGGAAATTTCAATAAACATTAAATAATTATGATATAGCTGAAAAATACGTACTAGTCAAAGTTTGGCAGGCAGCTAACTAAAAATACATGTATTAAATTAGGAATTGAATCTGAATTATCATTTTTGTATTTCATTTAGTACTTTATTAGTGGCGAGAGTATTGCTCCTTTTGCCTCTGCTGAGTAGGTTCTGTCTACTGATAAATAAATTACCTATCTATAACATCAAATAAACTGAAAGTGAATTTTCGTGGAATTTTTTTTTTATGGGTCCTTAAAGCGCTACAGGAGCGACACGTGTGCAGAAAAAGCGATTCACATTGTTCTTGAATCGCTGTAAATTGTACTCGGTGGGAAACACAGTCCTGAACAAATTATTCCAAAGGGATGATGTTCTCCATATAAAAGACTGCTTGAAAAGCGTTGTACGAGGAGTAACAAGCTGAACCTCATACGGATGTGAAGTTAGCGTGACGTGTACTTCTCACATGCACCGCTTTGGGAGGAATTAAGCAGGCCACATCCTTCGAACACTTACTTGTAGAATAGGCTCGCCAACCGTTCTTCGATGTTCCAATGAATCAACGCCGCCGGTCATTTCCGGGTCTCCAATCAGACGAACAGCTCTTCTCTGAACAGAATCTAACAAATGCAGTGTATGTTTGGGAGCGGAGCACCACACATGGGAGCAGTATTCCATAGTTGGTCGAATTTGAACTTTGTAAAGAATTAACAGTTGTTGTGGAGTGTAAAGCTTTCTGGTTCGAAATAATATTCCCAACTTTTGAGAAGCTCTCCTTGCCATGCCTGCAACATATTCATGCCAGGATATATTTGCTCCCAAATTAACGTCCAACAAATTGAGTAACGATGCTAAAGGAATGGAGTGCCCCGACATAACTATGTCGGGTTCAGCAACGTTAACTTTTTAGAAAAAACTGCAACCTGGGTTTTTGTAGCGTTAAATTCCACTTGGTTACTGTCACCCCAAGATAAAATTTCTTCCAAGTCTTTGTTAAATTGAATGACTTCCTGCTGACTGCGGATATTCGTCTGAGTAGCCGATGTCCGAGCGTTCAAAGAGAATGAAAAGATAAGCGTACTGTCATCTACAAAGCTGTAGATTGGATTCTCGGTCTTTTCCAGCAGATCGTTAATATAAATGAGAAAAAGAGTAGGAGACAGTATGGAGTCTTGAGGTACACCGGCGTTGATAGTGAAGGTGTTAGAAAGAAATCCGTCAACTGCCACTCGTAAAGAACACTCTCTGAGGAAACATGAGAGCCACAAACAGAACTTTTCAGACATACCATAAGAGCGTAGCTTAGCCAACAGCTCATCGTGCCAAACACGGTCGAATGCCTTGGATATGTCAAGAGCAACCGCTCAAGATTCTTCAAGTGTTTAATTACATTTGTTACTAGTAATACAACCTATTAATAAGTGTCACATTAATATTAAGTTACAAATTCAGACTTTCCCTTTTAAACTTAAAACAACCAGATCTGGTTTAGATGCCCGTATAATTTGCTCTTATCTGGGTGTCACTAAGAACTTTTGAGTGAATCTATTATAGTAAATTACTTATATAAATGGAATTAAATAAGCATTAGTACCATCTCTTTCTTCTTCAATATAAGCTAGTTGCAAATTCGTATAAACGGATTGCGTCCACTTCTTGTACTTTGTTGACGGTAATCTTGAGTTAATTTGATTACGTGCGTCGTCGCATCTGCTTCATGTTAGTCAGTATTTAGATTAATAGCTGTAGTTAGGATATAAGAATAATAATAATAATAATAATAATCTTTATTGTCTAACAGATAAATACATCCATTAACAAGACAATGTGACTAAAGCTAAGTTAAATCTAAACGAGTCTGTTCGGATAAACACATTACAATATTAAGTTTCAGCTCTAATAATATACGCTACAATATTAGTTAATAACATTCCCAAGACAACGATCCCGAGCAACCTTCAAAAACTGAGAATATGTTAGATTGGTAATATCAATGCCGTTGCAATTCACATTAAAAATCTTCATAGCTTGAAAAAAGGGGGTCTTTTAACTGAAAATTTGAAGCATGGAACGGTAAGTTGAACACGGGATAATGTCTTAACGCACGAGATGGTACGTTAAAGTTTAGTTTTGACAATAAGTAGGGACAGTCGATAGCCGAGTTGCAAATTTTAAACAAAAACAAAACCAGCATAAAATTGCGACGATCGGCCAATGACGATATCTGAAATCTGCGAAGCAGAGTTTCCTGTGGCGAGCCTCGTGGTGGGAAAACACCCTCCATTTTATATACGAGAAATTTTAAAAATTTTCGTTGTACCCCTTCTATTTGGGAAGTGTACTTTGAGTGTATAGGATGCCACACTATTGCTGCGTATTCTAATTTTGATCGAACATATACAAAGTACAGAGATTTAATTGTATCAATGTTTGAGAAATCACGAGAGTTTCTAAATATGAATCCCAGCGTTTGTATTGCGCTCTTGTAAACCTGATTTATGTGTTCCGAAAATGATAGGCGCTCGTCAAAAACTACGCCAAGGTCCCTGATGGATTTTAAATTCTTCAATATCTCAAGATTTATATAATAGTCAGAATGAGTTAGGGTCTTTTTATTAGCGTACGTCATTTTGTAGCACTTTTCGGCATTTAGAGGTAAGTTGTTAGCTGTGCACCAGTTGCTAACTAGTCGTATATCATCTTGCAGTGCAATGCAATCAGAAACGCAACGTATTTGTCTGAAAATCTTTAAATCATCTGCAAACAATAGAACATTGCTAGAAACATTTATGCCTATATCGTTAATAAACAGAGAGAATATCAGTGGAGCCAATATACTGCCCTGAGGAGCACCACTTGTAGCTTTGAATCTGAAGGAGTGATTACCACGAATATCGACATATTGATACCTGTCACTCAAATAGGAGGCAAACAGTCGAATAAGATTGTCATCGAAACCAAGCCACCTCAATTTAAGAAGGAAGACAGAATGATCTACTCGATCGAACGCCTTTGAAAAATCCATATAAATAGCATCAACCTGACCACGAGCATCTAAGATCTGACTTACAAAATGAGTGAAACTGGCCAGATTCGTGATCGTACTGCGACTTTTATAGAAGCCATGCTGAGATTCAGATACAGAATGTTTTACTTGATTAAACACATCTTCGTGAATCAGCCCCTCTAATGCTTTCGCAAATGGCGATAGCATCGATATGGGCCTATAATTAGAGATGTTATTTCTATTGCCTTTTTTGAAGAGAGGAATTATCCTAGCCTCCTTCCATACCTGAGGAAATGAATGTGTTGTGAGTGCCATGTTATAAATGAAGCTCAATGGCTTCGAGAACGCGGATGCACAGTCTTTGATGATGAAACTGGGAATATTATCAGGACCCATGGACATTTTGTTTTTAGATTTTTTCAAGAACCTACTGACTGCTTCCTCTGATACACAATTAAGAGTTACATGAGAGCTTATATTAAAATTATTGTTTGGAGGGTGTTGGAAAGCATTACTCTGTGCAGAGTTGTTATAGACCGAAGAAAAAAATTCGCAAAGAGGTTAGCAATTTCAATAGGATCTGAATAATCTTTTCCCCCCTCAGTAAACAGGGTCGGAAAAGAGCTTGAAGACCTTTTCGAGCTAATGAAGGCCCAGAATGTACTGGGATCGTCCTGCACAGAGTTTTCAACCTTGGACAGATAGTTCTTGTATGCTATGTTTATTCTCCTTTTCATATCCAACCTCAAGTCATGATATTGGTTGCGCCGTAATTCTGTATCAGATATTTTTAGTTTTCTAAAAATTCTATGCTTGCGCTTAATTGATTTAATAATATCCGTTGTAAACCATACTGGAAAGTTTCTTTTATGAATTACCGACGTGGGCACATACAAGCCAAATACACTCGCAACTGTTTCATAGAAAAATTTACAGGCCTCGTCAACATTTCTGGCACCATAAGTATTAGACCAGTCGGCACTCAGCAACCCGCTGTACAACTGTGGAAAATCTGCTCTTCGAAAATTATACCGCGTATGACCTGCGCCGATGGGAAATTGGCGGACCTTAGCAACATCGAAAAGCAATGAAATGTTCAAAGCAGGATGATGAGTATCATCGGGCACCAGTGGTAGTAGTTCTTTAGATACTACGCATTGGATGTTTGATAGGACTAAGTCTAGAGTCCTATTATTCATGTTAAGAATATCATTGTATTGTTTTAGATCGAATAGGATGCTAAAATTATATAGTGATTCCAGTTTTTGGTCGCCCAGAATGTTGTCATGCAAATTTGGTATATTAAAGTCTCCTAAAATGAAAACCTTTTTTTCCATAGAGATACCTAAGTGATTCGATTCCTTCGAAAAGAGACACAAATTCAGCGGATGGTGTATTAGGAGGAACATTAATAACTATTACAAACACATGTTTGTTGCTTATACAAACTTTGCATCCAATTACTTCTATTCTGGCAATGTTCGTACGGATAGTCTGTAAGTTCAATTGTGCCGCATTGTATTTGTCTTTCACTGCCAACAACACGCCACCACCCCTCGAAACACCCGCATTGACAAGATCTCTGTCAGCACGAAACACCGAGTACCTCCTGTCAATTAGTTCACTTGATGAAACGTTAGCTTGAATCCAGGTCTCGGTCACTGCAATTAAGTCGTGGTCTGTACTACACACTGATTTATAAAAATCGTTTGTCTTTGTGTTGAGTCCTTGAGGATATACAACATACCAAATGTTATCAGTAATACGTTGAAGTTCGTAGTCATAGCTTCCTACTGAATAGTTAAATAACAGATTAATACCAAAAAAAACCAACTAAACTTCGACGTCGATTTTCATGAACTTATGACAACTAAATTTCATAATCTTAATTTTGATTTTGTCTTTCTGTAGTTACTAATTGTTAAAATAATCTATTTTATTAGACCTTTAACTGATTATTCGGGTGACGAATTTCTATGAACATATATAAAGAGGAAGATGGACTGCATTCTTAAGTGCAGCGTAAGCTTTAGGTTACGTATAAATTCTAGAAAAACCAAAGTAATGGTTTTCTCAAAGACAGTTATTCCAGCTCATCTGACTACTAAAGGAACTACTGTAGAATAGGTTTAAACATACAAATACCTAGGAGTGACAATAACTCATCAGTGTGACTATAGAAAAGAAATTAACTAGAGAATTGAGCAATCAAGAAATGCATTCATCAATATGAATAAGTTCTTTACGAGATCAGAGCTAAGTTTAAGACTTAGAATCCGTACGATCCAATGCTATATCTTTTCCTTTCTACTCTATGGATGCAAAGGCTGGACGCTTGACCCAGCGATGAGAAGGAAAATAGATGCCTTCGAAGTGTATTTGTACCGCCACATATTGCTTTTAATCAAGGAAAAAAAATCACGATACATTGATCACCTGATGAGAGGTGAAAAGTATGAACTTCTGCGATTGATCATTGAAGGTAAAACCCAGGTTAAAAGAGCCCTTGGAAGATGCCAAAATTATTAGCTTCAGGACATTAGAAGATGGTTTAACTGCATCTCGATAGATGTTTTTCGCATGGCTGTTTCCAGAATGATGTTGGCCATTTGGATCGCCAACCTTCGAAAGGAGACGTAATATGAAGAAAGTACATAAAGAGATCATACTCTGATAAAGCTTTTAGACGTGTCATAAAATGTATTTTCAAGAAGCTAGACACCCAATCTTCTGACTCTGATCTATCATAGTACTGAAAAAATTCACAAGCGAACTTTTATCAGTTTTTTGTAAATTTTACAACATATTCTGAAAAAAAAATATATATTTTTTTCCTGATGGAAATACGCTAAGGTTTAGCAGATACCTAAAACGACAAAAAGACCTTTCAAAGAACTAGCAACCAATCAAATTGCTTTCAACAATCTTGAAATTTATGGAGAAGGCTATCGATAAGCATTTTTTGAAATACTCGTATCTGGAAAGATTTATTATTACTAGCAATCATCAGTACAGCTTTTTTAAATATAGATTAATAGGAAAAATCATGTCACACATATTTGGAACATTTTGGAGAATCTTGATATATTCAAGACATAATGGGCAGTTGAGCAAGCTAACCTCTTCTGGTATATCTAAAGATGTTGCTTATGGCTCTCATGTATTCTCAGAGTACTCTTTACGTATGACAAATGACGAATTTCCTTCTTGTACACACAGGATTAACTACTGGTATGCTCCAAGTCTGCATACTGTTACCTACTTTCCTTCTTCTTTACGTTTTCGGCTTTGCCGATGCCAGTACGCTTTATTCTTTATTGTCCTTAAACGCTCAAACATCAGTTACACATGCAAATATCTGAAGACAGCAGGAAGGTGTTCAAGTTAACAAAGACTGTGGTGACTGTAGCCAAGTATAATTAAACGTTACAGAAACCCAGGTGTTTGTTTGTCCGTCTGTCACACCCAATTTCTTCGAAACTATTTGACATAGAAAGTTGAAATTTGAAACTAATATATGAATTGATGGCACCACCAGAAACCATGTAGTTTTGAAAGTTACATTTTGAGTTAATGGGATAGTTTCAATCAGAAGTGAAAAAAAATTGCCAAGTCATCGAGTGAGGTGTCGAATGAAAGCTTGTAAAAAAACGCGAGTTCAAAAATATATATGACGTAATACTTGAACACATTTTTTTGTATTATTTTTAAATATTTCTTCCAAAAATAAATCAATTTACATTTTATTTGAAAAAACTTTAATAAAAAATAATTCACTTATATTGTTTTAAACTCGATAAATTGTTGAAGTTGTTTATCAGACATTCAGTTGTACTCTAAACTGTATTATCAATGCAATTTGATTGTATACCTTTCAACAGTCTCTTTACAAATGTTAAACAGGATGTCAGCTTGATTTAAATGAAAAGCAAATTATTCTGAATGACTTGAGCTAAATAAATAGACAAAGTTTACTACCAAAACTAACACAAAGCAGATTTAATCAAATGAATGCAACAAAAGTTTTAGTCTTTCTTCGATTCTCGGATGTTAAAATCTGAAGTTCTGAGAAAAAAGGAGTTAGAGGTCAACATTATCTTAAGGATTTTCATATTATCTCTTTTATAAAGACATATCAGAAAATAGAAGAAGAGTCTCTATAAATTAGTTTATTTTAAATCCGTATATTTTTTCTTAAAATGTATTATGTCATTGGGATATTTAGCTTTGGTGAAAATACTACCACAAGTTTTGACTTAGTACTTCCCTCGCAAATACGTAGTTCTAAATTAAATAGTAAATTAGTTTTTTTACAATAAATAATAACTAAATCTAAGAAGTATCTCAACCTTTTAAATAATAGATACTTCATGGTGAAATAATCATAAAAATCAAAAAAATAAACTCATTTTCAGATTCCATAACTTTAAGAACCCTGAAAAGTACATATAATACCATATTTTCGAAGCAACACCTCTAATCTCTCTTTCTTATGTCTTTTATCCTTTTGACTATATAAAATTGTACTTAAAATTTGGAGATTATCTTAACGAAAAACCAAAAAAAATTTGATGTTCCTCTTGAGACAGTTCAATATTTACCGACCCCTACCTCTTTCCTCTCATGCAACTATAAATTTCTTCCTATCGGTAGAAAGTTGTAATGCTAACAGAGGAACTGACAGATAGAGAAACAGACCAGGCTTAAATTAGTGCATGATATTAAGATAATAATCATGAAAAAAGATGAGCTTAGTCAAGACTCCAGATGTATTTATAGCTGCTAACTTACATTTTTGCAGCATCTAAAACGGTTTAACATGAAAGTTTTTAAAAAATACATTTGCATATATATATATATATATATATATATATATATATATATATATATATATATATATATATATATAATCACCCAAAAAATCAAAAATTTAACGCCGTAATAGCAATGAAAAATAGGGTCATATGCGTTAGTGATGGTAGGTTTCGAAAAAGCAACCTAGACGAGCTGTATAAACACTTTTGTCAACAATGCCTATCCCAAACACATTTTATGAAAATTAATTTAGAATTCGGTTAATGTTGATGCCCCTACTGATGAAACGCCTGCGCAGCATAGGATATACAGGAAGCTACAATTTATAAAGCCAATCACAAATTCAATTGTCGTTTTATTCAGAGATTTTCCAAATATAAAAATTGCGAAATATAATAGCATACGAGGTTCTAAACTGTTTTCAGAAATGAAGGATAGAACACCTATTTTATATAATAACTCTGTAGTTTATAGATTGTCTTGTTTGCAATGTGAAGAGTGTTATATTGGGCAGATATCTCAGTGGTTGAAATAGAGACTCACACAGCACAGGAGTGACTGCCGATTGGGAAAGAATTCGTGTGCTGTGGTGCAACATCATGTGAAAACAGGTCATAATTTTGACTATAACAACGTTGAAATCTTAGCTCATGATAACAACTATAAAGGGTGACTTTTTAAGGAAATGCACCATATCAACAGGGACCCAAAGTAAATTAACTATAAATCAGACACTAATCAACTTAGTATTATTTATAGCAACATAATCAATAGGTATTAATTATTTACAATTACAGCATTAATAACAATTAAAGATATGCCACCTCTTAGTATAAAGTAAATTAAAGACGTTTTTTTTCTGTTGCTGTTTTTCCGGTCGGTCGTTTGGAATTCACGGCAGTGCATATGTACCGAGGCTGTTTACTCTCAGTTTGTTGTAGTAAAACGAGATGTTGAGTGTTGGTTTCGAGGACAAACTCGCATTTTAATTGATTGTTCGTTTGTTTCATAATTGTTTGTTTTATATTTCAATATTTTAATACCTTGACGAAAAAGAATAGTGTTTTAATATAAGTGTATTAATTTTGTAGTTACTCCTGAAGAAGTTATCAAACGATAACGAAATATTGAGTTTTAAAGAAGAAAAGAGTTTTATTTACATATATATATATATATATATATATATATATATATAAATATATATATATAATATATATATATATATATATATATATATATATGTACATATATATATATATATATATATATATATATATATATATATATATATATAAATATACATATATATATATATATATATATATATATATATATATATATATATATATATATATATATATATATATATATATATATATATATATATATATACATACATATATATATATATATATATATATATATATATATATATATATATATATATATATATATATATATATGTATATTTATATATATATATATATATATATATATATATATATATATATATATATATATATATATATATATGTATATATATATATATATATATATATATATATATAAATGCACATATATAAATATATATATATATATATATATATATATATATATATATATATATATATATATATATATATATACGAGGCTGGTTTGAAAAGTCCGTGCAAAAATAAAAACTACTTATGTGTTTGGGGTAAACCTTTTTTATTTTTCGACATAGTCTCCTTTTAGGCTTATACACTTCGTCCAACGATGTTCTAGTTTGTTGATTCCTTCCGAATAATAGGATTTGTCCAAGTCTGCAAAATATCCATTAGTGTCTGCAATCACCTCCACGTTTGAATAAAATCTTTGTCCCGCCAGCCATTTCTTCAAATTGGGGAACAAATAGTAGTCCGAGGGAGCCAAGTCTGGAGAATAGGGGGGATGTGAAACGAGTTGGAATCCTATTTCCATTAATTTTGCGACCACAACTGCTGAGGTGTGTGCTGGTGCGTTGTCGTGATGGAAAAGGACTTTCTTGTGGGCCAATCGCGGGCGTTTTTCTTGCAGCTCGGTTTTCAAACGGTCCAATAACGATGAATAATATTCACCTGTAATAGTTTTACCCTTTTCCAGATAGTCGATGAGGATTATCCCTTGCGAATCCCAAAAGACAGTCGCCATAACCTTTCCGGCCGAAGGAACGGTCTTCGCCTTTTTTGGTGCAGATTCCCCCTTGGTAACCAATTGTTTAGATTGTTGTTTGGTCTCAGGAGTATAGTAGTGTATCCATGTTTCATCCACAGTGACGAAACGACGCTTAAAGGCCTCCGGATTCTTCTGGAACAGCTGCAAACCATCCTTGCAACACTTCACACGATTCCGTTTTTGGTCAAGCGTAAGCAATCGCGGCACCCATTTTGCGGATAGCTTTCTCATGTCCAAATGTTTATGCAAAATATTATGTACCCGTTCAGTCGAGATGCCCATAGCACTAGCAATCTCACGCACCTTAACTCTTCTGTCATCCATCACCATATCATGGATTTGATCAATGATTTCTGGAGTCGTAACCTCCACAGGCCGTCCAGAACGTTCAGCGTCACTTGTGCCCATATGGCCAGTCCGAAAATTTTGAAATCACTTATAAACTGTTCTAATCGAAGGTGCAGAGTCACCATAATGTTTATCAAGCTTCTCTTTAGTCTCCTGAGGCGTTTTGCCTTTCATAAAGTAATGTTTAATCACCACACGAAACTCTTTTTCGTCCATTTCTTGAAAATCACTCGACTTCCTTGATTCACACGAATGCCAAACACAAAGAAATAGACCAATATGGCTGAAACTTGGTGTACGTTCATTCAAGAGATGCTACTAACTAAACATGACCTCGATACGCGCCGGTGGTGCCATCTCTCGGACTTTGCACGGACTTTTCAAACCAGCCTCGTATATATATATATATATATATATATATATATATATATATATATATATATATATATATATATATATATATATATATATATATATATATATATATATATATATATATATAAATATATATATATATATATATATATATATACATATATATATATATATATATATATATATATATATATATATATATATATATATATATATATATAATATATATATATGTACGTTTGTATCGGATATGGCACTGCAAGAAGAAGAAGAAAGAAATACTCATACTCTAGTGTCAATTTAGCAGTTAACGTTTAATGCTGATTTGCATACTGCGTATCATAAAAAGTACCTTAATGAAACTAATAAGGTTTCTCGTGCTGATGAGATAACTGGCTTCATACTCAAAAAGTGTACTCCCGATTTTTTATCTTATTCTCCAGAAATATTTCCTCATTGTAAATGCGCCGGACTTCAGCCGATACTTAAAAAAACGTAACAATACCATCTGCTATAATATATATAAAAATGCAACATCTCTCTCTGTCTGTCCGTTAGCGCGCTTCTCTTGCAATACACTGTCTAAACCATTAAATATGGAACAATATCATGTAGCAAAGAATTTAATATATATAAAATGCAACGTCTCTCTGTCTGTCTGTTTGTTAGCGCGCTTATCACTCGAAAACCACTTCTCCGATTTACGTTTTTTTTTTTATTCATACATATGTTCTCTTTCCAGGTTATATAATAATAATAATCTATAATATATATAAAATGCAACGTCTCTCTGTCTGTCCATTAGTGCGTTTATCACTCCAGAACCACTTGTTCGATTGACGTGTTTTTTTTACATTTATTCTTATGTTCTCTGGCCAGATCATAAGTTGAATTTTATTACGTTAGTTAATATAAGAAATAAGCACTGACGATAATAGTGAATCAAGTCGGAAACATTTTGCCACTAGCGCACACTCTCGCAGTATGCGGCCTAAACTGTTAAATATGGAACAATATCATGCAACAAAGAATACAATATATATAAAATGTAACGGTCCCTCGGTCCGTCTGTCTGTCTGTTCGTTAGTGCGCTTATCACACGAGAACCACTTATCCGATTTATCTGTTTTTTTTTTTTTTTTTTAATTCATACGTATGTTTTCTGTCCAGGTTATGTATTGTTGATAATAATAATTTATACAATATATATAGAACGCAACGTCTCTCTGTCTGTCTGTCTGTCCGTTAGAGTGCTTATCAGTCGAGAACCACTTATCCCATTTACGAGTTTTTTTTAAATTCTTAATTTAATATTTATAAAAAAAAATTATAATATGTATAAAACGCAACGTCTCTCTGTCTGTCAGTTAGTGCGCTTAGCACTCAAGAACCACTTATCCGATTTATGTTTTTTTTATAAAATACATATGTTCTCTGGCCAGGTTATAGGATATATTTTATTACGTTAGGTAACATAAGGAATAAGCAATGACGATAATAGTGAATCAAGTCCACGAGAGCGGGGTCGCGGGTACGGCTAGTAAAAACTAATTACCGATCAGTCACATTGTTTTCTGTAATATCAAAGGTTATGAAAAAGCACCAGCGTATTTTAAGATACTTGGAAAGATTTAATGCGAGGTTCCTTTTCAAAGTAAATACCGATTTGATATTAAAACGACACCAGACTTTTTTAACAATTCTATTTTTATAAGAACGCCCGGAGCTTAATCTACTTTTCAACATAATTTTCACTTACAATATGGCACTTGTGATATCGTAAGACCAGTTTCTGTATTTCATCCTTATAGAAATCTACCGCCTAATTTGCTAACCTAACGTGAGCATAATTTTCTCTAACTTAAGCGTTCTGCCACAAATTTCATAGAGAACACTTCTAAAAATTTAAGGAAACACAATAGGTAATGGGTTTTTCATCAACTTTCCCTAACAGATCATGATTAATGACGGACGGTCGCCCTCATCGTACCTCATCGTGCACGTTTATACGGCCATCTTCAAATGCCCTAACCCATTTTCTTACCATTTCATCACTCATAGCGTTTTCGATATACACTTCACTAATCTGCCACACAGATATACGTAAATTCGAATGAATGCTTCCGTAATGGCGTCTGTGGCCAGCCAATATATGTAGATGCATGCGCGGAACCGTGACCATAACACTGCAGCGCCATATTTCAAAATGGTACTTACTTAAAACACGCGCCTTATATTAATACCGATCAATAATATTGCTTTTTATAAGCCAAGATCGACAAAAGATCTGGTAACCTAGGTTACACATCTTTCAAACATCGCAATGTGAATAGTTTTAAGAGGTTTCGCTTGGTATGTCCGAGTCATCCGACCGTATTCATAATGAAGTGTCTTGAAAGATCAGACCTTGTCAGTTGCGGTTAATTTAGTTTTTCCCACATTTTCTGATTTAACATCCATGTGTGCTTGAGCCCTATTATATCTCCAACTCTCTTTCTATTTATGTTAACGATGTATTAAAAATATCAAAAATTCCATCCCAAGTTGTAGGGTCGTTTAAATTTAAATTATTCTTAACATAAGTTTGTTCTTCTTTCTACTGTTTTTTATAAAATAATACTTATTTTGATGTAATAATGTTAATTAATAATAAGAAACTACTAAAACAAGCATACAATTTAACTCACCGGAATTTCCTTGAAAGCCTCAGGGTCGAGTTCCTCAAACTTATTTCCACTAACTTTCAACACATGAAGTTTTACCAACTTTAGAAACGTCCTCGGCACCAATATTTGTAACAAATTCCTTTGTAAACTTAATATCCTCAGTTCCGTGAGATGCTTGAATACACCACTTTGTAATGACATCAATCTATTGTCGTCCAAGTTGAGTTCCACTAAGTTTACTAGACCACGAAAATTGTGGTCAAACACAGCACTAATATTATTCAAACTTAAATTTAAAATTCTCAATGTGGGTATGCCCCAAAAGGCATGCATGCTGATTTGGTTGATATTTGAATTGCTAATGTGGAGTTCTTCGAGACGTTTGAAATGCTGAAACAAAAGGAAATTATCTTAATTACTTCAATTAAAATGGTTGGTTGCATTAAATGAAAAAATATATATTTATAATTTTTCATAAGTCTTCTTGTTTTTATCAAAAATTGGTTCCTTCACTAGAATTAAAAAATATTTTAGTAATATTAGTGTCCCAGGAAGAAATACATTAGATTAAAATAGCATGGTTCTGTATGAGTGTGAAGCATTACAAATGAACAGAACACTAGGGTGCCGTCTATTGGCGGTAGAAATAGACTTTTGGCGAAGAGCTGCTAGCAAGTCAAGACTGGAAAGGATACGAAATGAACGAATAAGAGAGATCATGAAATTCGATAAAACAATAATCGATGAAATGAAAGACGACAACCAAAGTGGTATGGCCATGTAGAAAGGATGAACGAAGAACTTATTCCCAAGCAAATTTTGAAATGGACACTGGCAGAAAAAAGAAAAAAGAAGATCGAAACCAATGTGGATAGGAGGAATACAAATAAGAGATTGGGAAAATCGAGGAGGTTGGAAACTAGGAATCGGTTGGCGTAGGACGCTATAAAACCGATGTTCATAATAATAAGATTAAAATAGACAAAATAACAAACTTTCAAATTTTATGCCTATACATCTTAGTGCCTATAATTTTTATTATGACTTTTTTCATTGCATTCTTGTGGCATTCAATCCTGCTACCTTTCCTTGAGCTAGTGTTAAATTTTTACTAAAAATTTTAGTTCTACTAAGCAGAGGATCCTCAAAGGATTTTGTTATTTACAAATCCTGGTGATAGCTGACTTCAAAGCTTTCCATCTAACAAATTGGATCTTACTCAATTATTAACTAACCTCTAATCACATATTTCATAATTTTGGCCTACTATGGATTCTCTATTGTTTAAGCAATCATATATATGTTAACTTGCAATATATAGAGTACTATAAGTAGAGTCTTCTTCTTCTTCTTGTCAATCTTGTCCACTTCTGGAGGTAAGTATCTTCTAATTTCTTCCATGCTTCCCTATCTTTTGCCACTTTTAACCACTGCTGCCTGCTACTGCTCTTATATCATCGACCCATCGTTTCTGTGGATGTCTCCCGCAATTTCTTGTTTCTCTGAGTCACCATACGGTGATCCTATATACCCAACTGTCTCAGAATAATTTAGCCACATGACCCGCTCATCGCCACTTCATCCTTGCTGCCTCCAGACCTATGTTATTGACTATGGTTCGTCTCCTTATCTGCTCGTTATGAAATCTATATCTAAGAGAGATACCAAGCATGCTTCATTCCATAGCTGTCTGTGAAGTTATTAGCAAATGCTTTAGTGAGTCACATCGTTTCCAGTCCATATGTGTTGACAGGTAGGGCACAGGTATTGCCGATTTTAGTTTTTAAATTTATGGATGTTTGTAGTATTTTTAAGATATGTCCTAGTTTTCCAAAAGCTGCCCATGTTAGCCTTATTCGCCTGGTAATTTCTGCTTGCTAGTTTTCCTTTCCGATTTTAATAGTGTGGCCTAAGAAGGTAATCGTCGACGCTTCCTATGGAGTTATTTCCTATTTGTATGTTGGTAACTTCAGGGCTCAATAAGTTAGTTTTTTTTAAAATTTATTTTAAGACCTACCCTTGCAGAGACCACATTTAGCTGGTTTTAACATTTGGTGTTATTAGCTATAACGACTATGTCGTCTGTAATCCTAAGGTGACTCAGTTTAGTGCCGTCGATGTTGATGCCCTTCTCATCGCAATTTAACTCCTTAAAGATGTCTTCAAGGGTCAGCGTAAATAATTTAGGAGAGATAGTATCTCCCTATCACACACCCCTTTTTAATTATATGTTGTTAGTGACAGTTGTTTCGTCAATTTTAATATGTTGCATGTATTCTTTATAGATGTTCTCTATTACTTTTATATATATGGAATCTTGCATGTCGTCGTCGAATTTCTTGAGCATTTCCTTACACCAACTGACATGAGCCTATTTTTGGGTTTCGGTCAAATCATGCCGAATCCATCAGGAACAGATTTCTTCACAGCTAAATGTTCATGCAAAATCGAATGCTGCAGTCTTCCATATGCCTAAGAATGCCCCCCTATCTTACGCTATGTCACATGCCGATCCTCTTCAATTATGTTGTGCACAGCATCGATGTTTTTTGGAACAAAAACCGATTTTGGTTAACCTTCACGAAATTCGTCTCTGACGGAAGAATCACAATGACTAATTTAAAACAGTCTTTTCTGATTGTTAGAGATATTGCTGTTGAGTTAGGCCTTTACTAGAATCGTAAAAAATCATCCAAAAAAAACCTTCCCTTAAGATTTCCATTTTTTTACAAAACTGTTTTTTTTTTAAACGCTCATTGTAAACAAACTACTTGGCCAATTTCGGAGATGGCAATGTTTTAACAATAACAAATGTCAAATTTTACAACAATGGTAATGTTACATCTCAATGGCGCCATCTAGTGATCGTGTGTAAAAACTTAAAAGGCGACCCTCAGTATATTATTCTTAACCAGTTTTACTTGCTTATTGAAGGAAATTTATGGTATTTGTGAAAAATCACCATTCGAAATTTTTACTTTTCTTTATGTTTTAGGCTTCCTAGATTTACGAAAAACATAGTTGCCCATTTATCTCGATCTGTCTGTCGATCTTTTGGTCTATTAGCACTATAACTCTCAAACGAAGGGATGCACCTTACAGTTTTGACCGATATTGCTTCAGAGAAAGGGAACAAAAGGGACGTGGGTCCATTTATTTGGTATTATTTTGTATACAATTGTAATATGGTTACCTATTCGACGCTGTTTTTACTTTCCTTGCTAAAGGGAATTTACTTTACATCCCCTGCTAAAGGAAATTGACATTATTACAGTTCCTTACGTTCCAAAAGTTAGGGCAGGAAAAACAGTTTTCTGATTTCCTAGTTCTGTCGGCATATCTATTTGTTGGCATGATAACTCCAGAATGAAATGAGATGTCGATTTAAAATGTAGTATGCATATCACAATTGAAGTAAGAATGAAACTTATAATTTTAAAGCAATTCGGAAATGGTACTGGAACGTGTGTGGGTCTATAAATTTTGTATATTTCATGTCATTATTAGATTTTTTTTAGTTGAAATAACTGAAAAACTTTAAGAATAATATTTTTATAAGGGCCCAAAGGGGTTACTTGGTATTTATTATATAGGTCCTTTTCAGGGTTCTTGGAATTGAGGAATCTGAAAATTGTATTACTTTCATTATTTTTAGTTACTTATGACCAAATATATATAAAAGTTTAATGAAGCTTGCTTGCTTCATATATATATATATATATTTTTTTTTATTGTTCACGTCCTCTCCTGAATAAGTATTTAACCCTTTTTTATATCCAAAGGATATCAGCGAGGATATCGTAATACCCGTCAACGTTGTCCAAATGCACAAACATACATTTGTATTTCACGGCACCTTTTAGGTAACGAGGTAGTGCTGCCAGGGACGTTATTACATATCTGTAACAACTACTACTCTATATATATATATATATATATATATATATATATATATATATATATATATATATATATATATATATATATATATATATATATATATATATATATATATATATATATATATATGTGTATATATATATATATATACATATATATATATATATATATATATATATATATATATATATATATATATATATATATATATATATATATATATATATATATATATATATATATATATATATATATATATATATATATATATATATATATATATATATATATATATATATATATATATATATATATATATATATATATATATATATATATATATATATATATATATATATATATAAATATATATATATATATATATATATATATATATATATATATATTATATATATATATATGTATATATGTATATATGTATATATATATATATATATATATATATATATATATATATATATATATATATATATATATATATATATATATATATATATATATATATATATATATATATATATATATATATATATATATATATATATATATATATATATATATATATATATATATATATATATATATATATATATATATATATATATATATATATATATATATATATATATATATATATATATATATATATATATATATATATATATATATATATATATATATATATATATATATATATATATATATATATACGTATATATATATATATATATATATATATATATATATATATATATATATATATACGTATATATATATATATATATATATATATATATATATATATATATATATATATATATATATTATATATATATATATATATATATATACAGTCCCTGGCCAAATTATTAGACGCACTGTATTTTTTTTAGTAACTTTATATTTCTTAAGAGTTTTTATGCAATAATGGTATATTTAAACTACAATATTATTGATTTTTATTTAAAAGAATTGTTGTAGACTACATATTTGTATTTATTTTTTAACATATGGCAACACTGTGTTGACAAAGTGATACATGAACGTAAAGAAGTACAAACCTGTATCAGTCGCGATCGGAATCGAGTCAGGTACGGACGTGTTTCTGTGGCTTTATGGACTGTGATTGTTTGTTTAACAGTTTTATACTACTCAGTTATTAGTTTATTTTGTATGCAGTGTTTTAAAAAAAGTAATTGGACTATTTTCATTATGGGTAGAAAAGGCGATCTTTCACCAGGTAAAAAAGCTGAAGTGAAGGCCCTTGTGATTGCGAAAACATTTACAAACCGAGAAATATCACGAAGATTGGAGGTTTCTGAAGCTAGTGTACGACGCATAAAAAAGAAAATTGAGTCAGCCCGAAAAGAAAGAAAAGATGCGGTAGAAAACAATTTTCACTCCACGGTCAGAGAGATGTTTGAAGAAAATTTGTGTAGAAAACAGATTTGCTACCACAAAGGTAATAAAATCACAACTCCAGGATGCTAGCGTAAATGCTTCTGAGCGCACTGTTCGAAGAAAATTGAAAGAATTAGATTTTAAGGCCTGTCGCCCCGCCAGGAAGCCCAAGTTAACAGCTGCAATGATAGCAAAGCGCCTGAAGTGGGCCAAACAATGGCAAGACAAAGATGTGGACTTCTGGAGATCGGTAAGATACAGCAATTTAATCAATAATTGATACATTATTATCATTTTCAGTTAAATAAAGCAAATAAACATGGAAGTTTATATATTTTTCCTATTTTTGACAGGTCTGCTTCAGTGACGAAAGCACATTCGAAATTTTGCAGAATAAAGCTCAGTATGTGCGTCGTCGTCATGGAGAAAAGTTTCATCCTGATTGTGTCGTCCCGACGGTTAAACATCCCACCAAAGTGATGATTTGATCAGTCATCAGCGGCAAGGGCACTGGACGTCTGTACGTCGTCAAAGGAATAATGAGGCAAGATCAGTACAAAGAAGTATTACAAAATCAGTTGATTCCGCAGCTCAGAGAATGGTTTCCAAATGGGGAACCATTCACTTTCATGCAAGATGGAGCTCCCTGCCACACTGCTAGGTCTGTTAAAGCTTTTTTGGCAGAAAAAAATATCCCTCTGTTGGATTGGCCCCATTGAAAATGTGTGGGAGCTGATGAAAAGAGAAGTGGCTAAAGATGTGATTACCAACAAAACCCAGCTCCTAAAAAAGATTATTCATGTGTGGAATCATGATCCTCAAATGCAGGAGACAGTACAATCTTGCATTGATAGCATGCCGCGCAGAATTAAAGCTTTGATAGCGGCTAAAGGTGGCTCAACTAAATATTGACTTTTACTAACATTAATTTCACTTTTCTTTAAAACTTAATAAACTTATGCTTTTCTAAATTAATGCTGTTTTATTTATGTCAAATAAATAGGTAATTGATTGGATAATATAAAAATAAAAAACAAATCAATTTAAAATAATAAAACGGTACAATATCACTCGGTAATTAATATTTTACATGAAATCTTGCAGTGCGTCTAATAATTTGGCCAGGGACTGTATATATATATATATATATATATATATATATATATATATATATATATATATATATATATATATATATGTATATATTACGTCATAGAAAATACCTCAGATAGACTTCTTGATCTCGTGCTGACAAATAACGATGGCGGTATTGAGAGAGCCATGGATATTTTGACAGCGGAAGATAATCTCCATCCTGCTTTAGATATTTTTTTAAAAGTACAGCGTGAATCCAAGAAACATAAGCAAAAGAATTATTCAAACTATTATAATTTCAAAAGAGGGAATTTAGTAAACCTATATCTTAACTTTTCATATATTAACTGGGACTTTCTGTCTCAATTTACAGATGTAAATAAAGCCTGCGAAAGATTTTATCAAACAATTTGCACTACTTTAGATATACACGTTCCTAAGACACAAAAGACAAATAAATATTATCCGCCTTGGTTTACTAATGAAATTATACAAAATATCAGAACTAAATACAACTCTTGGAAAAAATTTAAAAGAACGGGGAATTTATTCGAACTAGAAAATTTTAAAAATCTGCGGCGAATCATTAAAAATGACACAAAAGCTTCCTACAAAACATACTCTTTAAATATTGAAAACAACATAAACTGATCCTAAAAAATTCTGGCACTATATTAATGACAAGAAGAACTCTCATGTTATATCAACCACTATGTCTTATAATAACAACATCCTTAATAATCCTAGACATATAGCCGAAAGTTTTGCATTCTTTTTTCAAGACTCTTATGTAATGTCTTCTCAGAAACAAAGAAACGTGGAGAATAATTTATTCCCATCACAGAATCCGATTAACTTGGAGAAAATAACGGAACAACTTGTTTTTAAAGTGTTAAAAAAGTTAAAACATACAGCTATTGTTGGTCCAGATAAAATTCCTGCCTTCTTGTTAAAAGACTACGCCTCTGTTTTTGCTCATCCTCTTACAATATTATTCAATTTATCACTTGACACATCTCTGTTTCCAGACACATGGAAAATATCACGTATTACTCCTGTTTTCCAAAAATGTAACAAGAGTTGTGTAACAAACTATAGACCCATAAGCATCATTAATAACTTTTCAAAAGTCTTCGAAATCATATTACATGATTATTTATATAATTCAATTAGCATGCAGATGTCACTGCAACAACACGGTTTTGTGACGGGCCGTTCGACGGTTTCAAATTTATTTTGTCTTATGGAAGACCTTGCGGCATCACTTGATGGGGGTGAGCAGACCGATGTGATTTACACTGATTGCTCTAAGGCTTTTGATCGGCTGGATCATGGTATTCTGTTGGACCAGTTAATCGCAATTGGCTTTTCGGGTTATTATCTTTTTTTAAATCATACTTGATAATCCGCTCGCAGTTTGTACAGTGTCTTGGTCAGAATTCGTCTAGCTTTGTTGCCACATCGGGAGTGCCGCAGGGATCACATTTGGGCCATTCCTTTTCAATATATTTATAAATGATCTTACTCAGAGAGCGGGTGTTGAATACCCACTTTATGCTGATGACGTAAAGCTATATTGCAGAATCAGAGACCTGAACGACTGCATAAGACTACAGGATGGCTTTAATCTTATAAACAATTGGTGTAGTGACAACAAACTCCTTTTGAATGCATCCAAGTGCAATGTAATTACCTTTACAAAAAAATTGAGTCCTATACAATTCAATTACAGTATGAACGGTCAGGTCCTACCGCGATGTTAGTGGATGTCTGATTTGGGTGTTTTGCCGGATACTGCCTTGTCTTTTCGTGCCCATATTGCAAAGATTACTGCGGAGAGTTTCATCATACGTAATAGTGCCGACTTTGTTGAATATGATACCCTAAAATTGCTTTTTAATAGTTTCGTGAGATCACGGCTTGAATACTCAGTTGTTGTTTGATGCCCCTTTTATCAGGAGCACATTCAAAATATTGAAAAACTTCAAAAACGTTTTTTAAAGTACGCCAGTTTTAAACTCGATGGAGTATATCCCGAAATAGTCTCTTGGATAGATTTTCGATGGAAAGTTTAAAGGTACGCCGAAACAAAGCCCAAATTATATTTTTACATAAAATAATACCAAACAGAATTTATGCAAACAAAATCTTTCAGTGTCTGCCTTTTCATGTACCTAGACCCGCGGCACGTAGTCTGCAAACTTTTAATTTACCAATCCCAAGAACAAATGTCCTAAAATTTTCTCTCCTTTTTCAAATTTGCGAGAAATCTAATCAAATGCAGAACCAGCTTGATATTTTCAACTGCAGCATGACAAAAATAAAGAAAAATGTAGTTTTAAAATATGTTGTTAATAAGCTATTTAATTTTAATTAGGTTTAGTACATTTCATTATGTTATTTTCCCATTCTGTAATTGGAATACTGTAGAATGTGGTAAATAAAAAAATAAATAAGTAAATAAATAAATATATATATATATATAATATATATATATATATATATATATATATATATATATATATATATATATATATATATATATATATAAGCGTTAGAAAGTCAAATTCAGTACTATTTACTAGTTGTAGAACTACCTATTCGCAATAGAATTATTGGATAAATCACAACATTTATTTATTACAATACATTTTTAACATTTTAAAAAATTTCCTATGAAATGGCTAATTCGTCACACAGCTTATTTCGTGCATTTCGTTTAACATTCCTAAAATATTTTTCATTTCAAGTGTGTGATTTTTTAAGCATACGATGTTCTTTTCCGAAAAGATAAATTGATTTAAAGTTGTTTTGTATCTCAGTATAAAATATACTAAAGTAAATATTGGCTATACTACATTTTAATAAACACTTAGTAACTAAAAAAAATAGAATAGGCTACTTAAAACTTCATTCAATTCTTTTTAATCTTTTTCTATTAAATTTATTATATTTTTTCTTCCTGTAAGTGGTAGCAACACTTATGTCCCGATCCACAAAACCTTTAATCTAACAAAGCTAATACCTAACAAGATGTCCTTTTTAGACGTGACAACTAAAAAATACATTTAGTGTATAACATTGACTAAGATTTATTATTAGGGCTTAGGCGGACTGAATAGAGCAAATTCACTGCTCTTAGAAAATAATATATCCTGGTGAAAAGGGTCTTTATTTTATTTCTCTGTTTATTTGAAATCTATTTCCTTTCTCTGTAATATAAAATGTTCAACTATTTTATTCACCATTTTAACCTATAAATTAACAATGTCAAGATCTTAAAAGAAATTATGTTGAGCCAAAAAGATGGTATTTGAATAGCTTCATAAGTAATGAATCTGTCTTGTTAATTATCTGTTTCGATAATTAGACACTGAATTAGATTAAATTAAAATATAAATGTTCAAACAACTTAATTGGGACAATAAGGGAATATCCATAGACGGAGAACATTTACACCATCTGCGTTTTACAGATATCATATTGGTCAGCGAAACCACCGAAGAGCTGCAACAAATGCTGAACAATAAATCAAAAAATTGGTATGAAGATCAACATGGCCAAAACCAGATATACGACCAAAGTTACAGGAAATCATAACCTATACAAAAATTTGAGAATCGCGCAATAAACAATAGAAAAAAATCACATCGTATGTACCAGGTGTACAAGTATGAAATGCGGATTTTTTTCGATGCAAACAAGTGGTAATCGAAAGGAGCCAAGTCTGGTGAGTAAGCCGCATGGGGTAGAACTTCCCAGCTGAGTGCTTCCAACGTGTCGCGAACTGGTTTTGCCGTATGTAATGGAGAATTGTCATGAAGAAAAATAACTTTGTTTTGCCTCTTTCGGTATTCTGGCCTTTTCTCAATCAGCGAACGGTTTAAATCGGTCAATTGTTGTTGGTAACGTTTAGTATTAACCGTTTCCCCAGGTTTTAAACAGTTCATAATAGACCACGCCCCCCTGGTCCCACTAAACACAGAGCAGCGCCTTTCTGCCAAAGCGATTCGGTCTTGCGGTCGTTGTGGATGGTGCGCCTGGGTGTATCCATGATTTTTTGCGCTTGGGATTCTCAAAATAAATCCACTTTTCATCCCCTGTAACTATACGATGCAAAAACAAACGACTTTCTTTTATACCGAGCGAATCATCTTCGTCCAACAATGCTTGCAATTCCACATCTTCGTATTTTTTTAGCGGTTTTCCATGTTCCTTGTCTGCAACATCGAAGTCACCACTTTTGAAACGCCGAAACCATCGTTCACACGTATCTTGTGATGGAGCATGTTCACCATAAGCTTCTCGAAGTAATTGGTATGATTCAACAGCAGTTTTCTTCAAATGAAAACAAAAAATTTTTGCTGTCCGCGACTGCTCTTTGTTCGGTATAAATTTTGACATATTGAACACAACAACACAACATTATTCACACACTTTTCCAATTTATCACTCCTGCGCGTCTGACACTTGTTGATGACACAACAAAATGGCGCAGTGTCAAATCTTTATAGCACAATCTGCATTGGTGCACCATCTGTTGTCTGAAATCCGCATTTCATACTTGTACACCTGGTAAATCTAGCACAGCAAATTGAAATTGGTAAGACTAATTTAAAAGTAGCTTTAAAAAGAAGGATTTCGCTAGCTTGGTCTAGGCTAAATTGTTCGATCAGCCAATACTGCCCGTTCTGACATATGGTACAGAAACGTGGGCCATGAATAACCGCATAAAAGGAAGGTTGCAGATTGCACAAATGGTCATGGAAAGTTGAATGTTTGGATTAAAACTGAGAGATCGCATAGAAAATAAAGACGTAAGAACAAGATCCAAAGTATCAGACGTAATCGAGCGGGCTTGCAGGTTGAGATGGAACTGGATAGGACATGTGGCCCGTATGACAGACAATCGGTGGTCCAAGAGGTTTGTGGATTCGAGATCGCCAGGACACAGAAAACCTGTCAGAAGACCACAAAGTAGTTGGACAGATGATATCAAGCATTTGGTAGGCAATAATTAGATGAGACAAGCTCAAGACAGATAACATTGGAGTTAATAGGCTTTATCAAATGATTTCATCTTCACTCACCTAATCTTTTATATTTAGGAATATTAATTAATTTACTAGTAATATTTCAATGATGACGACAAATCCATTATGATCGTTTCTGGCAAAGCTCAAGACAGAGAACATTTGAGTGGCCTGGGGGAGGCCTACATCCGACGATGGATGAACGGCTGTTGATGATAATGATGAAATTAGGATGATGGTCACGCTGAATAACTAACGTTAGATATACGGTATGTTCCAAATTGACTATGTTTCGCCTAGCAATTTTATAGTCAAAATTTGACTACACAAGTGGTTGGTTTTTATGGATATAGCTTTGAAAATAATTTATTTGGCATTTCAATAGTATTTCTTAGTGCTATCGTGATGTGGATAATAAAATATAACGATTTGTTGGTTGAGCAGTTTATAAATTGGCGTCCAAAAGTGGCAACAACGCTTAGTGTGACTCGTAAGGGGATAATTTTTGAATATTTTCTATTCCAGTTGATTTATGGTGTAAATGAGATATATTTAGAGCTGTAATGAACCACGACGTAAAGTCGCATACCTCAGCATTATATAACGTAAAAGAACCATTCTGTGATAAAATATTCATCAGGAATTTATTTTAAAGATTTAAGTAGTTTGATTGTAAACGACTGGAGGAGCTAGAAACCATATGACGCAGTCAAATTCCCTTCCTACTATTTTTTCTTATATGCTTAATTTTTGTACTCTGAACGTTGAGCTTTTTAATTGGATTACCTACTTGTATAATATATATATATATATATATATATATATATATATATATATATATATATATATATATATATATATATATATATGTATGATTTTGTTATTTCAATTATAGAATGAAACTTCCCAAAATTTATTGTGATCCTTTCTTTTTATTATTAACGTTTCGGCACAGTTTACCTTTTTCAAAATTCTTGTGTAGTTTGGCTTGGACCTGGATGTTTAGGTTAATATTTATCACAGCCCATTTCAATACATTACAACGTACTCTTTTTTCATTTTTTCGTTTCAAGAACCACATGTTAATCAATTGTTAGGGTCATATATTTTTATTTTAAAAATTGGGACGAACACAACATGTAAACTAGGTTTATAGTCACTATAAACGTAGTTTACATGTTGTGTTCGTCCCAATTTTTAAAATAAAAATATAATAAAAATTTTGAACAGCTAGTTAGTTATCAAAACCAAATTAAAATTTTGTGTGTTTTAGGTTAGATATATTTTGAGTGGTTAGTTATTCCTTATAAGCCAGTCTTTAAAAAAAATTGTATTTATTATTAGAGAGAGATCCTACATGTGAATTTCAAATGAGTTAATTTGTTAATTAATTGACAATTAAATGACATTTATATTTTTTGTGGCCTGGGTAGTTCTATCGTTTAGTCGGTCGCTAGTTGGAACACTTTTTATTGAACTTTCAGTGAATCAAAAACGATTCGTAGAGATTGAACAGCTACAACTTCCTGGACCTGTTTATTATACACCCTTCTCGCCAAAGACAATCAGAGCATTTTAAAACTATATATATATATATATATATATATATATATATATATATATATATATATATATATATATATATATATTATTTTCCCTGTATACCATCAAATATTTTAAACTTTTGATGCTTGATTATGGATGTCAATGTGATGCAGAACTTTTTATCAAGAATAAATTTTTTTGTAATATGTAACACAAACTTTTTTTCCATTTGTATAAAACTATTAAACACTGTATATATATATATATATATATATATATATATATATATATATATATATATATATATATATATATATATATATATATATATATATATATATATATATATATATATATATATATATATATATATATATATATATATATATATATATATATATATATATATATATATATATATATATATATATATATATATATATATATATATATATATATATATATATACATATATATAAATATATATATATATATATATATATATATATATATATATATATATATATATATAATATTCTAAATATATATAAGGTTCTAAAAATGAAAAAGCCAAGGGCGCTATGGATGCTGCATTTACTGATTTCAGTCCAAAAACGCACATTTCAAAATCGTGTTTGGAAAAGTTGCGGCGTAATCCGAATGGCATCATTTTGTGATTGTAGACGAAACGTCGATCTACCATTACACCACAGAGACAAAACAGCAAACAACAGCCAAGACAGGAAGCTGGCGAAGGTGAAACTGCACCGAAAAAAGCGAAAACAGTTTTATCTGCGGGAAAAGTAATGGCAACTATTTTTTAGGATAGGGTATTAGCATTATTAACTATTTGGAAAGGGTAAAACAGTAACTGGCTTAAACGGTATCCAAATCACAAACGAAAACAAATCCAAGCAGCAAAATAAAAATAACATTAAATAATTGATGAAAATACCTAATACGTATTGAGTTGCAAGTGGGGAGCGAGTCACGAAAAAAATTCGACTTTTTGTTTACTGTTCCCTCCTCCTTAACCGTTACCCCTTTTCCGTTTTCTTAGCTAACAGCTATCCATTCAAGTACAAAATAATTCTAGAAAAATCCTAATTTTTCACATGATCAGAATGAGCCAATAATTCGGATCTTATTAAAATCTTCAAAAAATAGCATAGATAGGTTCTCTCGAGGGAAAATCTACTATTTTGTATAAATTTTTTCATTTGACCCCTATGAAATTTTATAAGTAAATCGAACCAGTATTTATAGGCTTAAAATGCTTGGAAATAACCTCTAACGCATATTTTCTTTAATCCATATTTCCTGAGATGCCCGATATATTTATATATATATATATATATATATATATATATATATATATATATATATATATATATATATATATATAGTAGTCAACCGAATAACGTTAAGGTTACGTTAATCGTAGCTTTATTGAAATTCGTCATAATATTTGGACTCTTTAGGTAGCAATTTATCGAATTTCAACCCTTTACTTTAAATTAGTGCATTTTGAAAAATTGTATAATTATTTTTCTGTGGAATCAATAAACAAATATGTACGGACGTAACAACACCAGTTGTCGATCACTCATCCCAGTAGTCGACATGTCTGTGCCCCAGTAGTCGACCAGTTGCTGAATAATTGAAATCTACAGCTTTAAATGAAGTAGTGGGGTGTTTTTTCGATTTTTCCAGAGAATAATAATAGCATGTTACTTTTCCTAACATGAATTTTGTTATCGAATAAACTTTTACCATGCCATTAAAAAAAAGTTAAATTTCACCATTTTTTATAAGTGATCTTTATATTTTATATTACAGTAATCATAGCCGTTATTTTTTTTTATCGCTCACCCCCCACCTCAATAGGGATTTTACCCTTTTTCCATATCCCAAGGATATCGGCGAGGATGTCGTAATGCCCGTCAACGTTGTCCAAGTGCCAAAACATACATTTTTGTATTTCACGGCACCTTTTAAACAACGCGGTAGTGCTGCAACGGACGTTATTTGCATTTCTGCAAACAACTACTACCTATGAGTTAATTAAAACATTTCGCGTTTAAATCTAGTCAGTACTGTAACCACATTAAAAATACTTAGAATCAAAAATATAAAACAACATTTCCTTCTCGGAGCCTCTTTCTCATCGGTTTTCCTTGCTATAGAGCACGCTGCTTCTTTTTTTCAATTTTAACAGCAGCAGCTTACTCCTTTTTTAATTGAATTTTCTTCTTTTTCTCCCTGCTTCGCAATTGTAAGTGCCACTTTCTTCCTCAACTCTTCTTGTACAGACTCACGCTATGCCTTTAACTAAATTGCAGAAACTTTCTTTTTTAGCTTGCAAATAGGGCTGAAATAGTAGGGATATGAAGAAATGCTAGTGTCGGATATTTTTTGAATAATCATTTCTGGAGGACTCTAAAACAAAAATTAAATCCTGGTTGAAAGCAGTATAAAATCTCCATTTGAAAAATGCAAGAGATATGAGAGAACAAGTTTACTTGACTGTGTGGTTATAGGCTCTACGGGCTCATCAATCTTCATCGAATCGTCGAGTAGAGTACGAACATTAGCACTGGAGAAATCATTAGTCTCTGGAATATTGATAGAAATATCTAAATAAAAAACCCCATAGAATTATTAATTCATAATTGATAATAAAATTCAAATACCTGGTTCATCTAAATGTAGTGATGGTAAGGTAATTTGTTGAGCAGTATCGGCAGTTAGTCGCAAAGGGTTAAATAAGAAGCATAGGCGGAAAACTTTTTTCCCTATCCTTATCCTATTTCTTATGATCCCCTTTTTTCAGGTAAAAATGCACATGAGACACTCAGCAAATCTAGCGTCCCAAGTGGACTGCAGCTCGCGCAATTGAGATTAGTGGAAAAAAACTGAAAAACCCATTTTTTTATTGCTTTATGGTCAGCGATCATAAAGCAATAAATTTCCCATACATAAAATCTTAATTAATTTATGGTGGGTTGTTCCCAGATTTCCTCGCCGATCAAATATCTGGAATCAACATGGAACACTCGGAAATACATAATTGATTTATGATAGTCGACTATTGAAAAAAAAAAGAAAACACCAGACGTCCTTACTTCGATGTAAGTTATTAAAAAAATCTCTTATTTAAATTTCAGTTTTGTAACTATTAAAAAATCGGCGCAAGAGTATATAGTATTGCCAACGTTATACAGTACTTTTACCCATACCCGCACAGGTCAGTAAAAAGAAAGTGATAGAACGGGAGCTGGTCGTGCTACCGTCTGTTGTTTTATAAATATATATTTTTAATTGCTTATTAACTGTTTAAATAAATATCAATATTTATAGAGGAATAATAGTTTTAGTTGGTTTGAATATTCATAGAATAAAGAATAAAATATAAAAAAATAACGAAAAGTTAGTTTGTTTTAAGCAGTACGCATGGCTGTGGCTTTTTTCCTGTTTTCGGTACTTCAATGACGCAGCTGCCATATGCTAGCGTATGATAAATTGGACCTCTCAATTTATTACACGTAAATAAATCAACATTTAAAATTTAATGTGGTTTTCATATTTTTAGTAATTTCCGTCTGTACCTAAAGTTTCATTACACCAGTCAGAATGAAGTCTAAAAATATAATTTTTCATATGTCAGTAATTCGGAAATTATAAAAGGTGCAAATTTCATGAAGCCTGTCCAGAACATATGACATAAAATCCAATTTTTCATTTATGTAGTTATTGTAATTTTTTATTTTTAACAGTGTCCAAACAAAAATTGCACTGGAAAATTCGTCGATAAAAAATGCCTCACAAAATATATGTTTTCTAAATAAATTAGTATATAATAATATAAATTTTATACTGTCTAAAATATAAATACGATAAAATGAGTAAAGACGTTTTTAGTCAGTTTTTGCAATACTAAACCAACTTGAAATAAAATAAGAAGTAATTACTTTATTTTTTTACCTTGCTTAAATTTAAAGTTCTGGTCTCAATAATAACGACATCTTTTGTAAAGTAAGTTGAAAAGTGACGTAGGTTCCACACCATACTTTGACCAAGAAAATTTTTATAAAACTTTATTAAAGTTGCCGAATTTTCACATCATACCTTTAGAATAGGGTTATATCCTCGAAAACTTGCTTTTAATCTCTGGAAGTCCTGTAGAACACATGACCGATCTGACAAAGAAAAGTAATTTATCTCTCAGTCACAATTAAAGCGAAATACCATTAATTAGTTACCAGTAAGAAATAAAACCTACTTATAAAGGTCTTCAATATGGTTGAATGATAATTTTCAAAATTTTAGCCCTTATACCGCTACTAACATCCTTAAGACTAGCGTTGACATTAGAGAACTGCATAAACAACGACACTCAAGTAAATTATATACCAAATCCGATTCTTACATTATACAGTCCCTGGCCAAATTATTAGACGCACTGCAAGATTTCATGTAAAATATTAATTACCGAGTGATATTGTACCGTTTTATTATTTTAAATTGATTTGTTTTTTATTTTTATATTATCCAATCAATTACCTATTTATTTGACATAAATAAAACAGCATTAATTTAGAAAAGCATAAGTTTATTAAGTTTTAAAGAAAAGTGAAATTAATGTTAGTAAAAGTCAATATTTAGTTGAGCCACCTTTAGCCGCTATCAAAGCTTTAATTCTGCGCGGCATGCTATCAATGCAAGATTGTACTGTCTCCTGCATTTGAGGATGATGATTCCACACATGAATAATCTTTTCTAGGAGCTGGGTTTTGTTGGTAATCACATCTTTAGCCACTTCTCTTTTCATCAGCTCCCACACATTTTCAATGAGGTTCATATCAGGGCCAATCCAACAGAGGGATATTTTTTTCTGCCAAAAAAGCTTTAACAGACCGAGCAGTGTGGCAGGGAGCTCCATCTTGCATGAAAGTGAATGGTTCCCCATTTGGAAACCATTCTCTGAGCTGCGAAATCAACCGATTTTGTAATACTTCTTTGTACTGATCTTGCCTCATTATTCCTTTGACGACGTACAGACGTCCAGTGCCCTTGCCGCTGATGACTGACCAAATCATCACTTTGGTGGGATGTTTAACCGTCGGGACGACACAATCAGGATGAAACTTTTCTCCATGACGACGACGCACATACTGAGCTTTATTCTGCAAAATTTCGAATGTGCTTTCGTCACTGAAGCAGACCTGTCAAAAATAGGAAAAATATATAAACTTCCATGTTTATTTGCTTTATTTAACTGAAAATGATAATAATGTATCAATTATTGATTAAATTGCTGTATCTTACCGATCTCCAGAAGTCCACATCTTTGTATTGCCATTGTTTGGCCCACTTCAGGCGCTTTGCTTTCATTGCAGCTGTTAACTTGGGCTTCCTGGCGGGGCGACAGGCCTTAAAATCTAATTCTTTCAATTTTCTTCGAACAGTGCGCTCAGAAGCATTTAAGCTAGCATCCTGGAGTTGTGATTTTATTACCTTTGTGGTAGCAAATCTGTTTTCTACACAAATTTTCTTCAAACATCTCTCTGACCGTGGAGTGAAAATTGGTTCTCTACCGCATCTTTTCTTTCTTTTCGGGCTTAATTCCTTCCCTGACTCAATTTTCTTTTTTATGCGTCGTACACTAGCTTCAGAAACCTCCAATCTTCGTGATATTTCTCGGTTTGTAAATGTTTTCGCAATCACAAGGGCCTTCACTTCAGCTTTTTTACGTGGTGAAAGATCGCCTTTTCTACCCATAATGAAAATAGTCCAATTACTTTTTTAAAACACTGCATACAAAATAAACTAATAACTGAGTAGTATAAAAACTGTTAAACAAACAATCACAGTCCATAAAACCACAGAAACACGTCCGTACCTGACTCGATTCCGATCGCGACTGATACAGATTTGTACTTGTTTACGTTCATGTATCACTTTGTCAACACAGTGTTGCCATATGTTAAAAATAAATACAAATATGTAGTCTACAACAATTCTTTTAAATAAAAATCAATAATATTGTAGTTTAAATATACCATTATTGCATAAAAACTCTTAAGAAACATAAAATTACTAAAAAAAATACAGTGCGTCTAATAATTTGGCCAGGGACTGTATAACCAACTACCAAATTACCGGTAAATACGCTAAAACTGCCTAGATGTTGGTCTAAGCAATCTTTGTAACAAGAAAATTGAAACATTTGAAAATCAATTTTCCACTACCGAGCACGCACTATTCTTGGTTACCTATTCTACCGTTCTAGTGAAAGCGGTGTCTTGCAACCGGGTTTATGCAACAAAGGTTTGGCTCTAAGTCACACGAGTTCGTGAGCCGTTTGATAGTTCCGTATCTGCTGATGTTCGGGGACCCAAATTAATTTAGCTGTTTCCTTTTAGATAACTTAGTGAGAGTATCATTGTAGGATCAAATTAGTGCCTTATTCGAATCCGAGCTAGAAATTGCTTCAAGTATCGCCTAGCGTTATGAACTACTTGTTCGCGGTACGTGGCATGCCCTTCATTGTAAATGCAATGTAGATGATGAAGATTTAAACACGAGTATGTAGTAACAGGTCTAAAATGTATCCATTTATTCGTTGCTAACTACATAATTTATATATATATATATATATATATATATATATATATATATATATATATATATATATATATATATATAACTACTCTTGTTTAACTAAATAAACTGAAATAAAATCTGTCACAGTACCTTCGGCAATATTAATAGAATGTTTTATTGCTGTTACTTCTCGTACCTGGACTACGACTGCGACCCTGATCCAACAGTGGGGAGTCACAGAAGAACTTTTAGATCTAGATGACATTAGGGACTTAAGGTACCACCCACTCTTCTTATTCCTACTACTACTACTACTATATCTCGTAAATAAGTTTAAATTGGTTTAGTTTTGCAGTAGAGAGAGAAGGTAGGGGCACAGAGCGTAAACCCAGTTTTTGTAAATGTAGTGCTATGGAGTACTTGATTGAAGCCGCGTGTAGCTTTGGTGTACTAGAGTTTTACATGACAAATAATTTAGTAAATATTGCTGTTAAAATATTAGAAATCTCTTCACTCTCGGTTTATTGCCAAGTTTCAGCAATATGGCGCTACTACATAATTCCAACAGACCTTAGTCATTACAGAAATTTTTCCGGAATAAATTGATTTTCTAAATAGGTTGGTGTTCTCACAGCCCTGATTTTATTCCAATGTATTTTTTCTCTGGAATCCCATACGAAATCTCAACAATCCTGAAAACTTGCCGAGCAGTTAATAATTCACATTTAGATAACGTTATTTTTAAGAAGTAATGGTCCAAAGAATAGTGTGGTTCAATATACCATGCTTTTTCATTTATCGATTGTTATTTTTTATTACAAATATTTTAAAATTAATTGGATTTATGAAAAGTAGTTTTTTATAAATGTTAGCGATGTAGAAAAAAATATGATAATGAGAATTAACATGACCGGTGTACCCCTTCTCTTTAATTTTCCCTCTTTTTCTATTCAGGTAAGAGTAGTGTTCTTAGCTTAAGAAAGATCAAAGGTAGTAAAATACTTTACTAATTGCTTAGTCGGATAATTTGGGAAAATTTTTAATTATGGTCAAATTTATGGAAAATACGTGTTAAGGGTTTTTCAGTGAATTAAAAGACCCATCGTTATCATCATCATTAGATTATTCCATACATAGTCGGATGTAAACCTCCGTAAGTTGTCTCCAACGAGTTCTGTAGTTTGCTCTTTGCATCCAATTGTGTCCCGCTAATCTTTTTATGTCGTCTGTCAATCTCGTCTGTTATCTACCTCTGCATCTTTTGTGTTCTCTGGGCCTCCATACAACTATACGGCATGTCCATCTGTTATCATTCATCCTTGCGATATGCCCCGCCCAATTCCACCTTAATATACATATTCGTTATATTACATCTGTCACTCTTGATCTTCTTCTTAAAAGACCGATACAGTTGTACGTATTAGCAATTTTCATATTTCCTCGTATATTCAATTTCCTATTTGTCAAGACCAAGAAATATTACCACATCGTACTTCGTCGTAGCTATGAGCTACTAAATTTCTGGTTTTGCTCTACACTAAACATATTTTCTACTTGTCACTTGCAAAAGGGACAACTGGTTATTAGGTCTGTTGGCTAAGTTATTTACTTGTGCTGCAAGTTCAGTGTAGTTTGGGCAACAAGCTAATTTCGGAATATGGTTACAATGAGAACATAAAATGCAATTGTATGCGAAAAGTTATTGTATAGAAATAATTTTCGTTGAGCATAATACTTTTCCTCATACAATAAATAACGCATTCTTTATGGTTTACTTGGGATTTAAAACAATAAGAAAAAGATAAGCAAATAGGCCGTGGTAACGCTATAATAAAGGCCGCCATATTTAATGTGAAGTTTTGACAAGTGTAATTATTTACGTAAATAGTTTTTCGAGTATACTTTATATAATTTGTTCAGTATAGTTCAGGATAAAATAAAGTTAACAATAAAATTACTTAATTACTTTGTTAACAGACACCAAATACATTTTTGTAATGATTTACCAATGCGTTGGTAGTGTAACTACATCTTCAAACGCTTAACTAATTCTTAGTTTGAATATGTAGTTGTACTACGAAATCGCGATAACGCATTTCTAAATCTTTACAAAAATATATTTAGTGTCAGTTAACAAAGTAATTAAGTAATTTTATTGTTAAAATATACTGTCACAAAATAACGGACTAATTAATCAACTCTTTAAAATATACTTATTTACTTAGGTATTTGCACAGGGCAGCTCCTGCGTCGGAGAGAGCAGGTCTCAGTTATTGGAAAAAATGTGCGTTTCTAAGTTTTGAGGAGTTGGGTTTAAGCTTACTTATTGTTTCTAACCTTTTATAAGAACTAAAAACTCTGGGTCACAATTGACATTGATGATTTTAAAAAATAATGTGCCCTATTCACTAGGTACTGAGGAAAATGTGGTTAAAAGAAAACATAATCTATTCAAGTTGTGATAATTTTTAATACTTTTAAATATTGCACTGACTTAGCCGTTACTTAATGGAAATCCATAATAACTAGAAATAAAAATTTAAACAACTGTTTAAGATCACCACTTATGTTTATTCTATTATTGCTGAAAATTGTTTCGACATATTGTATATAATTTATCTAGTTACGAGTAATAAATTTATTAACAATATTTACCTTAACATCTAAAACAAGTTCAATAAGGGATACCCACCCTCATCCAATTGATCGTTGAGCAATAAACCTGAGGATTTTTTCTGGTTAATTTCTACCTGTTTTAAACAATTCAATAATTTCCCTTTCTTTTCATTATGTAAAATTCTGAAATCTTCATTGAAAGTATGATTTTCATCTGTTAAATGTTTAGCGTAGTAAGATCTGTTATTTTTCATTCTATAGAATAGAATAACTTTGTTTATGTCATTTATTCTTTACTGGTATAAGAGAGTGTATGAAACTTATCTTTGTTTAGTTGTTTATACGGGATTGATCTATTGCTTTTTTAAATTGTTTTTTCATTAAAATATTATCTACAAAGTCACTCCTGTACCCATTGTTTATACTGATTTGTTTTATAATATTTAATTATTTCCGGAAATTTTCTTCCGTTAATGGTGTATTTATTAGTCTACAGATGAAACTATTATAAGCCTAGATTTTATGTGTGAACGGATGGTTAGAATTAGCGTGTATAGTTATATCTAAGTATGTTGGTTTATGGAAGATTTCAAAATCATGTTGATTCATTTTGTTTGATATTTTTAATTCTAGGAAATTAATCAATTTATTTGTTTCTATTTCTGTTGTAAAAGTAATATTATTATGAAGTTGGTTAATATAATATAGAAATAGTTTTAATTGTCGATCTGTGCCGGTAAAGCAAGTCAATATGTCATCTACATACCGGTACCAATAAAAGGAATTTTTAAAAAGATGAGAATTACTGATTTGTTCTTTTGATTGGTCTATGAAAATTTCAGATAAAACTACTATATATATATATATATATATATATATATATATATATATATATATATATATATATATATATATATATATATATATAAATCTTATCGTTAAATTCTAAATTAAAGATAAGATTTATATAAGTAGGAAAGGTTTAATAATGGGAAACCCTCTTAGTCCAATTTTATCTGAAGTTTTCATGGACCATTTAGAAGAACAAATCAGTAGGTCTCATCTTTTTAAAAATTTCATAATAATATTACTTTTACAACAGAAATAGAGACAAATAAATTGATTAATTTCCTAGATTTAAAAATATCAAACGAAATAAATCAACATGATTTTGAAATCTTCCATAAACCAACATACTTAGATATAACTATACACGCTAATTCTAACCATCCGTTCACACATAAAATCTCGGCTTATAATAGTTTCATCTGTAGACTAATAAATACACCATTAACGGAAGAAAATTTTCGGAAAGAATTAAATATTATAAAACAAATCAGTATAAACAATGGGTACAGGAGTGACTTTGTAGATAATATTTTAATGAAAAAACCATTTAAAAAGGCCATAGAACTGGTGTACCCTTATAAACAACTAAACAAAGATAAGTTTTATACACTCACTTATACCGGTAAATTGACTAATCAAATTCAAATTTTTTTTCCATAAAAACCATGTAAACATTGCTTTCCGTACCAATAACACATTAGCTCGATATATTAAAAATAATAAAAGTAAAACGAAAAAAGAAAATAAAACAGGGGTTTACGAATTATGCTGTGGCAATTGCAATAAAACCTATATAGGACAAACAGGCATATCTTTTATAAAAGAGTAAAGGAACATAAACAAAGTTATAGAATTAAAAATAACAGATCTCATTACGCTAAACAGTTAACCGACAAAAATCATACTTTCAATGAAGATTTCAGAATTTTACATAATGAAAAGAAAGGGAAATTACTAAATTGTTTAGAACAGGTAGAAATTAACCAGCAAAAATCCTTAGGTTTATTGCTCAACGATCAATTGGATGGGGGTGGGTCTCCTTTATTGAACTTGTTTTAGGTATTAAGGTAAATATTTTTAATGAATTTATTACTTGTAACTAGATAAATTATGTATTCTGTAACATATTTTGTAGTTAATTTACATTTTGCTCCAGAAGGAGACACAGTGTGTCGAAACAATTGTTAGTAATAATAAAATAAACATAAGTGGTGATCTCAAACAGTTTAAATTTTTATTCCTAGTTTAATACTTTTGATTTTAAATATGTACACAAGAGAAAGTCCTTTTGCTTATAATTAAAAAGAAAGTACTTACCAAAATGACTTTAGAGTTGAGATATTGAAAAAATACATAGAATTGTTGCATCTTTTATATTATAAATGTTACTGTTATAAAAAATAACAAAGTACTGGCCTAATTAGTCTTTAAAAATCGGAATGGCATTTCTGCATCAAGTGCTGTTCGATCTAAATCCGGGCTTAGTGTAGTTTAGTAGAACATGTCTTAAATTGAGAAAACCAAACTTCCTTTAACCTAACTGAACATACTTGCCTCTGACAAGGTCAAGACAAAAAATTGGACTCATAGATCTTATTTAAAAAGTGCAAATTGGACTTGCTCAATTAGTGTTCCGTATCGTGATTACCTTTAAAATAAAAATTATCTACCTAATAGCCAATAAATGAATCTAGCTCAATCTAGAATCTAGTAGTAAAAGTTTAAAACAAATATTTGTTTAATTATAAACAAATAAAATTATTTTGTCTTCAGTACCTATCCATTGGTCACCAGTCATAATGATATTACTGATTTCACCGAATTCGTATTGATATCTCGTAGCCCGGTTTAATTCCCAACTTTCCAAACCATCACCATACATTCATGCCACATAGTTTTTTTTTGTACCAGAAAAATTATGAAACGTAATGCACTCATGATAATTTTTGCTTAATCTATACTTTATGGCGAATATTTCAGAATTTTTTCAAAATTGTGATAAGCATTTTTCGAGATAAGGGAGGGCCCAATTTTTTTTGCAATTTATATAAAGAAAGTCGGGCGCAAGTAATATATATATTTTTGAACTCGTGTTTTCACAAGCTTTCATTTGGCACCCCACTCCATGACCTGGTATTTTTTTTCACTTCCGATTCCATCCACCCAAAACTAACCCCTTAAGTTATAATTTAACTTTCAAAATGGCATGGCTCTGATTGGGCAATCAATTCTTATATTTGTACCAAATCTCAATTTTCTATGTCAAATGGTTTCAGAGACAGACACCAAAGTGATCCTATAAGTGTTCCGTACGGAACACTAATAAAGAATTAAACAAGAGTAAAAGAAAAAGATCCAAAACTAATGTAAAGTACTTTAAAAAGGCTTTTAACTAAACTTATCAGAAATTGCGCTGGGAACTATACTTATAAAATGTGAAGATCTAACCAAATATTTTTACTGCCCATAAAATGTCCATGTAGCGTTATACAACTTGTGAATATTGTAAAAAATGAAAAAGATTTATGTATACTATACTTAATGGTTTAAAAATATTAAATACTGTAATTTAGCATGGTAGAACTAGTTGTTTTTTATTGTATTTTCTTTTTAAATAGTCCTTTCATTGACAATATTGATAACATTGAAACCATATAAAATATTTGTATTCTAATATAAAACATAAATGAATTGGATTAAAGTGCTAGACCTAGAGCAATCTTCTGAAATATTCAGAGAAACAAAAGCATTTTTTTCCACTTCTCATGAATTTGGTATAGTGCAATTGGACTTGAGCAATTAGAGTTCCGTACTTTGATTGCTTATAAAGTAAGAATTTTTGTTACCTACATCATCATAAAATGATCAATGCCTTCACAAAACACACCCCAAATGATTTTTCAACAAAGTTTGTTTCCGATCTTTACTGAAACCTGATGACCTTGAATTTTTTTTTTATATACCAGATAAATTATTAAAGGTAATGCACGTGATAACTTTCGTTCAATCTATACCCTGTGAAGAATATTCCAGAATTCTTTCAAAATTTTTAGTTCACTACTTTTCGAGATACGGTAGGGGGACAAAGAAAAGTGCGCGCAAGTATTACGTTATATATAATTTTGAACTCGTGTTTTTACAAGCTTTCATGTGACACCCCACTTCCGATTTCACCCCCTAAAACTAATCCCCTATGTCAAAATTTAAGCTTTAAAACTACACGGCTCTGATGAGGCTATCAATTCCTAGATTAACACCAAATTTCAACTTTCTATGTCAAATAGTTTCGGAGGAAATTGGATGTGACAGACAGACAGACGGACGGATAGCTGGACAGACACCGAAGTGATCTTATAAGTGTTGCGTACGGAACACTTATAAGAGCAGTGGAACAATCTTTTTTTGTCTATTTTTATGCCTTATTTATAATAATCAAGTTAATTTATTTTTTTTTTGTATCTCTTTTACAACCTTAACACAACTCTGTCCATTAAATATAAGTCTGCCATATTTTAACGCCCAATTTTTATTAAGGTTATATTACCTGTATGATAATTAATTAAAATGCTTGAAGTAACTACAAATTTAATCTTATCTATTGACCGTGTCGAAGATATACTTTTTATGCACTGTGTCGTTACTGGGATTCTACAAAAAAATTAACCTGCCTTATTGTGACTTGTTTTGGAAAGTTGTTCAATGAATATAAAAACATTTAGTTAAGCAATGAAACAAAAAGATAAATTGAAAATGTACTACATATACAAAAATAGGTACAATGATTTACCAAGTACTTCTTTTGCTAAAACATAGTTCCATAATGAGTACCGAATTTGACATTTTCAAACCAAAAAATAAGTTAATCTAATAATACAAGTCAATATTTTCAATGATATTTATTATATTATTATTATATTCAACTGAAATATTACATTTATTTCCATCATTTCTATAACAAAATAATGAAAAATATTACAATTTTAAATTCCTTGGCTCTATAAACTCTAAAGAGAACGTATATCACAATATACATGAAGCAGCTCCTCTAACATAAATAACTGAAAATAATGAAAAAATAGCACAACTTTCAGGTTTCTTTTGCGATCAAAAACTTTGAGAAGTATATATACCACCACACGTATGAAATAACCCCTCTAATATTATCTCTTATCCTTTTAACACCTGCTATGTTTGATTTTGCATGGTTTAAATTTGTTTATTATCTCAACGAAAAACAATTTTTATATTGATATTAAAAATAACCAAAATTTATCGACCTTCCTCCATTTTACCTTCTTTTCTGTATGCGGTCCCTCTTGAAAACCAAAATTTAGAACTGATTTTACATTTCGTTTAAGAATTATCCTGCCAATAAACACACAAGGTGACAGATCGACAAATAGATAAATAGACTGTTTCTCGTAATCTGGAAATCCTGTAACGCGAAGAAATGCAAAATTTTCGGAAAGTTTGTCATAAATACAATACTTCTCTTTAGCAAGGTGAGTAAAAACGTTAAAAAACCATTCCGTTCTTACAGCAAACAATTTGCAATATAAGAAGATAACTACAGATTGCATAACTATTACTGTAGTATCTTCTAAAAAAATGTAGATTGTTAAGTGCTTTATAAATGCTTAATCTCAGACAATATCAATATTTTTTACAGATATTGTTTTAATCACCCTTCATTAAGGGTGAGCTGTTATGTATTTTAACAGGAGATGGAGCCATAGGGTGAATTCCTAGTAGATGTATGAGATCTGTCGTTACAATCTAACAAAATAATTTTTTGCAATTTAGTATTTTGTATGTTAGAAACTAACTCGATGACTCATTTCATTAAAATAAAACTTAAGCAAACCAAATTTGAAATATTCATATGTTCATTCTGTATCCCTCAGTTGTGAGCAATATCCACAAATTTTATGGTTTATGTGATAGACACAATTGCATAATTATCTTCAAATTGACCGACTGTTTGTTATGCATGTCTCTACTGTGGATATTTATCGTGTTTGTCATAAGCGCTTCAATTATGATAACGTTCAGTTACGCTCTACAGTGTCGCTTTTATACATTAAAATTTATGCAAATGAAATGTAAATTCTTTAGTTCTGATAATAATAACGATGAATTACAAATAGGCATTACTAAACAAAGATTGGGTTGTTTAAATTTTGAATCGTTTATTCAGGGGACAGTTTACTGCAAATGGTCAAACCCTTGAGAGATATTTCGGAATCTAGATTTTATCGAATGAGCATTCGTGTTAAGGGTTTGCATTAATTTTTTGACATTTTTATCAAGAAAACCTTATTTAGTTTGCAGGCCACGAAATACAAATTCAGAAGTAGCCCTTTGGGATGCTGGTTTTTTTTACATTAAATTTTCAAATATTATTTTTTAAATGTTTTAATATTTTAAAATAATTAATTTCTATCTAGTCCTGTTTAGACATACGAATATGTGGCAAATATGTGTAGTTAGATAAGTTCTAGGAATTTGCGGTTATCAACGTCAGTTAGTAACATCTGAAAACCAGTATCACTATTTTGCGATCTCAGTCTAATTTCTTCATAATGTGCACAAGTGCAGTCAAAATATCATCATGTATATTTAATCTTGTTGCTTTATTAAATTTGTGAAGAAAACGATGAATAATAATCCAGTAAACTAACTTAAATTTAATAAAATACGAGTAATTTAAATAAAAAATTTTAGCAACTTTTCTAAATATCCTAGCCTGTACCCCCAATAACATGCATCCTCTGCGTGAAAATAATCCTGTTACAACCGGATTGGCAAAGTCTTTAAAAAAGTTTGCAAGAAATAGGAAACTTTTTTAATTACAACTTTTCGGAAGTCTGGTATTCATTAAGAAAAAAACTTTTTTATTTTCTAATGTAGATAGGATATAAAAAAAATAAAAAAATATTATCTAGAAGAATCAGAAATACTTGAAATTGTTATTTTTGAGATAGCAATAAAAATCTCAATAAAAAATCTAATATCATTTTTTTTTATGGGATTTATAGCTAAATTATGAATATTTGTTTTTTTTTTTATTTCCTCAAACCATATTTTCTATGAAAAAAAAACACTTTATTAAAGTTTTGCGTGTGTGATACCGAAATATATCTAATAATGTACAATTTTCCTGTTATCATTTAAAGTTCGTAGACGATATTGTAGTCATCAGTAGTAATCCATATGAGTTACAAGAAATGATAAATTACTTAAATTACTACCCAAAGACATTTGGTTTTAAGGTGAATAAAAGTAAGAAAAAAATATAAACTTTTTTTTATGGGTCTAGCACACGTGCTGCAGGGAGGTCCCTAAAACGCTACAGGAGCAACACGTGTGCAGAAAAAGCGATTCACGTTGTTCTTGAATCGCTGTAAATTGTACTGGGTGGGAAACACAGTCCTGGGCAAATTATTCCAAAGGGATGATGTCCTCTATATAAAAGACTGCTTGAAAAGCGTTGTACGAGGAGTAATAAGCCGAACCTCATACGAATGTGAAGTATCAGCGCGACATGTATTTCTAACATGCACCGTTCTGGGAGGAATTAAACGGGCCACATCCTCCAAACACTTTCCATAAAAATACTTGTAGAATAAGCTCAAGTCGCCAACCGTTTTTCGATGTTCCAGCGAATCAAGACCGCCGGTCAGTTCCGGGTCTCCAATCAGACGAGCAGCTCTTCTCTGAATAGAATCCAACAAATGCAATGTATCTTTGGGAGCGGAGCTCCAAACATGGGAGCAGTATTCCCTAGTTGGTCGAATTTGAGCTGTGTAAAGAAATAACAGTTGTTGTGGAGTGTTAAGCTTTCTGATTCGAAATAATATTCCCAACTTTTGAGAAGCTCTCCTTGCTATGCTTGCAACATGCTCATGTCAGGACATATTTGCTCCAAAATTAACGCCCAACAAATTGAGTGACGCTGTTAGAGGAATGGAATGGCCCGTCATAACTATGTTCAGCAACGTCAATTTTTTTAGAAAAAACTGCCGCCTAGGTTTTTACACTAATAACAACATATTTATAAATTGGGAAGGAACTGCTCTCGAGATTGTTAAGAATTATGTGTATCATTAGAATGGAGACCAAGAGAACAGAAAAGGAGAGTAGGAAGCCCCATAACAAGATGGTGGGATGATATACAGGGGGTTATAGTTATATGTATATATATATATATATATATATATATATATATATATATATATATATATATACACACACATATATATATATATATATATATATATATATATATATATATATATATATATATATTTATATATATATATATATACTTTGTGGAATACTGTGTATTTCCTGGATTACCTAAGAGAATTTATAAATATGATACGACAACATAGGGTTAAGACATTGATTAAGATAACTGATACTCCGCAGGTAGTTTGAAGAACCGCACGGGTTGAAGACCAGATTTGTGGCTCTCCTATATAGGAAACTGGGGTGGAAACGCAGAAGCTTATACTATATCCATACAGGCTGAGGAAGATACCAAAAAGATCGTGCAATGCAACCGAAGAGGACGAAAAAGAAATCTCTATTAAAGTAATTTTAAAGTAAGAATTGCTTTGCTAGCGAGATTAGAATAGCTCGCCCACCGTATGGCCGGTAAAAAAAATTAGTTGGTTAAATATTAAATCTGTAATGAAATATGTCTCAGTTAAGAAAATTCTTTCCTGTTTTCTAAAATTAAGTAAGACGTTAACTTCATTTTTAGTGTTCCGTACGGAACACTTATAAGATCACTTCGGTGTCTGTCTGTCTGTCTGTCACACCCGATTTTCTCCGAAACTATTTGACATAGAAAGGTGAAATTTGGTAATAATATAGGAATTGATGGCCTCATCAGAGCCATGTAGTTTTGAGAATTAAATTTTGACTTAAGGGGTTAGTTTTGGGGGGTGAAGTCGGAAGTGAAAAAAAAAAATTTTTTTACTAGGTCATCGAGTGTGGTGTCAAATGAAAGCTTGTGAAAACGCGAGTAAAAAATATATATATAATATTATACTTCCGCGCACTTTTCTTTGTATTATTTTTAAAAATTCGCGAAAAATCGCTGTCCCGGGCCTTATCTCGAAAAGTACTTATCAAAAAATTTCGAAAAAATTTGGAATATTCTCCACGGGGTGTAGATTGAACGAAAATTATCACGAGTGCATTACCTTTAATAATTTATATGGTATATAAAAAAAAACAAAAATTTCAAGGTCATCAGATTTAAGTAAAGATTGGAAACAAACTTTGTTGGAAACTCATTTGGGGTGTGTTTTGTGAAGTCACTAATCATTTTATACACCGTAACATAAATTTTGACTTAAGGGGTTCGTTTTGAGGGGTGAAATCGGAAGTGAAAAAAAATTTTTTTACTAGGTTATCGAGTGTGGTGTCAAATGAAAGTTTGTGAAAACACGAGTAAAATGTATATATGTATATATATATATATATATATATATATATATATATATATATATATATATATATATATATATATATATAATGTAATACTTGCGCACACTTTTCTTCGTATTACTTTTAAAAAATCGCTGTCCCCTACCTTATCTCGAAAAGTACTGATCAAAAAATTTTGAAAAAATTCTGGAATATTCTCCACGGGGTATAGATTGAACGAAAATTATCACGAGTGCATTACCTTTAATAATTTATTTGGTATATAAAAAAAAAACAAAATTTCAAACTTGGTTGAAAACTCATTTGGGGTGTGTTTTGTGAAGTCACTGATCATTTAATACCACCCTAACAAAAATTTTTATTTTAAAAACAATCAACGTAGGGAACACTAATTGTGCAAGTTCAACTTGCACTTGACCGGTTTTTTTATTATTATTAGAAATATTTTTTTATATAGAAGAATAATTTCATATCACACCGTTATAATTGAAACCTTTTAATATATTATATGGAACAAGTTTTCAATGGACATAGATCGGAAAACTTACAGCTAAACATGGATAATGAAATAGGGCCAAAAATAGCAAGAAGAGAAGTTATACAACTCCCGAAGGATGGAAAAGCAGTTGGCCCAGGGAGAAATCCTCAAAATATTTCCGGATGCAAGTCCATTTATTAATCGCCTGGCAATCTATATACATATATATATATATATATATATATATATATATATATATATATATATATATATATATATATCCATATTGAGCTAAATGATTACAATACATGTAACATTATCATTATACAGCCAAGTGCTGCCTACTCAAACCCCTTCTCTAGTCCTCTCTGTCCTTCGTTCAGTTTTCGTTTTTCCATTGCTTTTCTCATGCCTTCATGCCCTTTTCCTTGGCGGTTGCCAACGAAATATTCTCTGTGGCCATTTATTTGCCGACATTCTCATTAAATATCCAAACGAGCAGATAATCCATTTCTACTACTTGTAATCTGTGCTTCATTTCTGCGCTTATCACCTAGATCTCACTTCCATAACAAAGAACTGACTCCACCATTGATCGGCTTATTTTTTCTTTGTCTTTTTGGATACATTTTTATCCCACCGTAGGCAGTTGAGCCAGCCTATTACTTTTCTGCTATTTTCAATTCTGTGTTTTATTTCTCCTTCTCCTAGCCCTTTTCGATCTACAATGACCCCAAGGTATTTAAATTTTTCAACTTGTTTTACAAGTGTATCATCATTGAAATTATGGCTCACTATTAACCACCAGATACTCTGTTTTCTGTAGGCTTATTTGCAGTCCCCAATTCTGGTATTCGGTGTAGAGTCTCTTCAGCATATATTCCAGATCGAATGAATCCTGCGCCATAAGTACTTGATCATCCTCAAAACTAAGTGAAAAGAAATAGTTTTCATTTATTGGTATACCCATTACTATGCATTTTCTTTTCCATTCCCTCAATGCTAGTTCTACTTAGAGATTAAATATTATTGGTGATAGACTGCATCCTTGGCGGAGTCCTTTGGTTATTAATATGGATGTTGATAATTGTTTTCCTCTTTTTACATAGGATATATTGTTGTCCTAAGGTTCTTTTGTGATAGCTATTAGATGGGTACTCGTATTTAGTTCAGTCAGAGTTTTCCAAAGTTTACTTGGTGGTATAGAATCATATGCCTTTTCAAGATCAATGAAGGCGAGATTTATTTCCTCTCCCGTTGAGATCATCTTTTCTAATATTTATTGTAGTGTAAAGAGAATGTAGATACAGGAGCGACCCGATACAAAGCCACTCTGATCTTCTCTTATGCTGTAGCCAACATTATCTCTTACTTTTTGGAGTATTTTTCTAAACAACCTACTGATACTACCAGTAACACTAATGTCTCTGTAGCAACCATGGTCCTTTCTATTTCCCTTTTTAAAAATCGGTGTTTTTTTTTATGAGTCTAGGACACGTGCTACAGGGAAGTCCCTAAAGCGCTACAGAAGCGACACGTGTGCGGAGAAAGCGATTCAAGTCCTGGGCAAATTATTCCAAAGGAATAGTGTTCTCCATATAAAAGACTTATATAATCTTTTTTCCATTCCTGGGGATCTGTACTGATCTAACACATTGGCTTATTAATTGCGTTATTCGGGTTATAATTTCTTTTCCTTCATACAATATTTTACTAGCTCTATAGGTATATTACCTGGTCCTGGTGATCTTGAATTTTTCATGTTCATAATATGTTTTTTGGTTTCTTCTTCTCTTATTAGTAGGTTGTTGTCCTGCCTATCGTCTATTGAAGGTTGTAACTCCTCGTATTTGTTGAGGTTTTCTGTCAGTAACTCTTCATAATGGTTTTCCCATTCACTCATACTTATTAATTGACCGCCTCGTTGTATATCGTTTATCTTCATCCCTTCATTGACTATTTTGCAGACTTCTGTAGACCGAGATCCTCCTATCATGCCTTCAATCTGAGTACATTTCTGTTCCCAATACTGTTTTTTTATTTCTTTGATTCTTCTTCTCAGCTCTTTATTTTTTTCTTTGTATTCCTCTCTTCTTTCTCGAGTTTTTTTAGTTAACCACCTGTTATATAGTTTCTTCTTTTCTGCTGTTATTCCTGTTATCTCTTCTGTCATCCAAAAAGGTTTTTGTTCCGTTTTCTTCTTATCTATTGTTCCAAGTGCTTGATAGGCGGCATTATGGAGTGCTTTCTTGATGTTCGTATATTCATTTTCTAGTAATCTTATTTAACAAAATCTATGAAACTAGACAAATCCCTCTTGACTGGCTAAACTCGACTTTAATCTCAATTCCTAAAAAGACAGAATCATTGAAATGTGACGATTATCGCCTAATAAGTTTACTGTGTCACGTTCTCAAGATATTTCTGAGAATCAACCATACCAGAATATATAAAAAATATGAAGCAGAAATAGATAACACAATTCGCATTAGCTTTGTAAAGATATGAATGTAGATATATATTCTATAATTTTTAAAAATCTGTACTGGAATCAATCAGTGGAAGTTAGAATTAGGCTGGAGAAGTCCAAAAACATAATAATAACCCAAGGTGTAAGACAGGGATACATTCTCTTACCACTTTTGTTCAATCTTTATTCTGGTGCTGTGTTTATTGAGGCGATCTATGAATTCATAGAAGAAATAATAGTTAATGGGAGTACACTGAACAACATACGGTATGCTGATCATACTGTTCTATTAGCAAATAATATCAAAGATCTCCTGCAACTGACCAATCAAGTCGTAACAGCCAGCGATTTGAATTAACTATGAATATAAGAAAAACTAAGTAGATGGTAGTGACAAAGAAAACTCTACCACCAGAATCCTTCCAAATCAGGGACAACACCGTAAAATAGGTCTCCACATTTAAATATTTGGGAACCAATATAAATGACAAGTGGGACCTAAGAAAGAAAATATATTCCCGAATTGAACAGGCTCGAGTAATATATGTACATGAATAAGAATAAATTTTTCCATCGCACGAGTCTCAGTCTCGAACTCCGAGTGAGAATGGTGAGAGCGTATGTATTTTCCGTGCTATTATATGGATATGAGTGCTGGATCCTTGACCCTGGCTCGGAGAAACAACTGGAATCTTTTGAAATGCACATTTATAGATGACATCTTCGCATCTTGTGAGTACAGAAATTAAAAAATACAAAAGTACTGGAGAGAATGAAACAAATGAAGAAATTATTAACAACCATAAAAATAAGAAAAAGTCAATACTTCGGACATATAATGAGGGGTCCAAAGTACGAATTGCTACATCTAATTATTCAAGGCAAAATAAAGGGCAAACGAACGATCGGAAGACGACAGAATTCTTGGCTGAAGGACATCAGAAGGTGATATGGATGTGCTTCGAGTGATATTTTTCGAGCAGCAGTTTCTAAAGCTCGTTTTGCTGTATAGATCGCCAACCTTCGTGAGGAGACGTCGTCGTAAAAAGAAGAAGAATATATTATAACACTATGAATGTAGCCGGTTTTTAATTAATATCCATAACATGAAGTGAAAACTTTACAAGTGTGGTGTAAATGTATTATATATACATTATTTGAAATCCTTTAAATATAAATTTTGAACTACTTAAAGTAAAAATATATATAGGAGTCGGACACGTTTCAAAATCTCTCTCAGCGTATGGAATATTTTGACATTTTCGCATAATATAATATTGTACGATCTCCTTAAAAAATCTGAGCAAATTAAAACCAGTGAAGCAATTAGTTGTAGTTTCATATGCATTTGGTCTATTCAATATAAAGTAACTGCGATAAATAATTGAATTAATGTGATTTACCTATTACTTTATTTTAAAACACGAGTCTCTCCATAATATTGAATTTAGTTGTCCCGAAAACGTGTGATATAGGTTAGGACATCCCTTAGAGATTACATGAGACTTATTGACGATCGCTCTCAAGTTGCCTTATATAACAGGTGGAACGTACCGGGAATATCATCTGTCCCCCCTTTCTATTAAGCCCTATACCGGTTCACTCGAGTCCCAAAAAATGGGCATCATTCTTTTTTACATTATAAATATGTACGAAATATTCGACTAGAAAGCTCAGTTATACCAATTTTATTTTAAATTGCTCAATTACTATAACCCTACTACAGTAACAAAATGGTATGTTCAATTTATATCCGCGGATTTTAATGAAAATTTAATTGCTCTTTAAACAAAACTTCATTAATATTTAAATACCCATAACTGTAACATTTAGAGGCAAAATTTGCCTAATGGAATTTCACTTTAAATAAACCTATTACAAGGAGATTACGAAATAATTAGGTTAGCTATATTCACGAATATGTTATATAATTGCAATAAATGCACATACAGCTTAAGAATTAATACTTGGAATACTTGGGACCTTTAATGTGTATACGTAACCCAAAATTTCGCAGCATATGTAATTTATGATGAGATAAGACGTCTAATTGAAATTACCTTCCGATGTTTGACCTACTACGAACGAGGTACTAAGGATAAAAACTATTCAAGATTAGAAGATTAAATGAGAACGCAGTAACACAATTTATTCTACCTTATTCTATGTAATTGTACCTGACTTGCGTGTACTGGACAGTGACATAACGTAAAAATTGACGCAAACTCGTGTGCTGAACTTATTAATTTAAACCGATGATTTTAAGCATTTCATATTGTCAATTTGGACAGCAGTTTTGTGAAAATGGAACGAGACAGTCTTATTATGTCCCAAATTCTTTATTTAATCGCGCTACTATCGGTCTCGTGCTATCATTAAAGACTATAAGATAAAAAAAAAACGTAACAACATAAACAAAATTCAAAGTTAGTTACATGTAAAATAAAAGTTGTTTCATAAAAGTTGAGTATATTGAAAGAGGTGACATGAGAGTCATGTACAGGGTGAATCAACGATAGAGTAAAGTCCATTATCTCATTTGTTTCGGGAATGACGAAAAAATGTTAAATGCAATAGTTTTAGGAAATGTTAAGGTGCACAGTTTAAAATTACTTTTGAGTATACAGGGTACTTCAAAAAAGTGTGGCCCATATAACATCTGTTTGTTTAAACGGAACATCCTATTTTCTAATTTATTTTTAAATTCTGCGTAAAATTTTATAACTCTTTTATTAATAATGTTATATACCTAAACCTAGTAGTTTTTCTAGTATTTCAATTTTTTAAAAAGAAAATACTAGTTTTCAGTTTTGTAAAAAATTGCCAGTAGCGCCATTGTTTTCTGAAGGTGGAATACTCATCATTGGTACGAGCATTCTAAAGAGATGAGAAATTTTTCAAATGGAACACCCTATATATAATTATTTTTTCTGATAAATTTTACAAAACCCTCCAACTTTTATTAAGCATATCATATACCTATTTCTAATAGTTTTCGATTTATTTTGAATTTTTCAATTTTTACCCTTGTTTTTACTACACTTACGCTATTGTAAAAACATAAACAAAATAGTTAGTAATAATTTTAATATATTTTAACTTATCTAATGATTAATTATTATGACGTAATAAATGTTCAAAAATATGTCCGTCTACTTGAATACACATGTTTAGTCGTTTTACTATATTTTCCTTCACTTTTTTTAGCATAAAGGACGTTATTGTCCTGCATGCATCCCGTATCCTATTTTCCATATCTAGGGGGATTCACATAAACGCGATATTTAATGTAGCCCCACAAAAAGAAGTCTAAAGGTGTTAAGTCACTTAATCGAGGGGGGGCACTGAATGAATCCATCCCTATCGATCCATTTTGTGGGTAACCAACGTTTAAAAATTCCCAAACTTCGCGGTAGTAATGAGCAGAAGCTCCGTCTTGTTGAATTTACATTTGTTCCCTTTCAAATTTATCAACTTCTTCAAGAAGCTGGGGTAATTCGTTTTGCAAAAAATTTAGATATCTAGGCCCGTTAAGCGGTTTGAGGAAAAATATGGACCAATAATTCGAAAATTTAATATTCCACACCATACATTAACCGAGCAATGGTTTTGGTTTTGAACTGCCCGGGCTCAAAATGGTTTAACTGTTGAATAATAATGCATGTTGTGGCTGTTAACTGCTCCATTACTGCGAAAAGTAGCTTCATCAGAAAACATTATTTTGGATAAAAAATTTGGATCGGCCTCTATTGCTCCATTCATGGTGGTACAAAAATTCAAAATCACGGTCTTGAAGTTCTTTGTATATCCATATGAAAGGGATGATACTTGTAATTTGTATTTTTTTGTGGTGCTATTAGCCGTGTCAGATAAGTCAGCTACTTGACGGCTGCTGACTCGAGGATTATTTTCAACATGAAGTAAAATCTCCATTTCTTTTTCCTCATTGGTAGCATTCTGGTTTACTACTTTCCGTATGATATACTCAATCACTACCATCAAACCGTTCCATTAAGCACTGAAAAGATTTTCTAGATGGTATCCGTCTGTTAGGTTACTTCGCTCCGTAAAACCTTACTGCCAAAAGACAATTTTTTTCCGCATCGCCCAGTATATAAACCATATCAATTAATTCATTTTTAGGAAAATCCATAACTATTACCTTTATACGTTACTTACTATAACCAATTAAACTATTTTTACTTGCTTAAAAGACATATCAAAATTTGACAATGCCTACATCTTTGTTTTGTTTTGGCAACTATGATGTTATAGCGTAAGTGTATTAAAAGCAAGAGTAAAAATTGAAAAATCCCAAATAAATCGAAAATTATTAGAAATAGGTATATGACTTAGTTAATAAAAGTTGGAGGGTTTTTGTACAATCTATCAGAAAAAATAATAATATCAGGGTGTGCCATTTAAAAAATTTGAGATTTTTTTTTCAATTTAAAATAATTTCGACTATAAATTTATTTTGGACACCCTGTAGCATCTAACCCAAATTTCTTTACATATATCTTTTTTTCACCTCTTTAGAATGCTTGTAACAATTATGGGTATCCCACCTTCAGAAACAATGGCGCTATTGGTAATTTTTTTCAAAACTGAAAACTTGTATTTTTAAAAAAAAAAAATTGAAATATTAGAAAAACTACTAGGTATAGCTATATAACATTAGTAATAAAAAAGTTATAAAATTTTACGTAAAATTTAAAAATAAATAAGAAAATAGGAAGTTTCATTTAAAAAAATAAATGTTATATCAGCCACATTTTTTTAAATTATCCTATATACTCAAAAATAATTTTAAACTCTGCACCTTAACATTCCCTAAAACTATTGTATTTAACATTTTTCCGTCATTCCCGAAACAAATGAGATAATGAACTTTACTCTATTGTTGACTCACCCTGTACAGAAACGAATATTAATTTTTCTTAAAGCATGTAGGTAGTAGTTGGCCTAATAACTATATTTAGTAAGTACTACTAGCTAAAAATGCCTACACAACCAATAAAAGTTATATTGTCCAAATTGTTAGTCCACATTTCTTCCACTTTTAAGATTAAACAGCTTTGTATTTGACAGTTCCATAGTTCCCGCCTGACGTCAATTTTTTCTAAGAAATTTATAATATCTACGGCTCAAACAGTTAGAACTTACTATTTTCCAAACTTAAGAATAGATAGTGAACCTAGCAAAACATATTTTGTGTGGAAACTGTTTTTGTTCTTTATTATCTAGAGTTTAAACGATATTTGTGTCCTCTCGGGTATTTTTAAATAGTTAATTATAGAAAATTATATCATAGATCTTTTTATACTATGTTGGTGGTTCTTATATTAAACTATAGCACCAGTTAAATATTTGTTTTAACGACAATATAGTGATCGTTGGATTCTTCATAATATATATGATTATCCGTCAAACACTGCACTGCCAATGAATGTAGTCCATGTTAAAGTTTCCCATTAGTTAGAATTTGGTAAAACTTTTTATTAAAATAAGGAAATTTTGTAAAAGAGCATCTATTTTTAACAGAAAATAATTGTCGGTATATTTCTCTAGTATAAAGTCTTTAGTGTGTAAAATTATGCTAATGTCCACACGATACCGGCAGCAATACATTTAAATAAAAAATTGGGAAAATAAAAAGACCATATCATTCCATTTCCATATAGGTAGATGATGTTTGATCCTTCTATTAAAATGAAAACTTTTTGCCAAAACCTTACTATAATAAAATAGAATTTATGAGGAAAATTTAAAACTCGTTGATTGTTCTTCGCGTTTAAAACACATATGTTTAGCTTAAAAATAGAAGCATTTTTACCTTGTCAGTTAAAGTCACAGTATTTAATACCGTACATGTCAGTTAACGCCACAGTATTACCGCACGTGTCAGTTAATCCCACAGTATTTGACACCCATTTGTTTGTTTGTAATCTAAACATGAACCCTGTTAGAATCAGTTATTAGGATAAAAAGTTAGCTAATGAACATCATACTCTATTTTAACCAAATATCTGTCAACTTATGGAGTTTTATGGATAAATACTTCTGTTATTGAGAGAACTATATTTATTGACTAATCAGGTAGCTTTTCGCTATTACTATTATAAAATGATTTTATTACAAAAATAACCGGTCAAGTGCAAGTTGGACTGGCGTAGTGTTCCGTACGTTGATGGCTTTTACAATTTTTGTTGTGGAGGTATAAAATGATCAATGACTTCACAAGACACATCACAAATGAGTTTTCAATCTTTACTGAAAATTGATGACCTTGAATTTTTTTTTGTATATATATAACAGATAAATTATTAAAGGTAATACAATGATAATTTTCGTGCAATCTGTATCTTGTGGAGAACATTCTAGAATTTTTGGTATTTTTCGAGATAAGGGGTTGGGACAGCGATTTTTCACAATTTTTTAAAAATAATACAAAGAAAAGTGTGCGCAAGTATAACATTACATATATTTACAAGCTTTCATTTGACACCCCCCGCTATGACCTGGTAAAAAAATTTTAACTTTCAAAACTACACGGCTCTGATGAGCCCATTAATTTCTATATTAGTGCCAAATTTCAACTTTTTATGTCAAATAGTTTCAGAGAAAATCGGATGTGACAGAGAGACGAACAGAAAGACAGACAGATAGACGAACACCGAAGTGATCTTATAAGTGTTTCGTACGGAATACTAAAAACAGGGAATGCATATTGAATCTTAAGATATACACATGTCAGGGATCTAATTAACTTAGTCTAGGTAAGGAGTTTATATAAATATATTGGGAGAACTTAAGATATAAAATAACATAAAACTTAGGGTTAAACTTAAAATGAAATAAGGTTAACTTAGGCCATTCTGGGGGTAGGAGGTTCGAGGGTTTTGGAAGACTACGTCGGGCATGGCGAGGGTGGGGGGCAGTAAGCGTTTCTGGTATGTGGCTTTATACAGGAATTTGAGCTGGGTGTTGCTCATGAATCTCCAGATTGTCGGTATCTTGAGGTATTATTAAGAGATGAATATATTGAAGAGTAAGTAAATGTGTATCATACAATAAAGCATTGAAATGTGATTACTATAAATATATTCTCGTAGAGAGAACACATTTATACCGTTTGTACTCGAGTTGTGAAATAGAAAGCATTTTATATTACTAAAAATCTTTGTAGTCTTTTATGGATACGGTATATTATTTGTCGTGTATTTAAGGAACAAAACAAAATTATCAAGGAATATCATAAAACCTTTTGATGCCCTTCTTTTCATAATACTTAACTATTAATTTTTACATGTTTTTAGTAAGGAAATTACATTAATAAATTTGAATAAATTAGTTCAGATTCTATATTACATATAGCTATAAAATCGGAAGCCACAGTATTTAATACTCATTTGCCTGTAATCTACGCCCGGCATTATTAAGATAAAAAATTAGCCATTGAACTACATACTTTAGGTTAGCCAAATATTTGGCAACTGTCTGAGCTTTACTTATAAATACTTTTATTATTATTCTTCTGCTCAACCCATATTTGTCCACTCCTGGACTCCTTCTAATCTCTTCCATGCTGCCCTGTCTCTTACCACCTTTAACCACTGCTTGCCCACTACTACTCTTATATCATCGACCCATCGTTCCTGTGGACGTCCCAAGCCTCTTTTTGTTTCTCTTAATCTCTATTTTGTTATCTTATATACTCAACTGTCTCTGGATGATCTAGCCACATGATATGCTAATCTCCACTTTATTCTTACCACCTCCAAAGGTATGTCATTGACTTTAGTTAGTCTTCTCATTTGCTCGTTATATCCCTAAGAGAGATACCAAACATCTTCTCTCCATAGCTCTTTGTAAAGTTATGTGGTGTTTTTAACAAACTCTTTAGTGAGGCATAACGCTTTTTTGCAGAGATTACATTCAGCTGATTCAACATTTCCTGGTGTTGTTAGCTACCATGACTATGTCGTCTGCAAACCTAAGCTGACTCAATAATAGTCTTTTTAATGATATGTTGTTATTGACAGTCGTTTCGTCAATTTTAATATGTATAGATACTTCTGTGTAGATGTTCTCTATTATTTTTATATAACTGGAATATATTGTTGCATTTACTAGGGATTTTAGAACTGACCACATGTCATAGGGCACTCTCTTGTCCTCAGGGTATGAAATCGCCCTTAAAGGCGGATGAACTACACAAGTCGTCAAGGGCATGGGAATGAAGAAGAAAATCGTAAGCCACTGCATTAATGATTCAAATTAAATAAACCTAGTTAAAATCATGATGGCAAAGTTCAGGGCGAAAAATTCAGGAGTCTCTAGTCCCCCAACCGGATCTCCGGAGGGGGGAGGAGTTTTAAACGCTGCTAAATCAGAAAAGAAAACATTGAAAAACATCAAAATATGCACCTGGAACGTAAAAACTCTTTACCAGGCAGAAAAAGCTCATAATGCGATCCTAGAAATGAAAAGACTTGGCATATCCGTTATAGGTATAAGCGAAGTAAGATGGCCAGGGTCAGGTCACTGTAACATGGAAAATTACAAAGTATACTATTCAGGATCGGCTGAAAATAAATATGAGTATGGAAAATTACAAAATATGCTATTCAGGATCGGCCGAAAATAAACATGAGTATGAAGTGGGAATTATAGTTGACAAAGCTACAGACAAGTGCGTCACATAATTTGGGCCTCTTTCAGACAGAATAATGCTTTTCCAAATAAGAACGAAACCTATTCCTTTTAACGTCATACAAATATATGCTCCCACTGCAAATAAACAGGATGAAGAGGTTAAGCAATTTTACCAGCAAATAACACAAGTCCTAAAAACAATACCAAAACGGGACTTGACAGTCATAATGGGCGACTTTAACGCCAAGTTTGGAAGAGTAGGTCAGGAACTTCCGTAAGACCATATGGTCTAGGTGAAAGATACAACAGAGGTGAACGACTAAACGTTTTCAGTGAAGAAATAGGTTATGTTATCACTAACACCTTCTTCAACCTACCACCACGAAGATTATACACGTGGAAGTTCCCACTAGACTCACCAGACCATATCACCAGAAACCAAATAGACTATATTCTAGTGAATAAACGTTTTACAAATAGTGATGTATCTGTCAAAACATGTCTCACTGATATAAACTGGAATCACAATGCCCTGGTAGGGGTTCTAAGAATTAACTTGAAAAAGTTAAAAAGAAAACAGAAGAATGTATACGACATGCGACAACTTAAAGACGAAAATGTAACAAGTGTAATTAAAAAAAAATCTTAATAACGAACTCCGGGACACAGATCTAAACGAAGACAGAATCTGAAATGGAAAAGTTAAATGAAATAACAAGGGGGCTAAAGAATAAGTATCTAAGTGTGGAATAAACTCATAAAAGGAAGGAATGGATGACAAATGACATTTTCAGACTAAAAGAGAATATATCAGGCTGCACACACAAATACAGAACGAAATTCGAGCAGCTAGAGATAGGTGAAAAAGTAAAGAGATAGAGGAGTTGCAGAGAAAGTATGATAGCTTTAATATCTATCGAAAAATCAAAGACTTAACTGGTGAATGGAGAACGAAATCAAATGGACGTTTAATAGATCATCAAGGAAACGTTATTATCGATAAGGAAGAGAACCTGAAGATATGGCAAGACCATATTACAGAGTTATTTTCTGATGCAAGACCAGATCAGCAGATCAACACACGAAATTCGATTTTTTCCATTGTTTTGAAAATATCAAAAGTAGCGTCACTAGAACCTAGTTGTAACTGGTAAACTTATAAACTAATCGTCGAAATGTCATGAAATTTTGACACGTATCGTTTGAAGGCTGGTACTTCCTAAGAATCATATGGATTTTTTGAAAAGGGCGACATCTATGTGTCAGACCAAAAATTTTCAGCCTACGTATTATACATCTTTAGAAATAGGTCTAAAAAAAATTACATACTTTTCATAATACTGAACTATTCTTACATTTTTTCAGTAACGAGGGACAGTACGTTTAAAAGCTTGACTAAATCAGTTCAAATTCTAAGATATTTGGCTATAAAATCAAACTAGCGAACTGAGGTCTTATATTATCAAATCAGTCGTATTCTTCCTCCAACTTGATAATGGAAGTGTGCTATCAAATACGCTACGAATTCAGAAATAAAGTACACATTGAACCTATTGTGATATTTTAGAGTTTAAGACGTTTACTGATGAACGAGTTTTTAAAATCAATTAAATATATCTTATGTTGCTACAAACCACATAAGATATTCTGTATCCTTAAAAAGTGTTTTAGGCTAAAAAAAGGGCTGATAATCAAACAATCACGAGGTAAAACTATTGCATATACAAAAGAAAAATATACTAATACTAGCAGCCGCCTGCGACTTTGTTCTCGTGGATGTATTATTTTTTCAAAAGCTTTTTTTTAAATTTAGGTACCTACGTTAATTCTTTAGAGCTTCTCTACCATATATAATATGTTTAATATTTTATAATTTTCTGTTAGCAAAATATATTGGTTTTCTGAAGTTCCAACTCTTGATTACCCGACACGAGTTTGAAAGTTTGTCCTGGGACTTGTTTATTATGAGAGCAAGCGATACTTTCACCGGAAACTGCAACCACTTGAAAGAAATCAGCAGATCCATTGGAATCATAGGAATATGTGGAATATGAGCTAGTCTGTAACAACAACTACACGTGGATAGTTTCTTAGAAGCAAAAAACTACTACACACTATTAGGTATTTAGTGAACAAACTAATAAAAATAAAAAATACCAATAAATGTTTTTATTTTTATTTAATACCTACTGACACCAACAAAGTACCTACGATCTGCCTACAAAAAGAAAAAAAGGATCTTGAAATTACAAATAACAAAATCTAGGAATAAGAAACGAAACAATAATTATTTACGAACAACAAACAAACTAACTTTCCAGATGAAAAGTCAACTCAAAAGCAAAGTACATCGGCTGGTTCACAACGTGTGAGCTCCCTTTTATCACAACCTCATAAAATATAGCCTATGTCCATCCCAAAACTCCAGGTTACTTACAAGTAAAAGATTTTTTTAATATCGAAGAAGTAGTTTCGGAGATTACCTCTAACAAACAAACAAGCTCACAAGCTTTACTTTTTTAGTATATTAGTATAGATTACCCTAAAATTATCCCTAACATTAGAAATTAAGGTTGTCCGAGATAGTTATATTCTTAAAATTGTGTAGCCGCATGTATAGGTACCTATATTCTAGTTACGCTTGCTCAAAAACAGGATCGTAAAATCTAAATTACTTATCCACTTATTTGGTATATAGGACAATTCTACATGAAATGCATGTAACGAAGAATATATTTATTTTGATAAAAAATTAATTTCAGCTATTGAAACAACTCTTGGTCTATCATATCTATCACTTGCTCACGTCTATTTTTCAGACCTATGTTTCAATTTTATGCGTTAACTTTAACAGATAGACATATGCTGTAGCGGATTTTCTTATAGACCCTTTATGTTCTACAATTCTTTCTTTTTATATATCTTTTACTGTAAAGGCAGCATTTGCCAGAAAGTCGCCCGGTTGATTATTTTACGTTGCCTTACGTCCTACGAAAATTATCACTGGTTACCCTTTTCTCACAACTTCATAAAATATAGCCTACATTCATCCCAAAAGTCTAGACTACATATCACTAAAAAAATTTTTCAAATCGGATCTGTCTCCTACAGAATGCATAGTTCTAAATCATTTTATAAACAAAATTTAGGAGCAATTGTTTCGTAACTATCTCCAGTAGCTGGAATAACTTGATGGAAACCTGTAAAAGAAGTAAGCTATTGCTCCTCTTAAATCAAAATCATACCTTACCGGTTTACCGAAAATTAGCTCATACAAATCGATGCCTAATGGCACTATCTACCATCAACGTCTTACTATTTAGAGCTCTATCAATATGTTATTTAATCAGAACTGATCACTGTTTTGACATTATTGAAGATCTTTTAACCTTTCTAGAAATTCTCGAGTAAGATAGGAACAATCCATCAGCAGATAGTGTAGTTTTACTCTACATATACGGCACCATAGATAAAATAGCCATTAGTTAAAAGATCCCGACGTGTGTAGAATTTTCAATACGAGGTCACCAAAAATAAATCCCTTGTTCTTGTCGTAAAGGGTATGTATTGAAAACTAGTGTATTTACTAGAAATAATAAATAGTTTGAAAAATACATAAAGAGAATAAAAGCCGATTTTTCAGCTGTAGCAGAACATCAATACTCTATAGGACATATTAATAATATAAGAGAAACCAAAGTTCTTGCTACTATATTTCCATTTTATATAAACACAAGATTAGAGAAACAATCGAAATTTACAAACACACCAATAATAACATTAATTGAGATACGAATTAGGGTCTGTTTCACACGTGGAAATCGATTGTTACACTAGGTCACGATTTAGTGAGATATATATTTTTTTGTATTTCCAAAGGCTCATCTTATCTCGAAGAGAAAAGAGGGCTGGAAACATCAAAAAGTCACTTTGACTCATTTTAACTCCCAGAACCATGATTTCTCATAACGTGAAAGCTATCAGAGTTTCCATTCCGTGTCACCATTTAGTATAATAAATGTTTTTGATAACATTCTTTTATTAGTGTCCCGTACGGAATACTTATGGGATCACTTCAGTGTCTGTCTGTCCATCTGTCACACCCGATTTTCTCTGAAACTATTTGACATATAAAGTTAAAATTTGGCACAAAAATAGAAATTTATGGCCGAATCAGAGCCGTGCAGTATTGAAAGTTAAATTTTCACTTAAGGGGTTAGTTTTAGGGGGTAAAATCAATTGAAAAAAAAATTTACCAGGTCATCGAGTCGGGTGTTAAATGAAAGCTTGTGAAAATAAGAGTTTAAAAATACATATGATGTAATACTTGCGCACACTTTTCTTTGTATTGTTTTAAAAAAATGGCTAAACATCTTCATAAAGTGTAAATTGAGTGAAAATTATCACGAGTGCATTACGTTTGATAATTTATCTTGTAGATATATGGGGTGAAATCGGAAGTGAAAAAAAAATATACTCTATCATCGAGTGGAGTGTCAAATGAAAGTTTATGAAAACACGAGTTCAAAAATATATATGTCCACTCCCTCTATCTCGAAAAGTACTGATCAAAAAATGTTAAAAAAATACTGGAATATTTTTCATAAAGTGTAGATTGAGCGAAAATTATCACCTTTAATAATTTATCTGGTACAAAAAAAGGACTATGAAAAATATTTTTATTGACGTATGGTGCAGGTCCTGGTAATAAACTCTTAAATACATTACTGTAACCAAGTGGGGAGCAGCACTTATACGGAGATATAATTTTATTTTATTTCTTTATAATTAAACAAATAGGTAGTAGTTGTTTTACACTTTTATTACTAGCTAAGATGCTATAACTATTATACATTATTGACTAAGAAAAAATATGAAAATACCTTCGGATATATACATGTCGAGAACTTTCTGCCTTATTTTTATTATGCACTAATTGTGCATGTCCAGCTTGCACTTGACAGTTTTTTTTTTTAATATTAAAGTGTCAATTCATATATTTCTCACGATAAATAGCAATGCATTTAAAAGTGACTAAATCAGTTCAGATTCTAACATATATGGTTATAAAACGGGGCAAGTAGGTTATTCAATTTTTTTCATAACTAATTTTAAACCTCTTGTCAGGAAATTTCACTTTATTGCACAAGACTTACTCTTCGCCTTGCATACAAATAATTATTATAAATTTACTTTTTCTAAATAAAGAAAAAAACACATATTGTATCAAGCAAGTCAGTTTTGTATACAACTTGAACGTACTTCGTTATGTTAGAGTTTATGACTTTTATAACTGAATCCGATACCCCAGTTTTTACAGAAAACTCTTTTCTCCCTAGAGATTGATTTAATCCCGTAGCATATTACACAAAAGGCCAAAAACAAAAGCACAACGCTAAACTTGTAATTATTATTAATGCTTGAATCATCACAAAAGAGTAACGAAGCTAAAATTTATCCTAAATATTTTAGTTTGGGATGGAGAAGGGTCTTAGAAAAAAACTCATATTTTGGCATACATTTTTTATATGCTCCCAAACTTTTCATTAGTTACACTTTCGTGCTCTTTTTCTCGCTCAAAGAAAAAACAAATATTGGTATTATTCATGGGTTTATAAAGTTTTTAAGTAATTCATAAAGCATATATGATATGGCAGAATGGGAAAATTGAGGAACGAAAATTGGGTAGATGTATATTAAATTTTTTTAATGCTTTGGAATATTTATTTTTTGTTATTTTAAGGGGTAAGGCCACTCCAGATCCCAGGAGAAAAGGCAAATCTCAGGCATTTTTTTGAAGAGTGTAATAAAAGCAATCGAAAATTTATTCGAAATACTTTATTAAAGAAATATTTACGTGTACAAAAATATATTTTTTTATATCTTTTTAATTCAAAATTCAGAATCCGAGAAGACAGGGCACCTTTTATGCGAGGCCTGAATGAGTGAAAAGATTGCTCCTTTAGATTTCAGCCTAGAATAAAAAACCAAAAAATTTTCAATAATATATGCTAAAAACTAGTAGATGATGTACGGAAATTTGAAAATGTTTTTTTTTTTTTTTCAAAAAATGGTGCACATTCGAAAAAAAAAGTGCATTTTTAAGCCAAAAATTTCACGAAAAATTGTTTATAAAAAAGAAAGTGCTTATCGCAAAATCCGTACGTTATTTACTAGTTTTTGACAGATATTAATGAAATTTTTTTGGTTTTTTGGTTCTAGGTTGAAATCTACTGGAGCAATCGTTTTAGGCCTCTCATAAAAGGTGCCTTGTCATCTTGGATTCTGAAGGGGCCTTTTTGAATTAAAAGGATAAAAAAATATTTTTGTAGATTTAAATATTTGTTTAATAAAGTACTTTAAATAAATTTACTGCGTTTATTATACTCTGCAAGTTTTATATTTGTAACATATTGTGTTTTTTTTATTATCATTTTAAATTTTTAATTATATTGATTGCTTCTATCTTAAAATTATAATTTTTTGGGAACCTTTGTATAACATTATGTATTATTATTATCTACTCGCAGACAACTTCTGAAGGAGAGGTTTCATGTGACTTTTATTTTGATATTGGGAGACGTTTGGTACGCTTAAAATCAGGAATTTTCTTTGATTAATCATTGTACATAATTTTATTATTCTTTTATTAATTTTGCCTAGTCCACTCAGTGAAAAACTGTATAAAGTTTATTTTGAAATAATTTGGATGATTATGCGTTAAAAATTAGGAACGGAGAGCCAAGCTGTTGACGGTAAACTTGAGGTAACAGTTTTTATTATAATCGCAAATTAAATACTATGCAGCCCGAAAACATTATATATATATATATATATATATATATATATATATATATATATATATATATATATATATATATATATATATATACATATACATATACATATACATATACATATACATATACATATACATATACATATACATATATATATATATATTTAGGTGCAGATGTTTAATTTAAAGGATATATATTTCGCCCTTGTTCCAAAGAATTTTCATAATTTTATTTTATATCATTTAAATCTAAAAACAATACATAATAAATTGATTCGACAAGGATACGAGTTTAGTTTTTTTTTTAAATAACATGGACCTTGCGACTGTGGCTGTTCAGTATAGAATGTTTATTTTATCCTTATGGGAGTCATACACGTACCGGCAAGCCTGTCAGTTATGCCTGAACAGTCCACCGAAATCGACGGCCTGTTGGACAGAAAACCTCAAACACCTACAGTTGAAGCCAGGCAGACAAGCAGTCGACTTAAAATGTTCCCCAGTGATGAAGATGCGCGCGCGATTCTCACTCTCTCTACAATACAAGAGGACACCTGAAAACTACCTAATGGTCAGCCTCTACTTTTTAGCCTCACCCTACTCACGTATCGGGTTATCTGCGCTCTCTTCTTGTCGGCCGGTTGGACGAACATATTTTCGTTCATTCTCCAGCTGCCGGTTAAGTCGTCTCTGACAGGCAAGCCGGAGCCCACTCACGTTCCGGCCGCCGGTCTTCGCTGGACTGTTTAGGCTTGCCGGTACGTGTATGGCCCCCATTAGTCTGAAGGATTACTTATTTACATAATTTTTTATTTCTATTATTTATTTTTTTAGTCTAAAAAGTAATGGTATTAAGAGAATAACCACACTTGTTTACTTTAAGAAGCAACTCTATTTATATAAATATATATATATATATATATATATATATATATATATATATATATATATATATATATATATATATTATATATATATATATATATATATATATATATATATATATATATATATATATATATATATATATATATATATATATATATATATATATATATATATATATATATATATATATATATATATCATATATATATATATATATATATATATATATATATATATATATATATATATATATAGAAGAGGAAAGTCAGTAAAAGGGCTTACTGGTAACATCCAACAGGTTTTTTTTAATTTAGGGATAGCCCTTAGGATTACAGAGTGAACAAAAATGTCTTAAAGTTCATACTAACTGTAGTTTTATTCTAATATCGAGATTTCGATGCCGAATCGAAGACAGAGTTATTGAAATAGAAAGGGTACTTACTAAATAATCACAGTTAGCTCTCTATCCAAGGAGAAAACGATCAGTTGAGGGAAAGGAAGTCTTGACATTACTCACACAACAATCAATCAATCAATCAAAATTAAATTAACAAACCTATGTTTGAATGTTGTGAATATATTTGTATTAAAATAAGTTCGGTGTTGATTATTGTTTTAAAATCATGTGTCAATTCTTTCTTTCCCTCAACTGATGTAGATCGTTTTTTTCGTTTTAACGGCCATTCAATGTGCTTTTTAATAATTGACACACCATTCTAATATATTTTCTTGGACTTGAATTTTTTTTTTTTTATTGGTCTAGCACACGTGCTGCAGGGAAGTCCCTAAAGCGCTCCAGGAGCGGCACGAGTGCGGAAAAAGCGATTCACGTTGTTCTTGAATCGCTGTAAATTGTACTCGGTGGGAAACACAGCGCTGGGCAAATTATTCCAAAGGGATGACGTTCTCCATATAAAAGATTGCTTGAAAAGCGTCGTACGCGGAGTAACACGCTGAACCTCATACGGATGCGAAGCACCAGCGCGACGTGTATTTCTAACATGCACCGCTTTGGGAGGAATTAAGCGGGCTACATCCTTCGAACACTTTCCATGAAAATACTTGTAGAACTGACTCAAGTCGCCAACCGTTCTTCGATGTTCCAGCGAATCAAGGCCGCCGGTCAATTCCGGGTCCCCAATCAGACGGACCGCTCTTCTCTGAACAGAATCCAACAAATGCAGTGTATGTTTGGGAGCGGAGCCCCAAACGTGGGAGCAGTATTCCATAGTTGGTCGAATTTGGGCTTTGTAAAGAATTAACAGTTGTTGTGGGGTGTAAAGCTTTCTGGTTCTAAATAATATTCCCAACTTTTGAGAAGCTCTCCTTGCTATGCCTGCAACATGTTCATGCCAAGACATATTTGCTCCCAAACTAACGCCCAACAAATTGAGCGACGATGCTAGGGGAATGGAGTGCCCCGACATAACTATGTCGGGTTCAGCAACGTTAACTTTTTAGAAAAACTGCCGCTTGGGTTTTTGTAGCGTTAAATTCCACTTGGTTACTGTCACCCCAAGATAGAATTTCTTCCAGGTCTTTGTTAAGTTGAACGACCTCCTGCTGTGTGCGGATATTCGCCTGAGCAGCCGATGTCCGAGCGTTCAAGGTGAATGAAGAGACAAGCGTACTGTCATCTGCAAAGCTATAGATTGGATTCCCGGTCTTTTCCAGCAGATCGTTAATGTAAATGAGAAAGAGAGTAGGAGACAGTATGGAGCCCTGGGGCACACCCAGCGTTGATAGTGAGGGTGTTAGAAAGAAATCCGTCGACCGCCACTCGTACAGAACGCTCTCTGAGGAAACATGAGAGCCACAAAGAGAACCTTTCAGACATACCATAAGAGCGCAACTTAGCCAACAGTCCATCGTGCCAAACACGGTCGAATGCCTTGGATATGTCAAGAGCAACCGCTCGAGATTCTCCAAAGTGTTCAATTGCGTTGTTCCAAACATGTGTTACATAAGTCAGAAGATCTCCTGTTGATCTATGTTTACGAAAACCATATTGGTGATCGCTAATAATATTGAATCGTTCATACACATATCGTGAATACACTACAGTTGATTGATTCATGGTAGGTTTTTAGGATTTATATATAGAGAACTTAATTTATTTTAAGTTTTATGACAAGACACAATATTATATTTATTGGAAACACTTTTCAGAAAGTATGTTTATATATGGAAGTGCTGCGAATTTATTTTGGTCCTCTTTATTGCTTCTAGAACGATTTGCTGAATTACTGTAGAATTTATCTTTTATATTGTTCGGTTTATGTCACAACATATCCTTTTAATTAAACATGCTAACCTAAACCTAAGCAAAAACTAAGAAAAGGAATTTAAAAACAACTGGTTCAAGAACAAGAGAAAAGATATATATATATATATATATATATATATATATATATATATATATATATATATATATATATATATATATATAATTGCTTGCTGATCCATGATTCACTAAACTTACTCATATAAGTATACCTAGTAATAGATGGCAGCATTGGTATAACAACTAAAAACGAAACGAAAAGAATCGTATTTTTAGAAGTTACCAAAAGTGTTCTTCGTATTTGCTGAACCATCCCAAGACGCGTTTCGCCATATCACGGCTCATCAGCTGGTTAGTTACTTGGATAAAGGACTAAAAATGTATTCTCGTATTTGCTAAACCTAGCCCAGCTGATGAGCCGTGATACGGCGAAACGCGTCTTGGGATGGTTCAGCAAATACGAAGAACACTTTTGGTAACTTCTAAAAATACTATTCTTTTCGTCTCGTTTTTAGTTGTTATACCAATGCTTCTATCTATGCCTTCGAGCAGTAAGCTCAAGAAAGGTGCGTTTCTGTAATAAGTGCCAGCCGTGCTGTGCCGCTCAGCTTGAATAGACTTAGTAAGTCGCCGACAGAGTGCAGTATAAGCATCTATTTGTTATACCTAGTAATATGTTGTTTTTTTTTTATTTGATCCTTTTGGTAAACTTCTTGTATATTTATATCTCCAGAGCATTTAACAATTATACTTTTTCACTTACTTGAAAAATGGATGTAACACTAAGCCAATTCTTTTTATCTTCAGGAGCGGAAATTTCCAACACTTCTACACGAGGATCCATCTGCCCTGTAGGAATAGGATCAGTAAGTCCACCTGCTAGACAAGATATTCTTCGCTTCCCCCTGTCTAATGGTTTACAGGTACACGAGGCTGGACAAAGTGGGCTACTGCCTCCTGCGACGCCGCTACAAGCGAGCCAGATGACGATGAGGCTGGGCAAGTGTAGGCGTCGACAGGATAAGAGCATTCTGGAAAAAAAATAGCAAAATAATAAAATTGGCCGATATGTTAATTAATTATCGTGTATAAAACGATTGAGACAATGAACATAGCATGTCGCCATTGCTGAACTCTCGAAATGCATATATCCTGACAAGAGCGACAGCTCAACTTACTGCTTTTAAGCTGCTTGATATCAGATATGAGCCTCTAACAGCAATTTACTTAGTCAATTTCAGGCAGATATTTGATAATTTTCAATTGTTCTTTGAGAAATACAATCTACAAAAAACACTCTGTTCGTCTTTCTCTTTCTGACTATACATTTTGGACTATAAAATGTTTTTTATTTAAAAGAGAATGATCTTTCATAATTATGCAAAAATATTTCGTCCCTTGTGTAAGTGGATTTAGTACGATACAGTGCTTTTAGAAAAAGCTGTATCAGCATGACAAAATATATTTAAAAATGTTAAGTATAAAAGCTAAAAAAAACGACAGGATTAACATTAAAACCTGCAAAAATAAAGACTGCTGAACTTAGTGCTTGCATAAATCACAAGCTTTTAGCGGCTTTAGATTAAGGTAATGTAAATTTAGATTATCACGGAACGTCTTAAATGAACATTGTATCCGAGCTATGAAAAACTGTAACATTTTTCCTCCTTTACTTTCTTGTATCTACTTGTGCTTTTTAAATAATCTTGTTTAAAGAAATAATATTACTTTGTGTATCATAAAAGTTGATTTCCATCTGAAGAATAGTATGTTTATGTATGTCGTTTTATTAATTTACAACGTAGTTTGTGAGTCCGATAATTTCCATGTTACTGAACTAGCCCGTTAACGGTATTATTATTATATTAGGCTTCAAATGACATCTAAAATAGTGGCAGTCAGAAACTATGGAGCAGTTGATGGCTAACAGCTATTTAAGTAGAGTAACTGAAGCCCTCATGGAAAGAAGTTACATGCGAGTTCATTTCAGAAATAGATACTACATATGGTGAAAATTCCCAAGACTATTAAAGGAAAAACAATATTTTTGCCAAAAATCTATTTTATTCTTTAACATAGTTTCCTTCAAAAGCAATAGACTTATTCCAATGACCTTCAAACATTTGGATACCTTTCATATAGCTCTCTAAAATAAGTCTCAGTTCTTTATTCGATTTCTTTATATGAGCCAAATTTCTTTCTTTGGAGTTACCTTTTCAAATTTGGAAAGAGGTAATAATCGCTGAGCGCCAGATCTGGCGAATATGATGGATGAGGAAGTAAGTTATAGCCCAATTGGTCCAATTTTACCATCGATTTTATGGAGTTCAGAACTGTGCATTACCTTGGTGAAACAATCCTTTTTCTTCGCTAAATGCCGCGTTTTATTTTATTTCGAAATTCAGGATTCAATGAATAGTCTCAGATGATTGTTCGTCCCTTCTTAAGATCGTAGATCAGTATTATTCCAGGCACATCCCCAAAAATAGTTGCCAAAACCTTTCCAGCTAATTTTTGTGTTTTTGAACTCTTCGGTTTGCTTTCATGCAGTTAAAGCCACTCTGCGGACTGCCTATTAGACTCAGGCGTGTAGTGGTGGATCCATGTTTCGCCCATTGTTACGAATAGATGCAAAAACTCCTTTGGATTACGCCGAAGCAGCGCAAACAGCATTCTGAATTTGAGACACGTTACTATTTTGAGAGTGGCGTAGATTTATTTTGTGTTTTTTTAGGATTGGGTGCCTCATCTGGACGTCTGAAACATGTGCATAATCGCTGTTCTTACTATCACTTTTAAGTTCAATAAACAACGATGCAGCTGTGCCATAACACTCCCCAAGCTATTCTTGAGTTCTGGCTGTTTTTTTCTCATTAAAAAGCAATGTTTAGTCAAAATACGAAATTTTTTTTTGTCCATCGTTTTGCAAAAATCAAAAGTAGCGTCACTAAAACAGCTGTAACCCGCAAACTAAGAATTGATAGTTGATACTAACTGAAAATCATGTAGTTTTTTTGTTTGTGCTGTTATCACTCGCAAAGTTTCCGGAATTTTCTTCCCATGTAAGTACAGTTTCTCAAATAAGAACGTGTTCATGATAGTTTATTTTTGGTAGATGCGATTCTAGCAATTCAATAAAAAATCGGTAGAGGGAATCTTTATCTTCGATGCATTTTAGTAAAAGTATCAGTCGATTCCGAACTTTCGTCGAAATCACGTAAAGGCGATTGGATAACTTACTGAGGTAATTGCGCCGTTCTTAGCACAGCAAAAACATTGATGGCAAAAAATGTTCTCGAAACACATTTTTTCAAGAATACGGACGGTCACGTTCTTACTTGCCAGATTGTACCTAAAAATTAGCGTAAGCCACCTGATAATGTTAAAATAGCCGGTCAAGTGCAAGTTAAACTTGCGCAATTAGTATTCCGTACGTTGATTTCTTTTAAAATAAAAATTTTTGTTACGGAGGTATAAAATGATCAATGACTTCACAAAACACACCCCCAATGAGTTTCCAACAAAGTTTGTTTCCGATCTTTACTGAAAACTGATGACCTTGAAATTTTGTTTCTTTTATATACCAGATAAATTATTAAAGGTAATGCACTCCTAATAATTTTCGTTCCATCTACATCTCGTGGAAAATATTCCAGACTTTTTTCAAAGTTTTTTGATCAGTACTTTTCGAGATAAGGGGAGGGGACAGCGATTTTTCGCAATTTTTTAAAAATAATACAAAGAAAATCGCGGGCAAGTATTACATTATATATATTTTTGAATTCGTGTTTTTACAAACTTTCATTTGATATCCCACTCGATGACCTAGCAAAAACATTTTTTTTTCACGTCCGATTTCGTTCCCCAAAAGTCAAAAATTTAACTTTCAAAACTACGTGGCTATGATAAGGCCATCCATTCCTATATTAGTACTAAATTTGAACTTTCTATGTCAAATAGTTTCAGAGAAAATCGGGTGTGACAGACGGATGGACGGACGGACGGATGGACGGACACCGAAGTGATCTTATAAGTGTCCCGTTCGGAAATCTAAAAATGACTCTGCGCCTGTTAGTATTTATTACACTGTCAAAGACATTCTCAGTTAAGAGTATTATATAGTATAAGTAGTATCCGCCACTTTGAATTCAACAAAACGGAGAACATTTTTGATACTAAATGAATTGGTATTTGTGTGTGTTTCAAGCATAAAAAAATTTGTACTTAAGTTAGTAGGTAAAGCAAACATAACAAGGTCCTAAACCTTCACCATCCCTATTATTTTATATTCCTCTTTCTCATTCAATTAGTTTCGACACTGATGAAGAAAAACAGATCGGTAATAAATTGCGACGCCTCTACGTTTCTCAGTTTTCTAATGAAATATCACTTTTTGTATTGGGAAAGTCAATTGTCTTTTGTAAATTGGTTGTATTTTATCGTTCAACGCTTTCACAAAAAGCGGTATCAGCATCTTAAAAATCGATTTAAAATTGTTCAAGGCGAGAGCTAACAAAAACAGGCTGTTCTAAAAATAAAACTTGGAAGAAGTAGAACCGCTGATTTGAGAATTTTTTCTTTAGTTTTAGGAAATGGAAATTTAGAAAATTTGATTTTCCACTTTCATTATTATTAATAAGAATTTATTTTGTCTTTAATTGGTGTGCTCAAGAATAGCACAACGAGTTAAGAATAAACCAATACGACTATACGACATATTTCAGTTGTCACAGCTTCATGAGTCAATGAGATTCCTAGGTGTGTGTTATTGATAGTAACTGAATTTGGACTTGTCTCAATATTTTCTTGTAGAATGCTATTACAGGTAAGTAACACAGGAAAAAATCTTAATCTGTCTTAGCTCTTAAATTGTGTCAATTTCATATCTAAGATCTTAACTTATTTCAAATGTATTTAGATATTATAGGAATTAAACTCCAAAGTGGCGTTCAAATATTATCGGTCTGTAGGCAGCATCGTTAGTTTCTGCTCTCTGCATGTCCTCGAACAATTTTTCATTAAGATTCAGACGCTTCATGTTCAGTAAGAGGCACTTTAGTGCATCTAACATTTCTAATCTAATTATGGAAATCGTTTGGTGTTCTTAATTTCTTACTGTCTTCTTATTTGCACTTTCAAATCTTGGAATTTGAAGATTTTCTTACTGTAACTACGTAGGCTGAAAAGTTTTTGGTCTGAGACATAGATATCGCCCTTTTCAAAAAATCCATATGATTTTTAGGAAGTGCCAACCTTCAAACGTTACGTGTCAAAATTTAACGACATTTCGACGATTAGTTTACAAGTTACAGTGGTGGTTAGTGACGCTACTTTTGATATATTCAAAACAATGGAAAGAATCGAATTTCGTGTGTTGATTAAACACTGTTTTTTGATGGGAAAAAATACCGTTCAAGCAAAGCAATTGCTTGATAAGTGTTACGGGGCCTCTGCCCCTGGAAAATTACTCATCATTTACTGGTATGCTGAATTTAAACGCGGTCGTACAGATACAAATGATGCTGAACGCTCTGGACGCCCAAATGAGGTGGTTACAAAGGAAAACATAAAAAAAATCCACAAATTTGTTTTCGATAACCGTAAAGTTCCGTTCTGCCGTGAGACAGCTGACACTCTAAAGATATCGAAAAAACGTGTTGGTCATACTTTGCATAAACATTTGGACATGAGAAAGCTCTGTTCGAAATGGGTACGGTGTTTGCTCACAGTGGACCAAAAACAACAACAGCTATTTAAGCGCAATAAAAAGATTTTTGCGATATGTGACAATGGGTGAAACACGGTTCCACTATTACACACCCGAATCAAATCGGCAATCAGCTGAGTGGACAGCAGCCCGAAGCGACCAGAGACACAACAGTTGGCTGGAAGGTTTTGCCTCTGTATTTTGGGATACACACGGAATAATTTTCATCGACTATGGTGAGAAGGGAAGAACCATCAGTAGCGAATATTATATAAAGTTATTTGTGCATTTAAAGGCAAAAATTGCAAGGAAACGGCCCCAAATGAACAAAAAAAAAGTGTTCTTTCATCAAGACAACGCACCATATCACAAGTCAATGGTTACGACGGCAAAATTGCATGAATTGAAGTTCGAATTTCTTCTCATCCACCGTATTCTCCAGATTTGGCCCCCAGCGACGTTATCTATTCGCAGACCTCAAAAAAATGCTAGTGGGAAAGAGATTTGGCTCCAATGAAGAAGTTATCGCCGAAATTGAGGCCTAGTTTTGAAAGCAAAGACAAATCTTTCTACAAGAAAGGTATAGAAATGTTAGAAAAGCGTGGGACTGATTGTATCGCTCTGGAGACTATATTGATGAATAAAGTCGAATGTATTTTTAAGTAGCTAGACCAAAAACTTTTCAGCCTACGTGTTACGTATTTCAGGTAATTTTTCAAGTGAAGTAATACAAATTTTATCCCTAAATATCTAAAATTCAAAAGCATACCTGCTTTCTACAGGTAGTCGTTCGAACCTAACACAAGACCGATAGAGAAATCATTTGAGCACAGACGCAAAGGCCCCTAGAATTGCTAAAATATTTCTTAAACAAGGCAGTGTTTGTTAATCGAGATTTATTCCTACTGAATAAATAAAAAATAATATTTTAGTACCAAACTAAGAGAAGTTGAGACTTCAGTAATAATTTAATATTCCTCATTTGTCGCGCCCTGATCGATAGAAAAGAGCATCTCGAATCCGTACTGGTGCAACATCGTAGGAAGATACAACAAATCGTATCTTTGGTTTGGGAAAACCAAAAATTTAAAACGCAGTGAAACAATATTTTAATCTAAACTGATTTGTTTAATCACTCTTTTACGGGAAGCACTATGAGTATTATAAAACATATCTTAAGTTAAGAAAAATTACAGAATTAAATCATAAGTTTTTAGCGGCTTTAGATTAAGGCAATGCAAATTTAAATTATCGTGGTATGTCTTCGAAAAACTGTAATAATATTTCTTCTTTCGTTTCATTGGTATAGTCTTGTCTAATAAAATATCACCTCAAAATAGATGTAAGCTATCTAGTAAAAATTTGTGACGATACTGCATCTGAAAATATTTTTTCCTCTTTTAGGCTATTAAAGATATTTTCGGTGAAGGGAAGTCTCAATAACATGAAACTCAATATAGGTGGCAACATTTTTGCTATTAAATATACTGGTATATGTATATTTTAAAGTATATTCAACATTCGTAAATGAGGCAGTGGATAAAGTAAACAGAATAAGATCCTAAAACTTTTCTTTTTCTGTTATTGTATGTATTGTATTTCTCATTCAATTGGCTTCGACTCCGATGTAGAAAAACAGATCGGCAGTAAATTGCGACCCGCCTCTACGCTCCACAATTCTTCTAATGAAATATTATTTTTTGTATTAGAACAGTCAGTTCTTTTCTGTAAATTGGTGCTATTCTATTGTTCAGTGCTTTTAGGAAAAAGCCATTTAAAATGGTTTAAAAAAAGAACGAAGTAAAACAGGATTTTTAAAAGCAAAAATAGTCATCTAATCTCAGTATACTTTGCTTCTTTATCTAACTTTAGATTAACTCAACTTTTCGTTTACTTAAAATGTCATTATAGATCATTAAAGTATCACAGAAAGAACTGTTGATCCGTCTTAACATGTAAATCGTTTCTTAGCTGTCGAGTTCATGCCTAAAATTAAATTTTAATTTTTTTGGTTGGGATAATAGAAACTCGACCTTTGTACTTTCTGAAAGGAAAACATTAGGTTATTCCAAACATCTTTAGAGGTGGTTATTTCCACGTTATCAGGCACTAAGCGTGCGTTTTCTACAAATTTTCGGAGAATTCCCAAGTAGCATTGCCCAGTGCCTTGATCAAATAGCTCAAGTGGTTCATTTATTCTGGAAATGATTTGAATGACTCTAATTTCTTACTGGCGGCCCGTGGCTCCATGGCATAGTACTTGATTGCGGTCCACAAAGTTTCGGGTTCAATCCTGGCAGGTCGGTATACTTAACACGTAGGCTGAAAAGTTTTTGTTCTCGCTACTTAAAACACATTTTTTTTGCAAAATTCGACTTTTTTCGTCAATATAAACTCCTTCGAGAGCGATAAAATCAGTCCACCGCTTTTTTAAGATTTCTATACCTTTTCTGTAGAAGGATTTGTCTTTGCCTTCAAAATAGGCTTCAGTTCGGCGATAACTTCTTCACTGGAGCCAGTTCTCTTTCCAGCGAGCATTTTTTTGAGGTCAGCGAATAGATAACAGTCGCTGGGGCCAAATCTAACGAATACGGTGGATGAGGAAGTAAATCGTACTTCAATTCATGCAATCTTACCATCGTAACCATTGACTTGTGACCCGGTGCATTATCTTGATGAAAAAGCATTTTTTCTTGTTCATTTGGGGCTGTTTCTTTGCGATTTCTGCCTTCAAAGCACCAACAACTTTATATAATATTCGTTATTGATGGTTTTTCCCTTCTCAGTATAGTCGGTGAAAATTATTCCGTGCTTATCCCAAAATAGAGAGGCCAGAACCTTCTCAGCCGACTGTTGTGTCTTTGGTCGCTTCGGGTGGCTTTCACAGGCTGCTGTCCACTTAGCTGACTGCCGATTTGGTTCCGGTTTGTAGTGGTGGATCCATGTTTCATCCATAGTCACATATCGCATAAAAAAAATCCTTTTTATTGCGTTTAAAACAGGTCCAAACAGCGCTCAGAACATGTTGTTGTTTTTGGTCCACTGTTAGCAAACGCGGTACCCATTTCGAACAGAGCTTTCTTATGCCCAAATGTTCATCCAAAATATGACCAACACGTTCTTTTGATATCTTTAGGGTGTTAACTACCTTACGCAATTTCACTTTACGGTCATCCAAAACAATTTTGTTGATTTTTTAAATGTTTTCCGATGTAACCACCTCATTTGGGCGTCCAGAGCGTTTAGCATCATTTGCATCTGGACGACCGCGTTTAAATTCAACATACCAGTAAATGATGAGTGATTTTCCAGGGCGCAGAGTTCCCATAAGACTTATCAAGCCAGTGCTTTTTTTGAACGATATTTTTTCCCATCAAAAGCAGTGTTTAATCAACACATGAAATTCGATTTTTTCTTTGTTTTGAAAATATCAAAAGTAGCGTCACTAAAACCACTGTAACTTGTTAATTAATCATCGAAATGTCATGAACTTTTGACACGTATCGTTTGAAGGTTGGTACTTCCTAAAAATTATATGGATTTTTTGAAAAGGGCCATATCTATGTGTCAGACCAAAAACTTTTCAGCCTGCGTATTGTTTATTAATTTATTTAATTATATTTAGCCTAGCCATGTACATAGGTGGTAGTTGTTTGCAGAAGTGAAATAACGTGGCAGCACTACTGCGTTGTCTAAACGGTGCTGGGAAATACCAAAATGTATGTTTCGGCACTTGGACAACGTTGACAGGTACTACAACATTCTCGCTCCTTAGGTTATAAAAAAGGGTAAGATTCCTGTTCAGGCGGGGAGGTGACAAATAAAGAAACTGTGCTGCCAAATTGCTGTATTTTTCTTCATTGTAATATTTAAATGATAATATTGACTTGACAGGACATTGTCAATATAGGTGGATTGCCTTAATGTTTTGTAATATCTAGGCTATTGTCAGTGACTGTTTAATCTGCTAATACAGTTCGATTTAAGTATTGATTTTAGTTATTGTTATCAAGAATTATTTCTGGAATGTATTTATAAGAGGGCTTCTTATTGTTGTAACATTCGGTTTTCGGTACGATAGAATACGTTTTAAATTGTTGAAGACAAAAGCCGAGGAAAAAAACAAGATTGACAATAAAACTTGGCAAAATAAAGATCCCCGAACTTCGTCCGTGTATAAATCACAAGCTTTCAGCGGCTTTAGATTAAGGTAATGTGAATTTAGATTATCACAAAACGTCTAAGATAAACATTTTATCCGCGCTAAAAAAAAATGTAATATTTTTTCTCCTTTACTTTCGGGGTTTTAATCGTGATTTTAAATAGCCTTGTTTAGTAAGATATCGTTTTTATATCGTAAATGTTCGTTTCTAGTATTAGCCAATTCAAATGTAGAGCCTGTCAACTAAGAACGTGTCCGCAATAATTCATTTTTGGTAGATGCGATTCTAGTGATTCAACAAAAAATCGGTTGGGGAAACCTTTGTTTAAGAAGCGTTTTAGTAAAAGTATCAGTCGAGTCCGAGCTTTCGTCGAAATTACATACAATCCAAAATGAGTGACTTGTTGGTACGTCTGTTCGACAGTCTTTCTTTGTTCCAAACCAAAGGGGCCTAAAATGACATATTCGGCGATCACTAAATATAGTAAAAAGTCGGTATCGTTTGTGAAGAAATGGGTAAATCATTTTAACGAGACGAAAAATGTCGACGACTTACCAAGACGTGGCTCTGTAGGCAAAGTCACTCCGAAAGTCGAAAAACGAACCGTGTCTTTATTTTCACGGGACCCGAAATTGACGCTACATCAAGGAGAGGCAAAATTAAGAAAATCGGGTTTGAATGTGTTCCATGAGACCACTCGACAACATTTTCGTGCTCATGATGTCAAATTCCGAAGCACGCTGAAGAAATCTTTGATGGGCGAAAATTACGTCGCGACGGGGCTCGCTTGGGCCCACAATACGATACTAGAGTGGCCCTCACAATCACCGGACGCTAACGTTATTGAAAACGTTTCGTCCCTTGTAAAGAGAAAGCTCAGAGGAAAGACTCTGAGGACTTTGTTGTTTCGCGAGATTCGAAAAATTTGCAGACTATGCAGAAAATATCGTCGACAGCACGCCTCGAAGATGCCAGGCGATTATTAATGCAGGAGGCGATTGGACAACTTACTAAGGTAATCGCGCCGTTGTTAGCACACCAAAGAATACATCAATGGCAAAAAATTTTCTCAAAATACATTTCTTCAAAAATACTAGGGGTCACTTTCTTACTTGACAGACTGTAAATAGTTTGAAATAGATTTAAGTCGCCTAGTTAAATTTCTGGAAGAAATTATGACACCGCCTCTAATTCTTCTTGTAAGTAGTTCGCAGCCCAGAACGCTATAAGCCTGATAAAAAATACGACAACATTTTGGATACAAAATATATAGTGAATATATCTTTTTAAAGTATACTCAATCTTTTAACCGAACCAGTAGGTAAAGCAAACATTAGAAGATCCTAAAAATTTACTTTTCTTATATTATTTCATGTTTCGTCTTTCTTATTCAATTAGTTTCTACATCGATATAGAAAAACAGATCGGCAGTAAATAGCGACGCCTCTACGCCTCTCAATTTTCTAATGAAATATCATTTTTTGTATTGGAACAGTCAATTCCCTTCTGTAAATTGATTGTATTTTATCGTTCAGTGCTTTTAGGGAAGGCAATATTACCATGTTAAAAAATCAATTTAAAATTGTTCAAGACAGAATCCAAGAAAAACAAGGTTAAGAATAAAATTTGGATGAAGCTTAACTATCCTATTTTTATTGTCTACAAAAGCAGATCATGAGCATTTAGTTTCTTTCATTAAACAATCGCAATTTGGATATAAATTAATGTTATCTCTGAAATTTAAAAAAATCTTGATTTTCTTCTTTTATTTTCATCATCTAGGAATATTGTTATGTGTTGTTAATAATTGATTTTGTGACTCCTTGATTGTCTTAAAAATAGCATAGTGAATTAGATATTAATCAAATTAACCCATGCAATTTGTAAACTCATTTTTAAACTTTAAGCTCGCCTAACTCAGCGAGTTGCAATACACGGAGCCCCGGGTTAGAATCAGGTCAGTGTGCTAATTTATTTATGTATATTTGGCTAGGCTACATATCAAATTTTGCTGCAATACAGCATAGGCAAATACTTATGGCTGTAAAAGCATATTGTTGGTGGGAGGTCACTGCGATCAGAAAACGTTGAAGATGAAGAATTTTCTTCCCCTCTCAGCTTGAATAGGATTCGTATCGGAAGTCAGACTTCTATTAAGGGCTGTCATTAATGAAAACATAGACAGCTATGGAAACTGCCAATGAGATATTGTTGGTGAGTAATCGCTTAAACGAGATAAAGCCGTCGATGGAGACAGTGATCTACTTATTTCCGAGTGGAATGCGGTTCTAAAGTCGGACTGGATAGATCGAGGGCCGTTACCAATACAAACAAAGTTATGGCGACGTTCTCTGTAGCAAACAGCAGGCTCAGAATACTATTTACCGATAAGCGGATTTCACTTTCAACTATAGATCTCATTTGTCTTTCACCAAACGTTAAATGGGTTTGACAAAAATGATTTTTTTATCCTATTTGTCTGACGATAAGCTTTCTCAAACCAGCTAGATAGATACATTGCTGACATGCTTACGACATTTAGGCATCTTACGATCGCTTTGTAGACCTGCCATATTTCAGGGGTAAGGGAGGCCCATATACTCTAAAATGGATAGCAACTTTCCAGGTTGAATCTTCTTAATACACTCTTGGAAATTTCAGATGAGTGTCTACTTCTCGTGAATAAGACAAAATTAGATAAAGAGCTGCTTCTTTTTCCTTCAAGCAATATCTGCAGTAGAAATCTCAATTCAAGTGAGCTGCTTTTTGATGTTGCCGTCTCTTGTAAGGATTGTTGTAGTGTCACCATTTTCAGGTGTATCCTGTTTAGGTTTCAGTAAGGAACTTATGGATTTAGGGTTAGATCTCTTTGTGAGACCAGTCATTTTCTATTGTGTTGTTTCAGTTCAGATGCATGGGTTTCCTGAAAACAGTTCAGGTTTCGTTGGGCTAATTAATAATTCCGGTTTATTATGCTTCTTTCTGTTTCAAGAATATCAGATTATATATGGTCCTCAACATTAGAATCAATTTTATCTTTCAGTCACTCATGAGAAGGGCTGACTGGGAGACAGAAGTAATCCATATTAACAAGCATAATTTTGGATAAATCATTACGCTATTTAGGGTTTTGCTTTGCTTTCTACAGAGATTAAAACACCGCTATTCTCAAATAAACTGCATTTATTCTTATATCAACCTTGTAAATACTTTGGAGAATCTCAAGCAGTTACACTTGATATATCCAAGGCATTTGATCGTGTTTGGCATGATGGATTGTTGGCTAAACTACGCTTTTCTGATATGTTTGAAAAGTGCTGTTTATGGAACTAGTGTTTCCTCAAAGAGCAGTATTTTTGAGTGGGAGTCGATGATTTCTTTCTACCACCTTTACTATCAACGCTTCATACTGTCTCCTACTCTCTTTCTCATTTAAATTAACGATCATCTGTAGCGGACCAAGAATTCAATCTGCAACTTTGCGGATGATAGTATGCTTATCTTTTCATTCACTTTGAACGTAGATAGCAAGAAGTCGTTCAACTTAATAAAGACCAACTAGAATTCAACTCTATAAAAACTCAGGTGGCAATTTTTCTAAAAAAGCTAACCTTGATGAATCCGACTTAGCTATGTCAGGGCACTCCATTCCTCTAGCATCGTCACTTAATTTGATGGGCGTTAATTTGTAAGCAAATATATCTTGACATAAACAAGTTGCAAGTATAGCAAAGAGAGCTTCTCAAAAGCTGGGAATATTATTTGGAACTAGAAAGCTTCACACCACAGTAACTGTTAATTCTGTACAAAGCTCAAATTCGACCAACGGTGGAATACTGCTCCTGTGTTTACGAGTCTGCTCTCAAAGGTACACTGCATGTGTTGGATTTTATTCAGAAGAGAGCTATTCGCCTCATTGGAGATCCAGAATTGATCTGCAACCTTGATTCATTAAAACATCAAAGAACGGTTGGCGACTTGAGTCTGTTCTACAAATATTTCCATGGAAAGAGTTCGATAGATGTACCCCGCTTAATTTTTTCCAAAGCGATGCATGCTAGGAATACACATCGTGCTAATATTTCACATCCGTATGAAGTTCAGCTTCTTACTCCTCAAACAACCGTTTTCAAGCAGTATTTTACATAGAGTACTTTATTCCTTTGGAATAATTTGCCCAGGACTGTGTTTCCCACCAAATACAATTTACAGCGTTTCACCAAAGTAAATAATTTTTTTCGCAAATATTGATACATCTGACATATCAGCGCTTAAATGCTAACAGTGTATGATAATAGATCTCTCTTTTTGTGCCAAAGTAAGTAAAATTTTAGGGCGATAGGCGATACTGTGAAGTGATTTATTTTAATGAGTACTATAATCGGTTACAAGGAAAACACGCTGTATGTACAGTGTGAGTCAACGAAGAGTAAAGTTCATTATCTCATTTCTTTCGGGAATGACGAAAAAATGTTAAATACAATACAATTTAGAGAATTTAAGGTGCACAGTTTAAAATTATTTTTGAGTATACAGGGTACTTCAAAAAAGTGTGGCCGATATAACATATGTTTTTTTGAATGGAACATCCTCTTTTCTAATTTATTTTTAAATTCTGCATAAAATTTTATAACTTTTTATTAATAATGTTATATACCTAAACCTAGTAGTTTTTTTAATATTACAATTTAAAAAAAAAAAATACTAGTTTTCAGTTTTGTAAAAAATTGCCAGTAGCGCTATTGTTTCTGAAGGTGGAATACTCATAATTGATACAAGCGTTCTATAGAGATAAAAAAAAAGATATATGTAAAGAAATTTGGGTTTGATGCTACAGGGTGTACAAAATAAATTTGTGCATTTCGACTATTTTAAACTGAAAAATTTTAAATTTTTTAATAGTATATCATATACCTATTTCTAATAGTTTTCGATTTATTTTGAATTTTTCAATTTTTACCCTTGTTTTTAATACACTTACGCTATAACATCATAGTTGCCAAGACAAAACAAAAATGTAGGCATTGTCAAATTTTGACATTAAACAAGTAAAAATAATTTAATTTGTTGTAGTAAGTGACGTATAAAGGTAATAGTTATGGATTTTCCTAAAAATGAATTAATTGATATGGTTTATATACCGGGCGAGGCGGGAAAAAATTGTCTTTTGGCAGTAAAGATTTACGGAGCGAAGTACCCTAACTGACTTATACCATCTAGAAAATCTTTTCAGTTCCTAATGGAAGGGTTTGATGGTAGTGGTAGCGTTGAATATACAAAACGGAAAGTAGTAAACTAGAATGCTACGAATGAGGAAAAAGAAATGGAGATTTTACTTCATGTTGAAGATAATCCCCAGGTCAGCAGCCGTCAACTAGCTAACTTATCTGACACATTCCAATCTACCGCTAATCGCACCACTAGAAAATACAAGTATCATCCCGTTCATATGGAACTACACCAAGAAACTTCAAGACCGTGATTTCGAACGACGAGTAAACTTTTGTACCACCATGAATGGAGCAATAGAGGCCGATCCAAATATTTTATCCAAAATAATGTTTTCTGATGAAGCTACTTTTTGCAGTAATGGAGCAGTTAACAGCCATAACATGCATTATTGTTCAACAGTTCCGGGTCGCTTAATGTATGGTGTGGAATATTAAATTTTTGAACTATTGGTCCGTATTTTTTCCGCGAACCGTTTAACGGGCCTAGATATCTAAATTTTTTACAAAACAAATTACCTAGCTTCTTGAAGAAGTTGATAACTTTAAAAGGGAACAAATGTGGATTCAACAAGACGGAGCTCCTGCTCATTACCACCGGGAATTTCGGGAATTTTTAAACAATCGTTACCCACAAAAATGGATCGGTAGGGATGGATTCATTCAGTGACCCCCTTGATCATGTGACTTAACACATTTAAACTTATTTTTGTGGGGCTACACTAAAGATCGTGCAACACCAGTAGATATAGAAAATAGGATACGGGATGCGTACAGGACAATAACGCCCTTTAAGCTAAGGAAAGTGATGGAAAATATAGTAAAACGACTAAACATGTGTATTCCAGTAGACGGGCATATTTTTGAACATTTATTAATTAATCATTAGATAAGTTAAATTATATTAAAATTATTATTAACTATTTGTTTATGTTTTCACAATAGTAACGTCAGTGTATTAAAAACAAAGGTAAAAATTGAAAAATTCAAAATAAATCGAAAACTATTAGAAATAGGTATATGATATACCTAATAATAGTTGGAGGGTTTTGTAAAATCTATCAGAAAAAATGATAATATATAGGGTGTGCCATTTAAAAAATTTGAGATTTTTTAATTTAGGATAGTCGAAATGTATAAATTTATTTTAAACATCCTATAGCATCTAATTTAAATTTCTTTACATATTTTTTTTTTCATCTCTATACCAATTGTACTTCTTGTATCAATTATGGGTATTCCACCTTCAGAAACAATGGCGCTACTGGCAATTTTGTACAAAACTGAAAAATATTATTTTTTTAAAAATTAAAATATTAGAAAAACTATTAGGTTTATGTATATAACATTATTAATAAAAAAGTAATAAAATTTTACGCAGAATTTAAAAATAAATTAGAAAATAGGATGTTTCTATTTAAAAAAACACTTTTTGAAGTACCCTCTATAGTCAAAAATAATTTTAAACTGTTCACCTTAACATTCCCTAAAACTATTGTATTTAACATTTTTTCGTCATTCCCGAAACAAATGAGATAATGAACTTTACTCTATCGTTGACTACCCCTGTACATAACTAGTTTGATTAGTACATTCCTATGTATTTATTTATTTCCTGTATTTTATGACAAAAATATTTGCAGTCTAATATAAAATACAATAAAAAAGTAAAGTTAAAATTTATGAAACCATTTTTAATTTTAAAGTAAGAAAGTAGGAAAATAATAAAATGTTATGGCTTCTTTATTGAAGGTAAACCTTTATTTTTTGTGCCAATATTAAAAATAAAATTATATTACCTTTTAACCAAATCAGTTAAAAAATACAGATTTCCCTAGGAAAAATCTGACACGGCAGGCCTGGCAGCGAGTGTTTCGTCAGATATTTTTTAACCTTTGGGATTTCGTGACATTTCTAAACATTTAAAAACAAGATAAATAAGTTATTTTCCATTTTTTGTCTGTTCGAGCAAAAATAATGTATTTTTGCATTTACCCTTTAAATAATTTTTTTGTTTATTTAATTACAATGAAGTTTTTTAAAATTGGATGTTATTCAAAAAAGAAGGTAATTTTATTTTTCATTTACATATTATAATTTAATGTAAGTAAATCGCCGGCTTCATCAACATGCGAAAGTTCTTATGTCACCCGAAGTTATCCATCCGTACAAGATTACGAACATTAAAGTGCTTCATCTGCCCATTACTACTCTATGGGTGCGAAACTTGGACCCTTAAACAGGAGGACATAAAAAAGGTCCAGTCGTGCGAAATGTGGTTATACAGACGACTGCTAAGAATCAGCTGGACTAGCAGAACGACCAATGCATAAATACTAAGCAAGATGAATGCACCACAATGGTTAGTCCAAAAAATCAAGAACAGAAAACAGCCTGCCTCGGACACATAATGCGTCACACAGAATACGAACAACTTCAACTTATACTGGAAGTAAAAATAGAAGGAAGACGAGACTTGGGTAGAAAGAAGAAATTATGGCTAAGAAACATAAGAGACTGGACGAACACCGACGGGAAAAATCTCATACATATAGGACAGAATTTGCCATAGTAGTCGCCAACCTCAACAGAGAAGCACATAGGAGGAGGATATATATAGGTATGGTACAGTAATGTCACAGTAAAAGTCGATCAAGCTCTATCAGACTCATTCAAAATGGAAGCTGGTATTATAGAGGGATGCATCTTATCTCCGCTTTTTAACGCATACTCTGAATATATTATGAGACAAGTTCTGGAGAACTAGGATGGAGGTATTCCTTTAGGTGGCTGAAAAGTGAACAACCTGAGATATGCTGATGACACACTCATTATAGTATCTAACGACATCGAATTGGAATATAGAATGAATAGATTAAATACAGTAAGCGAAGAAGATGGCCTGCTACTTAACAATAATAAAACTAATATTATGATCATAGATCAAACCCCAGTGAGCATCAAGGAAATAGTGGGTTTTGAAGTAGTTGATGAATTTGTATACTTCGGATCATTAATTACAAATAGACAGGGTTGCGATAAAGAAATAAATCGATTTGGAAGAACTCGGCAATATCTCAAAATAACAAATTAAAACTTATTAATGAACTAGTATTTCCCAAAGCCACCTACGCTTCGATAAATGTTGTAAATGTAATAAAATTAACGCCTTTGAAACATGGGTGTATAGAAGAATGTTGAGGATACCCTGTATACAGTATCGAACTAATGTTTCCATACTAAACCAACTGATTATAAAGAACTGTCTATCCACCAAAATAAACCAATCGTAACTGTGATACTTTGGGCATTTCTCTAGAAGAAACAATCTAGAAAAACTTATGGTGGAGGAAAAATACATGGGAAACACCCAAGAAGAAGATATCCTAATCGATAATAGGAAGCATAATATCAGAAAAGGGAAATACAGAGATATTCAGAACAGGTTAACACACGGAAGAAAATGTATACAAGTGCTAAACTCGCTACTGTGGTCACCGAAGATTACATTAAAACCGAAAACAATGATATATAGGGTAATGGTTGAACCTATACTGACTTACGGCTCAGAATGTTGGCAAATGAATACTCGAGATAGACATAGATTAAAAGCAGCTGAAATGGACTACTTACGATGATCCTATGGCGTGTCAAGATTAGATCATATACGTAATGAAAAAATCAGACAAGGAGCAAAGATGACAGAGACAGTGATAGATCAAATAAAAAAACGACAGTTGATTTGGTACGGTCACGTAATGTGCATGGGAGAAGCACGTTGGCTTAAGAAGGCTGAACAATATGTATCGTGGAATAAAAGAAAAAAGGGAAGACCAAGAACGACATGGAGAGAAAATATTGAGAAAGCAAAGAGTTCTAGAATTATGGGACAGAGAGAGATGACGTATGAAGTGCGGAAAGCGGCCAAGGCTGTAGGACTCCCGCTTATATATATATATATATATATATATATATATATATATATATATATATATATATATATATATATATATATATATACCAGGTGTACAAGTATGCAATGCGGATTTCTTTTCTAAAAAAACATGTTAAATTCGGAAGAACGATAAAAAGTGTTTTATTCAAAGGATGCTCCTTCGCTTGTTATATATTTTTTCCATCTTTTGGGCAATTTGTGAATACCACGCCTGTAAAAATCTTCCCTTTTGCCGCGAACCATTCATCGAGCCATTTTTCCACATCTTCGTACGAACCAAAGCGCTGCTCAGCAAGTGCGTGACCCATCGATGCAAACAAGTAGTAATCGGAAGGAGCCAAGTCTGGTGAGTAAGCCGCATGGGGTAGAACTTCCCAGCTGAGTGCTTCCAACGTGTCGCGAACTGGTTTTGCCGTATGTGATGGAGCATTGTCATGAAAAAAATGACTTTGTGTTGCCTCTTTCGGTATTCTGGCCTTTTTTCAAGTAGCGAACGGTTCAAATTGGTCAATTGTTGTTGGTAACGTTTAGTATTAACCGTTTCTCCAGGTTTTAACAGCTCATAAGAGACCACGCCCCTCTGGTCCCACCAAACACAGAGCATCGTCTTTCTGTCAAAGCGATTCGGTTTTGCGGTCGATTTGGATGGTGCGCCTGGGTCTACTCATGATTTTTTTGCGCTTGAGATTCTCAAAATAAATTCACTTATCATCCCCTGTAACTGTACGATGCAAAAACGACTTCCTTTTGTACCGAGCGAGCAAAATATCACACGTGTTTTTGCGCTTTTCCATTTGCCTGTCGTTCAACTCATGTGGTACCCATCTACCGGTCTTCTGAATCTTTCCCATCTGTCGTAGCCGATTGGAAACAGCTTGTTGACTAACGCCCAATTGCTCGGCGAGTTATTTTTGTATTTGCGAATCATCTTCGTCCAACAATGCTTGCAATTCCACATCTTCGTATTTTTTTTTGGCGGTTTTCCACGTTCCTTGTCTGCAACATCGAAGTCACCACTTTTGAAACGCCGAAACCATCGTTCATACGTATCTTGCGTTGGACTGTGTTCACCATAAGCTTCTCGAAATAATCGGTATGATTCAACAGCAGTTTTCTTCAAATGAAAACAAAAAATTAATGTTGTCCGCGAATGCTCTTTGTTCTGTAAAGATTTCGACATATTGAACACAACACTATGCACACACTTTTCCAATTTATCACTCGTGCGCGTCTGACACTTGTTGATGACACAACAAAATGGCGCAGTGTCAAATCTTTATAGCACAAACTGCATTGTTGCACCATCTGTTGTCTGAAATCCTCATTTCATACTTGTACACTTGGTATATATAATAACAAGTTATGTATTACAAACTTTCGTTAAACACGATGATGAATTTGCATAACAAGGAGCAAATTAGCAAAGTCATGTCATTTGAAATGAACTAGTATTACGTTATACTTGGAATATATTTTTTTCTGTAATTTATGCGAAAGAAAAAACAGACATATAATATCCTATGCTTGCTACTTTATATTAAAATTAGCTCATTTTTCTTTAAATAGCATTTTTAAAATTGTCCATTGAATCTAATATTTTTCCGCTACACTTCTTAAATTAAATTTTACTCAACTTTCCAATTTTCTGTCTTTTTTTTTAACGAGACACAAAACTAATTTATTTCTCAAGCAGTCCTCATCAGAATACGTAAAATAAGACAACAAAAGGTAGAGATTTGTTGAATAGAAATGCTAAGCACCTTCATTACGTCTTCGGATTGAAATCTTTTGTACACCGAATTTTATTTTAAAAATAAATTCAATATCATTTTATGTAAAGGAAAGATTATATTTTTCCTTTTGTTACTGTGCTCTCCTTGTTAAGGGGCGATCATTTGAATATTATTTGACTAGCCTATTATAATGTACTTCTTCCCCTAAAAATCATAATCTGCTTTTAAAATCACAACATGGCTTAACTAAATCAAGAAGTACCAAATTGGCTCCCTGTATTTTTCAAATCAGGCTTGTTTATCGTATTTGAAAAACCATCCACAGTTTGTTAGTGTAAAGCAGTGATTTCCAAAGTGGTTCAGGTGGACCCCCAGGGGTTCATGGGAGACTCGACGGGGGTCTACGTTGGCGTGAAAAAAAAAAAATGGGGGTTCACAAGTTGTAAGTGGGGGTCCACGAAAATTTATCTGGTTTCGATAGTAAAGAACAAAAATGTTGGCTTGGCTTTACCTATTAATGTAGGCAGATAATACACTACTCAAAAAAATTAAGGGAGCAAAAAAATTCCAAATTTTTCGGTGATTTTTGACAGGCTGTATTTCGGTGAAAAATGGTCGTATTGAGGATCAGATAGCCTGTTTATTTAGCATTAATTTCCTTGTTTTAAAACCTCCCTTAATTTTTTTGAGTAGTGTAATTTTAAGAAGGTCAGCGACTGTTACTTGTAAAAACTTGCATATTCGATATTCAGTACAACGCGCGTCGAGACTTGCAAAGAGCCGCCCGCCCGCAACGTAACCCGTTCAGACGTGCAAAGGGACGAAATACGACTTGTGCTGTGCTTGCAATCTTGCATGAACTTGTTTGATTCTTCACCAATATAAATACGAATGCCAAGGACAAACGTTACTCATTTGTTTCCGGAATTTCGAAAAGAAAAGGGTGAGTAAATCGATGTCAGTGTTTGCCAGTGCCGGAAAAAGTAAGTACCTGCCTATTTGTTATTCATACTTTTATTTTATATTGTAATAATATTATATTTGTTATGTTTGCGTGTAATAGGTACGTAATAAAAATTAAATACTGAATAGGGCCATTATTCGATACTTCTATAAAAGAACAGAAAACCGAGAAAGATTGAACTTTTAGTACTTTTTATTATAAAATTATTTATTTACCCGACTGTGCTGATTCACTAAAGGAGAGATATACGAGTATGATTGACCTGCATGTTTGTATATATTTCAGTGCCCTCGTAGTTCCTAATGCTAAATGACTAGAAATATTTTCATAAATTGTACGTGTCTTTATGTGCCACTCGTAACGTACATCAAAGTAATAAATAAATCATTAAAATCGCGGAGATTTGATGTCAAAATATTCTTTAAAAGTACTTTCTCTCGAATTTACAGAAATGTATCAAAACATAATTAATCAAAAAATATTTTATATTACATTAAAATAGGTTCAGCCGTTTTGTGAAAACCTCTATATGGGTCTTAGCAGTTTATTGCTTTTAATAATTAAAATCAGTTTTTGCCGCCGGCATTTTGATTTTTTCATTGCAATAATTAATTAATCCTATTTTATTCTGTTAAAATAGCCATATCCTGTTAAAGTCGCCTTATGATTACTAAAACAAACATTTTTTTCTTTACAGGTAGGTAACTGATACGAAACATGGCTGAATCTAAGAAGAAATGTCGACAGTACAGTGTTGATTATTTGAAATTTGGTTTTCTTCCATCAAAGGCAGACAAACGATTGCCCATATGCCTTTTATGCAACAAAGTTTTAAGCAATGACTCTATGAAACCATCGAAGGTCGAAGATCATCTAAGAAGGTGTCATCCTGATAAAATAGGTAAAGATTTAAACTATTTTCAAACATTGAAGGAAAAATATGAAAAGAGACCCACCGTGCACAGTATGTTCGCTTCAACGTCTCAAAGTAACGATGATGGCTTGCGGGCATGTTACAATATCTCATTGCTTATAGCGAAATCTGGAAAACCGAACACCATCGGAGAACAGTTAATTTTACCCGCTGTTGAAGAGGTTTTAAAAACTGTTCTGCACAAACCTCCATTTGACGTACTCAAAAGAATTCCTTTGAGTAACAACACTGTGCAAAGACGTCTTGATGAAATGAGCTCTGATATTGAAAGCTTCTTGTGTAATTATCTGCAAACAACTCATTTTTCTATTCAACTGGACGAGTCAACTTTACCTGGTAATGAAGCATTATTATTGGCATATGTTCGATTTGTTATGGACGAAGAAATTAATGAAGAGCTGCTATTCGCGCAAACTTTGGAGACGGAGACTAAAGGCGAATCAATATTTAATGTCCCGAGTGATTTTTTTACGGAAAAATCGATTCCATTTACAAACATTATTTCGGTGGCAACAGATGGAGCTCCTGCCATCTTCGGGCGATATCGTGGGTTTATAAGCCATCTTAAAAGAATTATACCAGGAGTAACTGCAATTCACTGTGGCATCCACCGACAACACCTGGTAGCGAAAAATTTGAGTGATAGATTGCACCAATCGCTTCAATTTGTGAAAGCAGTTAACAAAATAAGAAGCAATGCGTTGAATACCCGTTTATTTGCACAATTGTGCGACGAAAATGATGAAGACTTCCAACGATTGCTCTTACATACTGAAGTACGCTGGTTGTCGAAAGGTGCATGTTTAACAAGATTTTACTCAGTTTTTGAATCAGTTTTAGAGTTTCTGGAAAGTAAAGATCCAGATTTAAAAGAAAAACCTGATCAAATTGAAAGCAGACATCGCGTATTTGACAGATTTGTTCAAAAAATTTAATGTCATTAACTTGCAGTTACAAGGGGACAGCCTAAATTTAATAAAAACAAAGGGTGTAATTTCGGCTTTTCTTGGAAAATTGAAATGTATGAAGCAAAATATTAGTCGGCGCGAATTCTCCCAGTTTCCAAAACTTGTCACAGGTAGAATGTCTTGATGAGGATATTCAGACATACGTTCAACATTTAAATGCCCTGCATGAAGACTTCAAAAATAGATTTGAAGATATTCTGACGATGGAAATACCATGGATCATAAATCCATTTGATAAAACGGAAGTGGCGAATGTGGTATTACAAGAGAACCTACTCGAGCTTAGCACCAATGAGGAGCTGAAGGTGAAATTTAAAAAAGGCTATCAAACATTTTGGCTGCAGACCCGAAAAATATCCTGGGCTGTGGGAAATTGCGAGAAAACTTTTGATAGCGTTTCCCTCGTCATACCTTGTTGAAAAAAGTTTTAGTGTCGTTACAAACCTATTAACAAAAAAAAGGAGCAGATTGAACATCACAGAACGGGGAGATTTGCGGTTATTCCTTACAAAACTGAAGCCAAATATTGATAATTTGCTGTCAATCCATCAAGTACATCCCTCCCATTAAAATTATGACTATTTTTTTAAAATTTTTGATTTGCATTGTTGAAGTTACGGTACGTTATTAATGTTCTATTAAGTCTGTAATCATATTATTTTAATAAATAGAACACAAGAAAATATATTATTTTTCTTTTTATTTTTACCACTCCGAATTTAGGGTTGGAACTAAGCCACGACGCAAATTTCCATCGTTAGATCTAATCTTCGCATTTTTTGACGAGTTTTGGGAATATGGTAGAAATGTAGCAGCAGGGGGTCCACCGAAACCAGTAAAATTTTGAAAGTGGTCTACGAGAAAAAAAAGTTTGGGAACCTCTGGTGTAAAGGATAAAAATTGCAATATTATTGTCCCACAACGGGGATTTTTACAAGGCTTTTTTCACTGAAACCACAGAAGGAGTGCAAGTAACATACTATGCTGGCAATATCAAATACCCTGTCATTATCGGTAATAATACTTACCGATAATGATGGCTAGTATGGGAGGAATAGGTTACCACTTCCGCCAAGAAAGCCCATCAGCTCCTCGGCAAGCTGTACCCACTACTGAACAAGTCTAGCAAATTGTCAGGTCGCAACAAGTTGACAATTCATAAGACGATAATCCGAGCTGGAATGACCTACTCCAGCCCAGCATGGTGCCGAATGTCGCGTACCCGCAGATCTCCCTTCAGACTATCTAAAACTAGGCCCTCCGCAACATCGCCAAAGCCCAATGGTTCGTCCGCAATACTCAGCTTCACAGAGATCTCCAGGCGCCCACAATCCGGGAATTCATCAGCAGCGCTTAGCTCAAATTCCTAGACAAAGTCATTCAGAACTGCCTACCGTCCCGCTCCACGTCAAGTCCACCGCCGTCTGCTAACACCCTCTGCTACCGGATTAGCTTAGGTTAATCTTAATTAATATTAAGTTTAATTTTAAATTTCCTGCTCATGAAATATCGTAAGTTGAAATATCTTAAGTTATCTCAATACATTTATATGAACTCCTTACCTAGGTTAAGTTAGTTAGGTCCCTGTCATGTATATATCTTAAGATCCAATTTGTAGGTCATGTTCTAATCAAATCATTTTATGATCATTGTAGCGTAGAAACCAGCTAGTAGTCACTAAAAGTAATCACCGATAATGATATTTATTCTGTTAGGTATGATTTAAATTAGAATAAAAGCAAAACAAACTTTGTAAGTCTTGGCAACAGAGTGAAAGTTTTAGTTATATTCAGAGCTCACACACATTATATAGTCGGTGTAAATCTCGATTTTATCCAATAACAAAAACCGCACGTTGAAGAATTATACAATAGAAAGAGAAGCAATTGTTATGCTTTAACCAACTACTCTAATTCTGATATCATTTTAAGTCTGTGATCTTTATATCCATGTTTTCTACGGTTATTTAAACAGGGAAGAGTTGAAAGGACGGATGCACAGTTGCAAAAGTATGAAATAAGAGCTGCGAGGATGGACCGATAAGTGTCGTAAATTTCTATGAAATAGCCGGAAATTTTGTTATGCAGCATAGGTGTTGGTAAGCTTGATATCGGTTATGTTCAAAATTTCAAACAGATGCAATCTGCAATTGCTTGTTGGCAGCTATCATCAGTGATCGGTGTTACAGAGTATCATGCAGTGATAAAATATTTTTATTTAAAACAGTGAACTGCGACCCAGATAGAAAATGAACTGAAGGAAGTTAATGAGGACTCTGCACCAGCCCAAATTTTTACGTGACCGTACGAGCACTGCAGACGCTGCACACTCAGGACATTCAATTAAGGTTTTTTTGTAGAAATGGTCATAAAATTTATTGTATCATGACGGAAGATGGTCGCATTAAGCTTCGTTAGAGGATTGAACGGTTACATAATATCTTGCATGAAGTTTAAAAATCAAAAGATAACTGCGCGTTGAGTGCCGCTTTTGTTAACTCCTGACCAAAAATCGTACGACTATAGACGATACATGGATCACCATTACAACCCAAAGAGAAAACAGCAGTCAAAATAGTGGGTTAGCGAAAGTGAAAATGTACCGAACAAAGAGAAAATAAGACTGGAAAAATAATGACAACGGTTTTATCGGGCTCACAGGTGTCATCATGATTGATTATTTGGAAAAGAGTAAAACAGTGACTGACTCTTATCACGGAACGTTACTGGACTGTTTGCATAGTCAGTTATGTAGAAGCGACCAAGATTAGCGCACAAAAAGATACTCCTTCACCAGAACCAAGGGCTTGTTCACACATCGGTCATTGCAATCTCAAAATGCACGAACTGGGTTCCGAAATAATTACCCACCACCCCAGTCCTCAGATTTGACTCCAAGTGACTTTTTTTGTTTTCTGACCTCAAAAATTGAATTTAGTAAAAGAAATTTTTGTCAAATAAAGAGATTATCTGTGCTGTAAACGATTGTTATGCGTAGTTCGAAACATTTTTTTTTCTGAAGGGATGAAACAATTGGAATCGCACTGGAACAAATTTATTGAGTTCAATGGCGATTATACTGAGAAATAAATTTTTGTTTTTGTAAAAAATGCCTTTTCAATCCACACACGTATCGTTTTTGAATTTTACAGAAGAAGCTAATCCTAAAACATGTATCATATGAGATACTTCTCTTTTGACAGTTTTGGGGAAAATGGCAGTTGAAAATGTCAAATAATGCAGCAACATTGTATTTCTGATATAAAACTAATGAATATATATACAGAATAATATAGTTATTTGTGCTTATAAGTACTAGTGACTGATGTTACAAAATTATTATTTCCGGTTCAACAGGAAGAGTACGGGCAATCAATTTTTAGAGTCAAATACTTTTAATTCAAGAGTTGTATGATAAGTACCTGGCCGTGACAAGAAAAAACATTTTTATGTGTAAAATTTATTTAGGTTTTCAACATAGTCTCTTTTTAGCCCGACACACTTCGTCGAACATTTCTCTATCTTTTGTATCCCATCTAAAAAATACGATTTCTCCAACCCTTTAAAACAGGTGTTTGCCTCAATTTTTTTCCACTGAGCCATTTTTTCACATTCGGAAATAGGAAATAATCCCTGGGGGCTAAATCTGGCGAATATGACGGAGGCCGAAACAATTCGTATCCTGACTCATGGAATTTTGCTATGGCGATGACACAAGTGTTCACGCGTACATTGTCTTGATGAAAGAGAATTTTTTCTTCGCCAAATGTGGACGTTTTCCTTTTAGAGCATGGTTGAAACGTTCCAATAAGTTGAGATAATACTCTCCAATAATTGTTTTGCCTTTTTCAAGGTAATCGATGTGAATTATGCTACGTGCAGCCTAAAACACTGTGGCCATGAATTTGTTGGCCTATAAAGTCACCTTAGCCTTCTTGGGCGCCGGTTCGCAACGGAATAACCACTGTTTGGACTGATCTTTGGTCTCTGGTGTGCTATGGTGAAACCATGTTTCGTCAGCAGTTATGAATCGATACCAAAAATCATTCCGACTGTGCTTTAAACATCGCCAACATTCTTTTGAAATTGACACAAGTGCGTGTTTATTGTCAATTGTGAGTAATCGCGGACCCATCTTGCGGAAACCTTTTTCATATCCAAATGAGTTGTTAAAATGTTCTACACTCGTTCGGTTGAGATGCCCGCAATGTCAGCAATCTCACGCATTTTCACTCTCCGATCATTTATCACTATATCGTGGATTTTTTTCCATCATTTCTGTTGTAGGGACCTAATTTGGATGACTTGGACGTTCTTCATCAAAAATGCTTGTATGGCCACGTTTGAATTCAGCTCTCCAATATATTGTGGTTGATAACGAAGTCCCAGACTTCTCATAAACTTCGCCGAGTTCCGCTTTTAGCACATCATTCATTTTCTTTTTCAAAAATAAATATCTGCTCGATATTCAATTTTTTCCCTTGTTGTCAAATCTCAAAAGCTGCTCTATTCAAATGGCAGGATTCTTGTTTAAGATTATATTTACGAAAAATAGAGTTTTTTAAATGGTAGTAACGTCATTTCTGTCCCAAGGCCAGATAGTTATCCTACAACCCTCGTAAATTTAATAGAATGATGACAATTTTTTAAATATTTATATTCTACAGAGAATACATATATATAATGAATAGTTTTTGAGATATCGATAATGAAAGGTTCTGCTGCATCCTATCTTTCATCCAATCTATCTGTATAATACTTTAACGCTGTACTAAGGTGATTATGCATATTGAAGAGAGATTTATTGGATTTTATTTGTTTTAAGACGCCATTACTATTACATGGTCTAAGCTGCCATTAAAGTACACCCACAGAAACTATTTACTACGAATTTATCATGAATTTTGGTTTAGGATGGCTTCTACGTTTTGGTAGAATTATATTTTTGAATTAGAATTATTAAATATTTTCTTGAATTCAAGGTGTTTTATTTCTGTTTTTAACGTTGACTGACAAATTCAAATTTTTGTGGTGTCCCGTAGCTCCGTGGCAGAGTAATTGCTTGCGGTGCAGAAGGTCTCGGGAGCTAATTTCGGCAGGTTGGTAAACTTATTTATTTAAATGTATATGGCTTGACCACGTATATAGGTAGTAGTTGTTTGCAGAAATGCAGTAACGTCCTTGGCATTACTACCTCGTTATCTAAAAAGGTGCCGTGAAATACCAAAATCTATGTTTCGGTACTTGGACAACGTTGATGGATATTACAACCCGGCAATATAGGTATCCTCGGGCATAGACCCAAAAATAGAGTCATAAAATCTCCAATAAATACGGAAGCAGTTGATGAATAATTGAAGGGTGAAATTTTCTTTTGATTAATGTATTTTGGGGCAAATTCGGGGCACTCATAAAGGACCGGAGATCGAGTGGGTGGGTGGACCCCCCTTCAATTATTATTATTATTATCCGGCGATATAAAAAAGGGTTAAAATCCGTACTTAGGCGAGGAGGTGAACGATAAAAAAAATTATATATACCGCATCAATTTTTTTCACATTTTTAATAGGCTTGACAAGGTGTGTCCTCGTCATATTAAAATTTGACTTGGAATGTAAAGAAAAAAACTTGACGGTTTCTTCCTAATACCTTCACTATCAACACCCGTATACCCCAAGACTCCATCCTCTCTCCCAATCGCTTTCTCCTTTACATTAGTAATTTACTGGCAAGGACCAGGAATCCAATCTACAGCTTTGCCGATGACAGTACGCTTATTTCTTCGTTACTTTGAACTCTTGAAAAATAAACCACTGATGCAAATATTGACAGACAGCAAGAAGTTATATATATATATATATATATATATATATATATATATATATATATATATATATATATATTATTTCGTACTAGAAAGCTTTACACTCCACAAAAAAGTTTAATCCTATCCAAAGCTTAAATTCGACCAATGATGGAATCCTGTACTTATGTTTGGGGCTCCGCTTTAAAGATACGCTGCATTTGTTGGATTCTATTCAGAAGAGAGCTGTTTACCCGATTGAAGACTTAGAACTCACCTTGATTCCTTGGATCTTCGAAGAATGGTTGGCGAATGGAGCCTATTCAACAAGTACTTTCATGGAAAGCGTTCGATGGATGTAGACCGCTAAATTCCTAATAGAACGGTGCTTGCTAGGTACAAATATCATGCTAATACATTACATCTTTATGAGGTTCAGCTTTCATTCCTCGTCCTACCCTTTTCAAGAATTCTTTTATATTGGGAACCTCATCCCTTTAGAATAATTTGCCCAGAACTGTGCCTCTAACCGAGTACAATTTGCAGCGATTTAAAACCAACTTGAATCGCTTTTTCCGCACACGCGTCGCTTCTGTAGCGCTTTAAAAAATTCCCTGCAGCATATATACCATATCAATAAAAAAGGAGTACTCCACTGAATTAAGATCAGTACAGAAAACATCAAGAAGCGATGTAAAGGCGGAGTACATTAGGGTGCTAGTTCGTTAAAAATCTCGACCTCTCAATACACAAAAGATCAAACTATCATACATGCGATGAAATTCCTACAAGATACACACTGATCTGAGAATCTTTATCAAATGTTTGATCGAGTTGCAGAATTCAACATTATATTCTGAGACGAAGGTAAGAAATTGCTGTTATATTCGGCAAGCATAAAAGGGAAGTAATAAGAGCCTCTACATTTCTGGAAAGCGGAGACGGTTTGGACCACAATGTCAGCACATGAAATAACCGGCCGGTATTTCTTTGATAATAATAAGGGCGAAGGTAAGTCCCAGAAATGAGGAGTTGATTTAGAACTTTACACTAACTTCATAAAATTTTAACGGTTATGGACCTGGTTTCAATCGAGTAAGGCCTAATCATACATGAACACGAAAATGATGTACCTAACAGTGATCGATAATATTACACCGCTTAAAAGATTGATGGGGACGTAACAGTTCACGTGTACATGACACTACTTTCATGAAATAATTTTTAAGGAATCTAGTTTAGTATACAAAATATATATATATATATATATATATATATATATATATATATATATATATATATATATATATATATACGAGGCTGGTTTGAAAAGTCCGTGCAAAGTCGAGAGATGGCACCACCGGCGCGTATCGAGGTCATGTTTAGTTAGTAGCATCTCTTGAATGAACGCACACCAAGTTTCAGCCATATTAGTCTATTTCTTTGTGTTTGGCATTCGTGTGAATCAAGGAAGTCGAGTGATTTTCAAGAAATAGACGAAAAAGAATTTCGTGTGGTGATTAAACATTACTTTATGAAAGGCAAAACGCCTCAGGAGACTAAAGAAGAAGCTTGATAAACATTATGGTGACTCTGCACCTTCGATTAGAACAGTTTATAAGTGGTTTCAAAATTTTCGGACTGGCCATATGGGCACAAGTGACGCTGAACGTTCTGGACGGCCTGTGGAGGTTACGACTCCAGAAATCATTGATCAAATCCATGATATGGTGATGGATGACAGAAGAGTTAAGGTGCGTGAGATTGCTAGTGCTGTGGGCAATCTCGACTGAACGGGTACATAATATTTTGCATAAACATTTGGACATGAGAAAGCTATCCGCAAGATGGGTGCCGCGATTGCTCACGCTTGACCAAAAACGGAATCGTGTGAAGTGTTGCAAGGATGGTTTGCAGCTGTTCCAGAAGAATCCGGAGGACTTTAAGCGTCGCTTCGTCACTGTGAATGAAACATGGATACATTACTATACTCCTGAGACCAAACAACAATCTAAACAATAGGTTACCAAGGGAGGAATCTGCACCAAAAAAGGCGAAGACCGTTCCTTTTGGCCGGAAAGGTTATGGCGACTGTCTTTTGGGATTCGCAAGGGATAATCCTTATCGACTATCCGGAAAAGGATAAAACTATTACAGGTGAATATTATTCATCGTTATTGGACCGTTTGAAAACCGAGCTGCAAGAAAAACGCCCGCGATTGGCCCACAAGAAAGTTCTTTTCCATCACGACAACGCACCAGCACACACCTCAGCAGTTGTGGTCGCAAAATTAATGGAAATAGGATTCCAACTCGTTTCACATCCCCCCTATTCGCCAGACTTGGCTCCCTCGGACTACTATTTGGTCCCCAATTTTGAAGAAATGGCTGGCGGGACAAAGATTTTTATTCAAACGAGGAGGTGATTGCAGACACTAATGGATATTTTGCAGACTTGGACATATCCTATTATTCGGAAGGGATCAACAAACTAGAACATCGTTGGACGAAGTGTATAAGCCTAAAAGGAGACTATGTCGAAAAATAAAAAAGGTTTACCCCCAAACACATAAGTAGTTTATATATTATATATATATATATATATATATATATATATATATATATATATATATATATATATATTTTCGTTTATCAATTTGCTTTCTTGCTACAAATATTTTAAACTTAAAATTTGTATGGAACACAGTGTATTTAAATTGTATAAACAAAACTCTTTGATCTCAACACAGCTTGATGAATAATGCAAAATTTAACAAATGAGTGAAAGTGTGAGGTCTACAACAAAATTTTCATTTCAATTTAAATTAAGATTAACCTGTTGAGGGATCTTAAAATAACCCTTACCCTACAAATATAAGATAATAAAATTCATAAAATATTCAGCATATCGAGGATTAGGTAACAATGTAATTGTATAGAACACTAAAATTTAGGCAAAATTACTGTTTGGGTCGCATATTTGTGTCTTTAACAACATTTTCCATAACCACAAACATTCCAGAGACACTTTAGGCTTACTTTGAAACTTATTATATTTCGGAGTATAATTTATAGTAGTGAAATACCAAAATAGTTTTCTCAGCTTATTTCTTGTACAAGAAGAACCGCTAAAATTGCAAAATAGTAAAACTAAAAGTCAGTTTTTTTGAGTAGTACAAAATTATTTAAAACAATTTTTTAATTACAAAAGGGAAATTGTATAAAGACACATGTAATTTCTAGTAATTCATTTTAATCTGGTGTATTCAAACTTATAAAAGTGCTCTTTATTGGTCCATTAAAAAGTTCCCGAAACGGCTGTAGCGCAAAGTTTTATTAAATAATATATGACATCTGGATAAGAATGAGGCGTGTTTTTTAAGTAAGTAGTACGCCAGGACCCCGAGTTTGTAACTCGGCTGGGGAAAACAAAAAATAAAATAAAATTAGAATTTTCATCGTGACGGTAGCTTCTCTCGGGAAGACAATGGCAAACCACCCGCAGTATCATGCCTAGTAAAGCCCTCTCACCATTCGGAACTGGCATGAAACTATAAGTCCCCTTTGTCTGTGGAAACATTTAAAAAGGCAATAACCACAGACAAAAGCGAGAAAGTAGCCTACGTTCGTGTTGGAAATGGCACTATAAGACAAAGAAATTTTGAAATATTGTCGCTGAAGCGTAACGGGTGATGTTCCACGCAAACGCCTGAGTACCTGCATCTACTGGCTAACTGTAAACGCCATAACGAAAGCATTAATTCTAGTTTACGTTTTCCTGTGCATATTTAAAATGCAACAACGACCATCGAAAATCTCGGGGATTGTGAAATACGCACTGTAATTCGTTCCTTCAATGCAAGTGATATGAAAACAGCCCAAATTCTCTGCAGATTAGTGAAGCGCTATAAACGGTGGAATGGTAAATAAATTGGTTAGAGCATTTAAATATGGACGTACAAATGTGAACTATGTGGGACGAAGTGTATTTTTAGATAGGCAGGGGTGTTGCTTGTGAATTTTTTTCGCTCGGAAGGACACAGTAAATCCTGAGACATATTGTGAGAACTTAAATAAACTTCGTCGTGCAATTTAAAACATAAAGTGCGGCATGCTTAACATGAGGATCATCTTGCTTCACGACAATGCTTGTCCACACGTGGCTTAGCTGTCTGTCAGCGCTATGACACCGACGACAACGCTAAAATGGCCGTTCTGCAGTGGTTAGCAAACCAGGCAGCCGATTTCTATGAGGAAGGAATACAGGAGCTGGTCTTACTATACGACAGGTGCCTTCTTATAGGTGGAAATTATGTATAAAAGCAGTTTAGAGTTCGGGCATGTAAAAATAAAATTAATAAAAAAGAATGACCTTGTGTTTTTTATATATCGAAGCTTTACTTGCTTTAGAAACAAGCCTCGTAAAATAAATAAAATCTACCGGAAAATACAGAAATATTTTACTGAAGACTTTCAAATCGGAACAGAAAAATCTTATTTTCATAATTGCTTGTAAAGGGTATCCTCAGTTTTTGGGGTCGAAATACTTCAAAAAAGTTTTTTTTATTATTTTAACTTTGGATAAAAAGATAATCTTTTGCATTTTTTTTAGCCTCCCTCTCTTACTCCTCTCCTCCTAAAAACCACGTTTTTACATTTATTTAGTTTTCACCGGTCTTTCTTAACAAATCGTAGCAAAAATGATGATAGAGGAGCATCAGGGCACCAATTAAGTAACATTTTTGGTGTCACGTGACCTCACCAGCCTTCTAAAAAAAAAATCGAATTTTTTTTTATGGGCCTAGCACACGTGCTACAGGGAAGTCCCTAAAGCTCTCCAGGAGCGGCATATGTTAAAAAGACGAACTGTTGATAGGTAACTAAATTTAAATTTTTTAAAAAAATCACATTTTTTTTCCAATCTAACCCTTCAAGAAAATTTTTTTCTCATGGTGCGCCACCCTTAAAAATTGAGTTTTCCTGATTTTTGCCTTTTTTGCCATTTTAATACACCATTGAATTCAAAAAATTTTCCTAGCATTAAAATTCGGATTTTACGAAAAATTTTCCAAAGAAACTCTCGCATGCATTCTAATTTTTTTTGCAATTTAAGTTTCCTTTATGTCCATAAAAAAACTCCGATACATACAGAAATCAGTAACTGAGTAAAATTTTCCGTAGAATCCGAATCTGAGGTTAAATGTTCTTTCTGAATGCAATGGTAAGTCAAAATGGTCAAAAAAAAGAGATAAGTAGTCAATTTAGTGCTAAATAATTCGAATTAATTTTCCTCACACTAGGAAAAAAAGTTAGAATGAATACAGATATGAGTTTCATTTGTAAAATTTTTCGTAGAATCGGAATTTGGTGCTAAAAATTTTTTTTGTATACAATAGTACATTAAAATGGCAAAAAATTGCAAAAAATCAGGAAATTTTAATTTTTATGTGGGGCGCACCCCGAGAAAAAATTTTTTTCAGTGGAGGTTAGATTGGGATGATTTTTTTTTTTTTAAAAAAAAAACCCAAATTTAATCACCTATCAACAGGGGCGTCAATTTTTAAAATTTTTCTATTTCTATCTTTTCTTAGAGGACTGTTGAGGTTACCTGACACCAAAAATGTTACTTATTTGTTGCCCTGATTCTCCCCTACCATCACATTTTTTTTTTGCGATGATTCGTTAAGAAAAACCGCAGAAAACTAAATAAATGTAAAAAAGTGGTTTTAAGGGGGAGTGAAGTGGGAAGGGAGTCTAAAAAAAATGCCAAAATTTCTTTTTTTTACCCAAAGAACAAGTTAAAATAATAAAAAAAAACTTTTTTGAAGTACCTCAAAAAACTCAGGAAACCCTTTAATCCAAAATGCGACAGTTTTTGGTTTAAGCTAGTTAGGTATTGTAAACCAATCTATTTTGTTTTTTCTATGTAAATATATTTTATGTACGATTGTGTTGTAATGTGTACAGCATAACTTTGAGTTTATATGACAGTTCTATTAAACACTGCGATTTACTAATCACAATAAGTTCATAACAGAAGTAAATTTGCTCAATTTTACTATTAATTCGATGTGAATTTTTTTATATATTTCGTATCAGTGAACAGTAAAACACTTTGTTATCAAGAATTTAAAATAGTTGATTTCTTTATTACGGCAGCCTTTTGTTTTTTTTAATTAGGAATATTTTAGTGACTAGTTATCACTAGTGCTATAAGTGAATATAACAAGAATCTTGTTGCTTAGTGATACAGTTTGTACATATAGTAGTATTTCCATAAAAATACAGATCAGCCGCTCAGGATCTGCTTACATCAGAATTGGTATTCAGTGGAATCGAAACAGCAAAATAATGAGAAAATAAGACGTAGACTATCTTTGGCATTTCGAATGAATGAATGGTGGAAGAAGTCAGTACCCAAAGCATTCATTCACATTCGTGAGGATGATTCTGGACCAGTTGATGAGGAGAGGAAAACTATCAAAGCTGTAGATGAGTTTTCTGGTGAATTTAAGAAACTAAAAAATAAAGTTATGCGTTGTATTCTAAACTGATAAGAGTTACTGCAGCATACCGGCATCGACAGTAGATGTGCTGTAAAGAAATTCATCAACGACCAGAGGCAAGGAACAATCTCTTGGAAAAATTAATAGTCACCAAAAAAACATATTGTGCGAGTACTAATATGAGTTAAAAATAATACACCAAGTATTGGCATATCGTCCAACTTCTTACCTCGTTTAAGTTAAAAATACTAAATTCATTTTGATATGCTAATTGTTTATACTATATTGTTTAACAACTTTAAATTGTTTCCAAACTCGTAAAAAGTAAAATCCTGGAAAACAACTGGCTTATGGGAGCAAACAACTTCGTCGTAAACATTGTTAAATATTTTCCAGGCTCCTTTCCTTTGTAATCCACTTTACTTTATTAAATTTTAAAAAAGGAAGAAGTAACGCCAGTAAGAAAGGTAAATAAAGTTTTTGCAAGCTGTATAGCATTAAACTTTTTTATTAATGCCATTTCTGATGGAAATGTATTTATGAACAATTTTACTTTATTTTTTTAGGTATATTTAGCATATCCCTGGGGTTCCGAATACCTGGACTATACGGTTTACGTATGAGGTATAAATGAATATAAAAAGTGTTAGAATATCTTTTACCTACTGTTTTGGTCTTAGCGGATGAACTTTTGCCTGTTATTAAATATCTCAGTGTTATGAAGTATATATATATATATATATATATATATATATATATATATATATATATATATATATATCAAAAAAGGTTTTTTTTATTTATTTATCGGGTTTGCGGTCTGTGACAATTAACACTCGATTGCTGTTAAACTCTCTATATTTCATTGTACTTCACAACTTCATCGGGAGAAACTATAATTCTTAGAAAAAAAAACAGTGTGTCAGGAAATTTATTTGTAAATAAATAGTTATTTTAAAAACTTACCAACTAAGAGATGGTCATAACATTTATAAAAAAAAAATAAAAGAACATCGACTACATTAGACATATAACAGAAACAAGAAACTATTTATGTACAGTGACAAAGAACAGTTAACAATGAATTAATCTAGGCTATATATCCGAAATCGGACCAAAAACGAAAAAAGTATTATCAAATACAGTGGTTTAGTTATTCATAAGGGGGTTCAGTTATTGACTGGTAAAAATTTATAAGTTTAAAGTATTACAATATGTTACACTTAATTTACTGGTATCTTGCCGATCCTTGTAATTATTTACTCTCTCCAAAACTTCCACATTGGCAAAATCGAACTGATGTCCCGTTTTTAAAACATGGTCAACTAAGGCACATGACCTCTTATTTATTCGACAATCGCTTTTGTGTTGTGTAATTCTTCGTTTTATCCACTGCGATGTCTTGGACAACTTGTAAACTACATTGGTGTTTATAAAGTAGAGGGGTCTCTGTTTGAGTTGGATAAACAAGGTACGGCTACTGAGACTGTTATATTTAACTATTTTAATGTGTGGGAAATCTTTCTCACATTTCTAGTGAACAGAAATATTGAGGCTGGACAAGATTTAGGTCTTAGCATCAATGTTAGCAAAACCAAGTTCACGGTGTTCAGTCGAGGTCGATACGAGGATGTAAAATTGACACTTAACAATGCACCAATAGAACGAGTTAATCGATTTAAATATGTGGGAAGTACGATTACAGCCACCATAAATCCCGATATAAAGATAAAATGCAGAATCAAAGCATCTCGTATTAGCTTTAGATAGAGAAACACTCTTTGAAACGAGAACCTGAACCTCAAACTAAGACAGCGGATGGTCAAATACTACATCTGGTCGGTACTGCTGTATGAAGTAGAGTACTGGACAATAAAAGTAAGCACGTTGAATTGACGAGAGGCATTTGAAATGTGGATTCACCGCAGAAAGGACAGGCATATAAAAAGCTGGAGATATCTTTATTGTCTAACATATATATATATATATATATATATATATATATATATATATATATATATATATATATACATATATATATATATATATATATATATATATATATATATATATATATATATATATATATATATGTTACAATAGAGGTTTTTTCACGGGTGGTGGGAATGTAATACTTTAAAATTCTGGATTTCAATCTGTTCGTCTAACAATGAATTTGCACGAAGTTTTGCAAAAATCTTATTTGGCATTTTCAAGTGCTGCTGCTGCTATAGAGCACAGTATCGAGTAGTATATATATATATATATATATATATATATATATATATATATATATATAGAGAGAGAGAGAGAGAGAGAGAGAGAGAGAGAGGGGGGGGGAGAGAGAGAAAGATATATTTACTGGGTTTAGGACGCGTCGATATCAGGGATCATTTACCGACTGAAATTTTAAAGAAATGATTAGATATCTAAAACATTTGTCATACCAAATATGGTCTTGGACACATCAAGTGCAACCATTCAAAATTTTCAAAAATGTTCAGTCGAGTTGTTCCAAACATGTGTGATATAAGCCATTATATTAAATTTTTCCATATGCTTTAATATTATTGAAAGCAGTCGGCAATTGTTTGACAAGATCTTTTTGCTTTTTTTGAATATTGGCTAAACTCTAGCGTATTTCTACTAGGAAAGAGATGAATCGGTCCATATAGAAAGGGTATCAGTCAAAGAAATTCAAAATTGAGTTAAATGAGCGGTTCATCTTTTAAGGTTCGGTTCTATCAATCCATGATAGATGGAACTTAATCAGATGCTCTGATATAAGAGAAAATGAGAGAAAATAATCTTATTTCACGGAGGAAGGGCTTCTGCCAGTGACTGATCCCTTTTCTCTTCTGTTTATATTAGCAGTGGCCAGCTGATGATGAGCGCGAAAGAGATTGAGGTTTATATAGTAACAGACACTTTTAACTGTATATTTTACTGATTATAGTCGATTTAAGATTTACTTTTGCTTTTCATTAATAATTATTCCTAACCAAAAAATTTTTTATTAGTGCATTCAAATAATATAATTATGGAGGCGAAGATTAGAGGCAAGAAAAGAAAAAGTAATCCAACAGATTGGAAATTAAAAAAAAGAAAACTTGCTCGAGTTTCAGGGCCTGAATATGTTGTTTCTAATGGGAAATAGTTTCCAGCTAAGCAAACGGGAACAATTTGCGGATAATTATTATATTAAGAATGTCTTATTAAACAATTTGTTTACAGCATACAATAATCCTACCTACTACTTTTTTTTATTTGTGTAAGAAAAAACTGTTTTAAGGAAGTCGGTGAAGATAACGTACCCACTTTTAAAATAATTTCTTGATTTTTTAACAAAAGATGAATAGGATATATTTTTACAGACTTTAATAGAAACCATGGACATCAGACAACGTAGACCTCGAGTAGAGGAAAATGCGAGGGCAAATGGAAAGTAAAGTAATACGTCCTAGTGGGTAAACAGAGGATTCAGGTTTGCCTTAAAGCATTAGATGCTATTGTAGCAAAGTATACTATATGCAATCTAAAAGATCAGAGGGGGAAGAGTAGCAAGAGAAATGCCCTTCCATATGATCCAAAAATGGTTGTCAAAGAGTCAAATAAGTTATTATGCTGGGAAAGAAGTAAGATATTTGGATGCAAGGCGCAATAAAAACACTATGTATGAACTTTTGAAAAAGAAATATTCCGAAATTCGCTGCCATTTCTATTGTATTTTCTTTAATAAAAATTTCCCCTTACCTTTCGGACGCCCACAGATTGACACATGCTGCACTTCTGAAGGACTAAAGATAAAACTAAAAATCCTTACCTCAGTAACGCCATACAACGTTGTCTAGAGGCCGATTCACAAGTTCACAAAAGGAAGGCTAAAAAAATTTACTTAACGCTTAAAAACGAGTCTTGCAAGTTTCCAATTACAATTGATTATACTCAGAACATTCAGTTGCCCAATAAACTAGTACAAGAAACAGCCAAATATTCAATATTCATAATATTAAAGAAAATAAACCTTCCCTGTACCTCTATCATGAGAGAAAATACCTAACGAAGTATGCTTCTTCCTAAAAAAATTTTTAGACAGTAATGAACCACATTATAATAAAGCTACATGTATATTCCGATAATGGTGAGCAGAACAAAAACCTCGTTCTCAGCAGATTTTTATTTGCCCTGACTGACACAAAGCGTTTCAATAACATTGAACTTCCCAATGTGCGGGCACTCATTTCTACCTGGCGACAGGGATTTCAGCATAATAAAGGGCTGTCTGAACAAACATGATAGGCTGTATACCATCGAAGAAATAACGAAGTTTATTTACGCCACGAGACAGTTTGGATTTCAAGAACATGTAAAAGGCACATACCAGGAGAGAACAAAGGTAACTTTTTAATAAGTCCTATGTTGTACTTCTCTTACAATTCGAAGCATCCATGATGCTACATAGCATTGGAAAATATTAATGTGCTTATAATACATACGTTCCGTCTGTCTCACTCTGGTAAAGCTTCCCCATCGTTACCCACTATAGAAACATATCCGACAGGAAAGGTGCCCATTAAACAAAGAGAAACAAAGAGCATCACGAAACTAGTTTTATATATACCAATTGAGCACGTAGAGTTGTGTAAAACGTTCTGTGAGTGGCCTACAACTACTAACTAGAAAGATGATTAAAAATTTTGTCATATTCATATTTTTAACTTTAAATTATATTTTTAATAAGCACTTAACATAAATGTTTTTATGAAATTTTTTATAATTATTTTTAGTAGCAAACAAATGTATTCCAAATATTGTAACATTCATTTTTTCTTAGATTTTAAGATCATGTTACGACACTGTTTTTCTTCCTATAATTTACATTTTATTACATTTTTATATTTATTGCAGTGATTTCAATTTTTGAGCAGTGTAGCTTAAAACATTTTTGAGCAGTTTAATTCAAACCGGCAGTGTATAACGCTTGTTACCGACTTGATTTATTTAGTTCGCATTGAATGCGTCGAAATTTGCGAGCCGGAAGTGACCCAAGGAGAAGGACAAAGATATTTAAGCAGCCATTTCGAATTTTTAGGGCCTTTTCCACCGTGAAGCAGTAACGGCTTTTTCCGCCAGAATGCCGTAAAGGCTTTTTTCCGCCAGTAGGCTGTAGTGGCTTTTTTCTCCAGCACGCCAGAGTGGTTTTTTTTCTCAGTGATGCAGTACTGCAGTAACGTTCTTCGTCACCAAGTGGGTTTCTAGCTCTCAAGTTTAAGGCCTTTTTCCGTTCTTTAAATATCCTGCTTATCCTCAAGCATTTCGGGTCAAAAACTGTTTAGCTTCCCAAATGAAACTAGGATGGTAGTGGCTGAGACAATATTTTAATGAGAATCTCACCAGGAGAGGCCAAGTGGCTTATGGAAAACCCACGAGGAAAAACCAATCCGTAAATCAGTAGTACACCAATTTAAATATCTCACTTCCTGTCTACAAGTGTGTTTCCAACGACTACTCGACACGTGTAATCCGCGGAGTTAATTTCACAAACTTTTTATATCGTGTTTTACAAAGCCTTTTATCAAAAACTTTATAATCCTAATATGCAATAGTGCATACTCTTCTAGCCTAAGGGCTCATCAGCTGGGCTGGGTTCAGCAAACACATAGAATATCATTCAGATCTTATCCGGGTACTGTCATAGTTTTCCGTCAGTACCCAGATAAGGCCTGAATGGTGTTCTGTGTGTTTGCTGAACCTAGCCCAGCTGATGAGTCGTGATACGGCGAGACGCGTCTTGGGATAGTCTAGCAAATACAGAGAACATTTTTGCGAATTTTCAATACATATGTATATATATTGTAGCCTATTGAAAAGTGTTTAATTGCGCCCCACGTAGACTGCGTCATTTTGTACCCTGTGAAAATTGTTTTTCCCACGCTTGGGCGCAATTTTCTTGCAACCTCTTTTTAATTTCTGAGAATGAATTGAGTGAATAATGATTTTAAAAGAACTAAAGAAATTAAACAAACACTAGCTCAGTTTTCCTTGGTAGAGAGATATGGGTAAGAGATAATTTTTGTACGTCTTTTTGGAATTATTTTCTATTTTTTAAAAAGCCTCAGCTGTACGAATTTTGGGCACCATTCATTTTAAAATAGAAAGGATCTAACTTCAGCTAAAAAAATGAAAAAATACTGAAAGGGTGTACAGTTGTTAAATAAAAAAAACAGTTTGGTACAGCCGTCATTATCCTGAAAAGTAAGATAGGTATTCAGTGAGACACTAGCTTTAATCAACAAAAAGAAAATTTATTCATGATTTTAAAATAAAAATTCCAACCTTTGCAGTTTTAAGGATTACAAAAAAAATTCTAGCCTAACAGGTAGTTATTATTATTAGAGTCCCTAAATCAGACATTTTACTTCTAAAACCTGACTACACCCGAAATCGAAGAATCGTGATTTTCACTTCACGTTTTGTCAGTTCAAATTGCTGTTAAAACACTCATTTGCGGGAACAGATCTATTGATGAATGTTCTGGTAACTTACGGTTTTTTTCTATGGGCTTCTAGGCCTTCGATGGAACACAAAACCGATTTCACACTTTTGAGAAGAGCCTACTTTGGCTACTCCATGTAGAAAACACACAAAGCCCACTACGGCTTTACGTTAAAAAAAAAGAAGCTCGTGCTTAACTTGGCTCTCGTAAATATTGTCATGAGCCTCTACTGCGGCTCGGTCGAAGTAAGCCTCTCGGCTCGGTGGAAGTCAGCCTTCACGGCGGCTTGGTCGAAATTCTCTTCTCGGCGGCTAGATGGAAATAAGCCGAGATTCCTGTCCTCCGGACCCTTAAATAAGCCGTGGGCACTCTCTCGGTAATATGGCGACGCCGGAACCAAAACTCCGGATACAAACATTTCACCAATCCCGGCGTACCACAAATTCGATGGATTCGGTCGGCAACCCGCACTGCACACTGTACCACGCGGCTAGAAAATTCCAGAGTAATACACTGCTCGATACAAAAATGAAAATAAGTACAATATTAAGAGAAAAATCAGTAACATTATATGGTCTTAAAATCTAGGAAAAAATGAATGTTACATTACCCCCTTCCAAAAAGAAATAGACTACACTAGTCTATTAAACTAAGGCTACTTATGAAAAGGTACAAAGTGGTACACTATCACTTAATACTAAGGTCAGAACTTAAAACAAAATTACAAACTTCGGACCTTACTACTAGACTTAATTCAATTAAGCACTAATATTAAGTACAGTGAAAACCAAATGAAAATCTTTGCATGTACACAAGAATCTTATAACTAGACTTAACTTAATTAAGCACTAAAGTTAAGTACATCAAGAAGTAAATAAAAATCCTTGCATGAACATAAGAAATACCTGTTCAAAGTAACAATCGCGGTCTTCTTATATAAAAGAATCAGCTCTATTATTGTTACCAAAACAAAAAAAAAAAATAACTTTGTCTAGACTCTTGTCTAAATCAAAAAAATGAACTGAAACAAAGTATGAACCCCCCTTTAAAAATATTTTAAGGATTGTCTGAAAATTTTCTGTTTCAGCAAAAGAAATTTATAAAAATTCTTAAATAAAGAAAAACAAAAAAAAATAAGTGATTCTAGTGCAAACACTAACACTAAAAGGAGAAAAGTCCTGTAAGACCATTTAGCACAAGGCTAGGAAAAAAAAAAACATCTGGATGAAAATCCAGACAAACGCTCGGAAAAAAATCGCCATCAATGCTCTAGCTCACCGCTAAGAGAACATTTTAAATCTAGTATCACTACTAGTCGCATCAGAAAATAATCGCACTCTATCGCGCAATGTCGACGTCCTAAGACATCTAGACATGCTAATATCGCCAGGGAAAACGCTCTGGTTGATCGCCAGAAAACACGTCAGCTCATCGCCAACTAAACACTCTGGTATATCGCCAGAAAAAACCTCGGCTCCTCGCCAAGAAAACACTCTGGTATCTCGCCAGAAAAAACCTCGGCTCCTCGCCAAGAAAAACACTCTGTAAATAGTCCTCGACTACACAAAGTCTGCGTTCTAAAAGAACAATCTCGCCATTAACATAGTGAGCAGCTATAAAAGCTAACAATATCACTATAGGCACAGTGAATAGCTACAAAAGCTAAAATTCACACTAAACACAGTGAATAGCTATAAAAGCTAAAATTCACCAAACTGAATGATCCTGCTTCAAAAAGCAATGTTCACAAAGAACAGAATGATTAGTCCACGCGCAACTAACATTCAAGGAAACATTCCTAGCACAACTATGTGAGACAGCTAGTCTCTAAATAGGACCTCCCTAAAGTCATAATCCTATATATAGGAGTCCATAAACAAAACGACTCAAAATCACACATTTTGAGCACATGCCCTCAGGCAACCAACATACTGAAATATATACAGAAATATATACAGGAGTTCAAATCCCAAACTCTTGGTTATGATAACTCCATATCGAGCTTGGCGAAAGCTCTTAGCAAAATCTAAACGAATCTTCGGCACATCGCACCAAAGTGGTAAATCTGCCTAGAAACATGAGCCAGAAAAACGCCCTCCGTCATTCTTCAGGGTGGCTACACAGAGATATAAAATTTAACCAGCATTGCGCTTCTCCAAATTGCATGAAGAACCCTCGTGTACTGGTCTCGCCCTAGAACAACAACGAAAAACATTCAATCCATCCCACATAACAGGAGACAAACACCTCACCACGATATACTGAAAGGTGGAGACAATAAAATACGGAAATGGTGACCCTGGTGTCCACCAACAAAAGGGAGTAGATTATAGCATCCACTAAACTAAAACGGTGTCTACCACACCACCATAAGTCAAAAAAAAAAAATTTAATCAATAGGGTGTTCCGAAACACACTACTGCCAACAGCCTGTCACCACTAATAGGCTAATTGGAGCTGAGGTCGACTACAGTAGCTAGGCTCTCCTTTGGCTCAAATAGAAATAACCATTGAGTAACAAAACCTCTAAAGGTCCCAAAGGTCAAACGTTCGCCCCCCATAGACTACCCTTCCAATCAGTCTGTTCCTCAGGAAGACTAATCTCCTGCCAAACGTCGTAACGGCATCTGTTAGCACCCGGTGCATCACAGCCTGTAAAAAATAACTTATGGGATACAACCTAAAAGGTTTACAAGGTTGACTTAACCAAGCTTCTAACGGAAATTTCCAAACTACGAAAATGAGCTTAAAAGGCTACATGAAGCAAAAATTTCTCTATTTTTCGGTGGCCATGCAACAAAACTTTTGAAGACGACAAGAGCTTTTCCAGCTTAATCAGAGACAAGAAGAAAACATCGTTGACAGCTAAAATATTCGATCATGGTGTTAATCGTCTCCCTAGACAATAGCCTCTAGAAGAAACTGCTACAGGTATCAGGCATAAACCGTTTTCTGTCAGCCCAAACTTCTAGATTACCTCTTGGAAATCTAAAAATTCGGTTAGGAATCTTCCTTCACTGCGCTTAGCCTCTCTTAACAAGGTTCTCATCTCGGTATCAGAGTTTGATCATTTCTTTGTGAAACGACTGTCTTACTTTGCTCTCTTCTCCTGTAAATGATCAGCCTTTAGTTCTCCTGCAGGACTTCAACTTCCTATCAATCTGATAGTAGACCGAAAAAAAAAAATAAAAATAAAAAAAACTCATCAGACGCCTATGAGTCTATGCAAAAAATTTTTTAAAAAAATTAGTGACTCAAAGGTAACGTTTAAACGGCCCTGAAAAGAATAGAGTATACCCTCAGTTTGTCAATTCAGAAGAAGATCTAAATCAAAATAATCCAAGTCTTAGACTCACTGGATAAACCAAAATCAATTTACTCTTAATTGCACCCCACATATACCACTAAGGTAATAGAAATACACCCACTCGGGTAACAAACTTTGAAATTGCTCATAAAAATTTTTGACCCTACATCATACCACGCGAGCTCCATCTTGCGCTTGTCCAAACTCAAGATCACTTTGGATTGCCTCTAATCAAAATTTCGCTTCCAAGTGTCAAGAACTGGATATTATTTGGGGTCATAAGCAAATCAAATCCCGCGACCACCGACATACCAGTCTTATGATAAATCCTGAGTGTGACTCTTTCGCAAGCTCGCTAAAACTGAGTCGATGCTAAACATCAACTACAATCAACCTAAGTTTGGATATGATCAGTACCCAAAACCTTAGCATTAAACAACAAAAGTAAGCTATTCTCTGCTCAACTTTTATAACAGTCAAAAAAACGAGGTCGTCACCTCTACAGAGCAACATCAAAAAAAAATAAAGTAAAGCAATTAAGATAATGTAAATATAAATTATTCTTCTTCTGACAAACTTTCATTAGGGTTAGGTTCATTGAATGGTTTTAAGTCTTTAATATGCCATCTTCCTATTTTAGTCCCATCTAAATTAACCAAACCATAAACTAAATCTGAAATCTTTTCTCTTATCACGCAATGCACATACTTAGGTACCAACTTAGATGTGAATTTATCAGCTGCACTGGAAAGAATTTTATTTTTTCGCCAAACGTGATCACCTATATTAAAGGCAAAATCCCTTTTTCTAAGGTTGTAAGACTTACTGTTCCGTTCATAAGCCTTATGTATCCTACTACGCACGTCGGTGAAAATATCTTTTAAACCCTTTAAATTTTCGGCGTATGCACCCCTGTTACCCGGAATTATTTCGCTGTCAACATTGATATCCAAATCTATATTTTTATAATACGATCCGGATAGAGGTATATGTCTGCCGTAAACTAAGAAAGACGGTGTGAACCCTGTTACTTCGTGTCTTGCGGTATTTATTGCTTGTTGAATTTTGGAAATATTGCCATCCCAAGTGTCTTGTGAATCAACGTAACTTCTTAAAGCGGTCCCGATTGTTCGGTTATTACGTTCGACAAAATTACATTGTGGAGAGTACACGGGATTAAAACGGATATTAAAAACCATAAGTTTCACTTAGGCTCTTAAAAAACTTTTAGAGGTAAACTGAGTACCGTTATCGCATATCAAGAGCGATGGAACACCGTGGATTAGAAAGACATTATTTTCCAAAATTCTCTCTATATATCCAGCTTTAGAGCTTTTCAAAGGAAATAGCATGGTATACTTTGTAAACCAGCAAGAAACCACGAGAAGCCATTTATTTCCCTTTTTTGAACGTGGGAATGGGCCTACTAGATCAGCTGCTATGACTTGAAAAGGGTAATTAACCGTTTTCTCTTTTCCCATCAGTCCCATAGGCAGTGCATTTGGAGATTTCTGCGCTCCACATACTTCACAAGTCCTCACAAACTTTAAGATATCAAAACGCATTTTTGGCCAATAATACTGTTCCTGAACCCTGTGAAGAGTTTTGTAAAAACCAAAATGACCAGAAGTAGGAGGAGTGTGACACATGTCTATAATTTCCTCTCTCTGTGGTTTAGGAACTAGTATTTTCCACTCAGGTACATTAACTTTTAAAGGCAACTGGTTTGGGATAAACTTGTACACGAAATCATTTTCCACCTTCCACTGCGGAAAATTTTGAGGAAATTCTTTAATTTGCTGCCGTAAATTATCGTACCTTGGATCAATGCGATCTATATCAACTGTATCTATTCTTACGTCAATTTGTGCATTAAGACTGTTTTCGTCCACTGTATGATCTGGGATTCTTGACAAAGCGTCAGGAATAACATTGTGGACTCCTTTTCTATGAATTAAATTAAACGTATGTTGTCTCAACCTAATCGCCCAACGCGCTAGTTTGCCACTAGGGTTTTTAATAGAATTAAGCCACAATAAACTATAATGATCTGTTATGACCGTGAAAGGAACACCTTCTATGTAAGGTCGAAACTTTTCGATGTTAAAGAGTACTGCTAAACATTCTTTTTCAACAACCGAATAGTTACGTTCAGCCTTTGATAAAGTTCTACTGGCATACGCTATCACTCTTTCCTCACCATTGATTTTCTGTGTTAGGACGCCCCCTAAACCGGTATTAGAAGCATCACTAGAAATATAAAACTGTTGGGAAAAATCTGGTTGGGATAAAATTGGAGCTGAAACCAATAGCTCTTTAATCTTTATAAAAGATCTTTCTGCTGCGTTTGTCCAATCTATCGATTGTCCTTTTTTTCGTCCTTTCAAAAGATCATTAATAGGCGACAACAAGGTAGAAAAATTCTCAATAAAACGTCTATACCATGAACACATTCCTACGAAGCGTTTAACTTCCGTAGTATTAGTAGGTCTCGCATAATTAACCATGCTTGCTACTTTATCCGGATCGGTACGCAAGGAATTTGAGCCTACAATATAGCCTAAAAACTTTAGAGAAGTTTTGAAAAAAAATCACATTTGCTCAAATTTATCGTCAGTCCGGCCTCTTTCAATTTATCTTTTACTTCTTTAAGTAAGCGAATATGCGATTCGAAGTCTTCCGATGTTACTAAAATATCATCGAGATAGGTAAAAAATATGTGGCTCATATTTCGGACCAAATATAGCGTCCGCTAAACGTTGCTGAGTTTGAGCAGCGTTCTTTAGACCAAACGGCATAGTGACGAACTGAAATAGACCTCGGCCTACTACTGCAAAAGCGGTCTTTTCCTTAGAGGATTTGTCTAAAGGAATTTGCCAGAAAGCCTTTCTAAGATCTATCGAAGATACATACTTAGCATTCCTGAGTGATGTCAAAATTCTGTCGATGTTCGGTAATGGATAGTTATCAAATTTGCTGACCTCGTTGAGCTTTCTTCCGTCAAAGCATAGACGATACTGTCCATCGGCCTTTTTCACCAATAAGATTGGAGAACACCAGGGGCTGTTTGATTCTTCAATCACTCCGAGTTTCAGCATTTCGTCTAACTCGTTATTTAATACTTTTGGCATATAAGGAGACATGGCGAAGGGCCTTGTCTTTACAGGACTGGCATCAGCCGTATCTATAGACATGGTGATTTTATTCGTTCGGCCTAACCTATCTTTACTACTTATTTCATTGAAAGAGCTTATTATTTTTTCTGCTTTTAAGCGTTCCGTCTGCGAGAGATCATCTAGGGTACATAGACGTGAGAAAAGGTTTTCTAAAGAATTTTCTGAATAACAATCTTTAAAACTTGTATGCGAATTGACTTCTAGGGACTGTGGATACCACGAATTATCTTTAAAATTTACTAAAATTCCGAATTTTTGTGCAAAAAATCACATCCTAAAACCAAAGTATGTGATAGAGAAGGTACTACTAGAGCAGAGATTACTAAACAATGACCATTGCAGACTAGCGGCAACTCAACCGTACCTAAAACTTTTAGACGGCTGCCATCTGCAGTGGTAACACTTCTATTTTTGACATGGCATATTTTTATACTTAAACGACTTAAAATTTTAATACCATTCTGACCTACAACGGAGGCATTTGCACCAGAGTCAAATAAAGCCGAGAAATGGGCACCTAATAGATTTATCCTGATATGCGGTCTGTTATCTGAATATTTATGCACGAATAAAGGAGACATGTGACCATTTGGAGAAGCAGGAGTTTTAACTTGAGAAGGAGAATTTTTATTAGACTTATTGGGATATTTTTGTCCATCCGTGTTTCTAGAACGTTTTGGATTAGGGGCTATACTGCTAACGTGAGCTTGTGACTTAGCCGAATGTTTAGAGGCTTTTTTGTTGGACTTAGTGTATCCGCCTCGGTAATATACCGTCCTTACTCGTTTTTTTGTACATTTGGGGCATGATGCTAGTCTCACACCAGTTGTTCCACATTTGAAACAAAATACCCTCTTCGGTGCTGTACAATTTTGGTAAGTGTGATTCGGACCTTCGCAATTCCAACACGTGGAAATTGCCTTAGGTAAAACCGACTTGTCATTCACTTTAGCTGCAGTGTCGCTAATTTTAGAATCACTATCTTTTCTTTTACCCGTTTTCCGGTTACTCCTAGAGTTCCGATTTAAATTCCCATCTTTATTTGTCGAGACTCCACTTCGGCCATTTGGATTATACTCTACTTGATGTATATTAGTTTCGCCCTTTGGTCTGCTCTTTTCCAACAAATAATCTGACTCTTCAAGTTTTCTACATAACCCGGCGAGTTCGGCTACTGAATTAATATCTAGTAGAGCTAACCGATTGACGAAGCTAGGCAGAATATTCCTACGTATAAATTTAACTTTGGTACTTTCCAAAGGCTTGGTGGATAACCTACCAAATAAAGATTCCATGTGGGCAATAAAAATCACAGTGGACTCATTCTTCTTTTGTAGCCTCCTCTTTATTTCCGACCACAATTCTTCATCTTCATCACAGTGCAAGAAATCCTTCTTTAGCCTATCTACCAAGGAATGCCAGTCGTTGACACTTGATTTTAGGCTTCTAAACCAAATGAAGGCATCGCCAGTGAAGAATTCAACAGCGGAGCTGAAAAGTTCATCTTCCGATACTTTCCTAGCTTGTGCTATTTCAGTCAGCCTCTCCAAAAAAGGATAGAGTCTCTTTGAGTCTCCATTAAATTTCAATTGCCATTCGCTGACAGGAATATTTCTGGCTGCGCAATTCACGATTGGAGCTGGTACGTTTATGACTGGGGTGGTAATAGGTAACTGTGGTAACTCATGACCAGGGACTATCTTTTCTGCAAGATTTGCTTCCATGAGTACACATTGTTTCTTGAACATATTTGGAAAACTTCGACGCTTCCTCTTCGTCATCCGGCATGGGAATTCTTTGTACGCGACCCGCTACATGCGATAAACGTGACTTAACCCGGTGTACAAGTGAATCATTTGGATCGCCGTCATAACTATCGATTAAGTTTTGGATAGAATTTAAACTCTTTTCGATACCAGCCGTTTCTTCTTTAATAGACAGAGTGTCATCCCCTATCTTTATCGTTTTTCCGGGCTCATTAATTTCTTTACTTAAGATCCTCGTTAGAATCTTTCTTTTATCCGCGACCGGACGTTCTGAGAAAGTACGACGGATTTTCAGTTCATAGTCTAATTCATATTCCAGTAGGTGATTGACTTTAAAATTGAAGGCTTCCATGATAAATGTATTTAGATTATAAAATTTAAAAGAATTGTTTAAAAAAAATCGTAAAAATATTTCTCCTGTGCTCCCAATAGTCAAAATAAAATCATGTAAAGACAACTAAAATATGTGAACTTCTTTACCAAACATTAAAACTCTTCGACAATTTCAAAAAAATTTCTAAGTATTGCCTTGTATTAAAATTCTTTTACCAAATATATTAAGAATTTCCAACAAAAAATCTCCAAATATCGTTTCGTATCAGCAAAGTATTTTTAATATTCATGCAAAACATCGGTGAGAAAAAAAGTACAGTTTTTTCTTCGGTTTACCGCAAAATAAATCTAACACTGCAAAAATTAAAGTAAACCAGCACATCTGCTAATCTGAACTATAAAAGTAGCTTTTAAGAAAAAAGTAGGAATCTCTTATCTTAGAGTCGATTAACAAAATTCAAATATCTATACCACCATCAGATAAATTGAAATAAAAAATTCTACAAATTTCCTGCTTTTGTCTTACTGCTATAGTGTAGTTTCGTTTAATAAATATTATGAAATAAAAATATCTGAAAAGTTAGAGCTTTTACTTTGTTCGAAAGCTAGTACACTGAACCCTTTTTTTAAAAAATAAAATTCCAAAAGCCCCGCGTTGGGCGCCATTTTGTAGCCTATTGAAAAGTGTTTAATTGCGCCCCACGTAGACTGCGTCATTTTGTACCCTGTGAAAATTGTTTTTCCCACGCTTGGGCGCAATTTTCTTGCAACCTCTTTTTAATTTCTGAGAATGAATTGAGTGAATAATGATTTTAAAAGAACTAAAGAAATTAAACAAACACTAGCTCAGTTTTCCTTGGTAGAGAGATATGGGTAAGAGATAATTTTTGTACGTCTTTTTGGAATTATTTTCTATTTTTTAAAAAGCCTCAGCTGTACGAATTTTGGGCACCATTCATTTTAAAATAGAAAGGATCTAACTTCAGCTAAAAAAATGAAAAAATACTGAAAGGGTGTACAGTTGTTAAATAAAAAAACAGTTTGGTACAGCCGTCATTATCCTGAAAAATTCCAACCTTTGCAGTTTTAAGGATTACAAAAAAAATTCTAGCCTAACAGGTAGTTATTATTATTAGAGTCCCTAAATCAGACATTTTACTTCTAAAACCTGACTACACCCGAAATCGAAGAATCGTGATTTTCACTTCACGTTTTGTCAGTTCAAATTGCTGTTAAAACACTCATTTGCGGGAATAGATCTATTGATGAATGTTCTGGTAACTTACGGTTTTCCTATGGGCTTCTAGGCCTTCGATGGAACACAAAACCGATTTCACACTTTTGAGAAGAGCCTACTTTGGCTACTCCATGTAGAAAACACACAAAGCCCACTACGGCTTTACGTTAAAAAAACTCGTGCTTAACTTGGCTCTCGTAAATATTGTCATGAGCCTCTACTGCGGCTCGGTCGAAGTAAGCCTCTCGGCTCGGTGGAAGTCAGCCTTCACGGCGGCTTGGTCGAAATTCTCTTCTCGGCGGCTAGATGGAAATAAGCCGAGATTCCTGTCCTCCGGACCCTTAAATAAGCCGTGGGCACTCTCTCGGTAATATGGCGACGCCGGAACCAAAACTCCGGATACAAACATTTCACCAATCCCGGCGTACCACAAATTCGATGGATTCGGTCGGCAACCCGCACTGCACACTGTACCACGCGGCTAGAAAATTCCAGAGTAATACACTGCTCGATACAAAAATGAAAAGAAGTACAATATTAAGAGAAAAATCAGTAACATTATATGGTCTTAAAATCTAGGAAAAAAATGAATGTTACAATATATATATATATATATATATATATATATATATATATATATATATATATATATATATATATATATATATATAGGGTGATTCATTTAGAGGTACTTTTTTTAAAATAAAAAAAAATGAATAAAAACAATTTTATTTTATAATCTTTATTATCATATAAAAGAACCATTCTTTACGATTATTTCTTAAAGATAATTACTTTCAAATGTTGTCCGCGACTACGGTTAATAACGTCCATTCTGAAGTTCCAATTTTCAATGACGCGTGTGAGTATTTCGAGTGGTATTTAGCCAATGACTCGAGTAATATTGGCCTCCAATGCCTCAATTGTAGCTGGCTTATCCATGTAGACTTTGGACTTTACATAGCCCCAAAGGAAAAAAGTCAAGAGGTGTGATGTCACATGATCTAGCCGGCCAATTCACTGGTCCAAAGCGTGAAATGATCTGTTCGCCGAATTGCTCTCGCAGTAAAGCCATGGTTTCACGGGCTGTATGGCAAGTGGCGCCATCTTGTTGGAATCAAATTTCGTCGAGACCACGGGCTTCAATTTCTGGCATCAAATAGTCTGTTATCATGGCGCGATAACGGTCACCATTCACAGTAACATTCCGGCCGGCCTCTGTTTTGAAGAAATATGGACCGATTATTCCACCGGCCATAAACCACACCAAACAGTTGTTTTTTCTGGATTTAATGGCAGCCCTTAAATCTCTTCAGGTTGTTCATCACTCCAAATACGGGCATTTTGTTTATTCACGAACCCATTAAGCCACAAATGGGCCTCATCGGTGAACAAAATTTTTCTCGAAAACAGTGGATCTTCTGCAAGCTTGTCAAGAGTCCAACGACTAAAAACGGAAACGATTCGGAAGGTCGGTCGGCTTCAGTTGTTGCACTAGTTGAATTTTGTATGCTTTTAAAGAAAGATCCTTACGTAAAATACGCCAAGTTGTTGAATATGACAGGCCAAACTGTTGAGAACGGCGACGAATCGACACTTCACGGTCTTCGCATACACTCTCCGCTACCGCCCCTATATTTTCTTCACTACGTGCTGGATGTGGTCTATTCGGTCGAGCATTACCCAATAATGAAAATTGGGTCTCAAACTTATTGATGGTAGAGCGAATTGTGCGTTCGGTAGGCCGATTATGTGGACCATAAGTTGCTCTAAGCGCCCGATACACATTCCTCGTAGAACGCCTATTTTCGTAATAAAGTTGAACAATTTGTAGACGCTGTGCCGGGCTAAGTCTTTCCATTATGAATTGTCAAACACTACTGAACAGGAATGCCACTTCAGTTGACAGGACGCATGCGCAATCTGCAATTAAATCCCCATCACAAAAGTACCTCTAAATGAATCACTCTTTATATATATATATATAATCTTTTTTTTGCTTTCTTGAACATATAACAACTATATTCTTTTTATAATTTTCTTGGGTTTACTGTTCACGAATTTAAAAACTTGTTTTATATCATAGTATATATTTTTGTCAAAACGTTTCGACCATACATTCTGGTCTTCATCAGTTGTTTACTCCATAAAAAAATGTTTTGCTTTATTTTTCTTTTTTAGTCATATTATGTTGTCTCTATTTACATTGCGTCTGTCCTACATACTATTATTGATTTTCGGCTTACCTGTTAATTATTTTAAAATACTGTACGCATATAAATTAAAATAAACTAAAACTATACATGAGAACATCACGTGAAACATTTTACATAGACAGTTATATTTGAATTTAGTATTAGCACTAAGGTAATACAAAATTCTTTATATGTGATATGTTTCCTTCCTTTCCTTTCCTTAGTTTTCTTTTTTTTTTCCTTTTTTATATTATTTTTATGTTTATTTGGACTAAATTAGGAACATCAATATATTTATGGTAGTATAGCCCTAAGAAAAAGAAACACTATTCAGTTTGTAGAAACTAACAAAAGCCCATTAAAGAAGATAGACAACAGTTAGAGGCAAGGATAAAAAAAATTGTAGAACCGAACAAAAACATGAGAGCACTCCGACAAAGCCTAGGAAAAACTACAATTCACAACTTAAAAGATGAAAATGGAGAAGATGTGAAAGATCAAGAAAAAGTAACAAACATGATCCAAACATAGTATCAAAACTGCCCATCAAATGATCTCAAAGAACGTCGAAATAAAGAAATAATCAATATTAACTCAGAAGAAATACCAGAGATAACAGATGAAGAAAAACATTAACAATACTAAAAACTATGAAAAACAAAACATCAGGACCTGACGGAATATTAACAGAATTAATGAAAGAAGGAGGAGACTTGGTGGTATAGGTGGTGAAGCTCTTATTCAATAAATGTCTAGAAGAAGATAAATTGGAACACAGCTTTAACAATTTTACTTTTTAAAAAAGGTGATAAGACTAAGTTAGACAATTACCGTGTATTATCATTACTTTCTCAAATATGCAAATTGTTTACCAAAATAATAATTAATAGATTGGAAAACAAGCTGGAACTAAACCAATCGGTAGAACAGGCTGGCTTCAGGACGAGTTTTAGTACTTATGATCATCTCTTAACTATCAGAACCTTAATAGAGAAAGCAAAAATATCACTTAAAGTTATACCTGGTATTTATAGATTATCAAAAGGCTTTTGATAGTATTGGGAGCTGGCCCGTCGAAATAGACTTGTATAACAGCAGAATAGACTCTAGGTATACTCAGCTCATAAGAACAATTTATAACAAGGCTCAATGATAGTGAGATAGAAAAAGAAATCCTATACCTATCAAACGAGGGTAAGACAGGGAGATTCCATGAGCCCAAAACTATTTATAGCAGCATTAGAAGAAATTTTCAAGGAACTCGAATGGGAAAAAAAGCGGATCAGTATAAAAGGACAAAAGTTAAATCATCTGCGTTATGCTAATGATGTAGTGATGACATACAGGAAATGATTACTGAACTACAAAACAAACCAGAAAGGGTAGGACTACTGCTGAATAGAGATAAGGCAAAGGCTATGACAAACGAAGATATTCCGCGAGACTTGACAATAGAGGGCGGAACACTTGAATACGTAGAGGAATACATCTATCTAGGGCAAATAAAGTGTGGAAAAGCAAATCAAACGGCAGAAGTACAGAGAATAATCAGACTGACAATAAAAGAATTCCTCTGAAACTAGGAAAGATAGTATTCAATCAATGCATTCTACCGGTTCTCGCCTACGCGGCCCAGACATGGACATTGACGAAGAAGATAATGAACCAACTGAGTAAAACACAGAGAGCAATGGAATGCCAGATGCTGAATATAAAAATACATGACAGAATCAGAAACGAAAATATAAGACAAAAGACCAAAGTGATAGACGTAAGAGAATAGGTAGCAGGTTTGAAATGGAGATGGGCAGGACACACAATGAGATAAGAAGATGAGAGATAGAATAAAATAATACAAGAATAAAGACCATGGTTGGGATAAAGATCTAGAGGAAGGCCCTAAACAAGATGGAAAGTTGACCTGAGAAGAACGGCTGGTTTAGGATGGATAAGAAAGACGCAGAACCAAGAGAGGTGGAAGAAGGAAGGGCAGGCCTATGTCCGACACTGGATGGAAGATGGCTTATTAGATAGATGGGTTTATTTTATTTTATTATATGCTAGTGTAGCGTCATGTAAACATAAAAAATTACATGATGCTACAGCAGCATATAATAAAACAAAATAAACCCAGGGCTATCGATATTACGACCTATATTATAACGTTAGAGTTTTTACGCGATTGTCGGTAGGCAAAATGTTTAGAAGCAACAGCTTCTTTTAATTTTTTGACAGAAACAAGTCTTGCCCTTGGAAAGGCTTTTCTTTGAAATATAGATGTAAGCATCTATGCTAACCAAAATGACATTGGAAACCTTGCTAGCGAAGCGAGATGTGTTACCGAATCTGAAATAAACTTCTCACCAAGGGCAAGTTCGAAAAATATGCTATTACTTTTTTCATTTAACGGATTGGTAGCGTTAAATCTTGAGCACTTTAGGCGTAGATGTCGAAATCAGTTTATAGTTGGAAGAGCCCAACGGCAAAGTAACGGTGAGAGTGCAAACCCTTAGGTTAATGATTGGTTGGTTGATTGTAGGCGGGGTAGATGATTGTGCCTGTTTGTAGACTGCGGTCTCTTGCTTATTGGGCTCCCCTATATTGGTTATATGAGCATCGTTCCTTTAAAAATATTTATAAGCTTACTTACAAGCTCTTCATGTGGTAATTTATCGCCACGATGTAGATCTTCGAACAGCTTATATCTATTCCGAGTTAATGCCACACATTCTTATAAGTTTCTTCATTTTTATCACGTAGTCTGCATGTTGTGGGACCATTGTGAATACCCATTTTCTGTAAATGTTTCCTCAGGTGACAGTGGCTAATGATCAGTTCCAACATTAGTTTGGTCTGGGCCCTTGTTAAACAAAGAACGTCAGTTGTTAATTTCCTTAAGGAGCTGCCAATTATGTCGGTTGCATCTCTTTGGCCAGAGGTTGCGAGCCAGCGATAAAAGTGTTACTGATATGACCAACGGTTGATTGTCGTTTTTGTATATTAAACGCTGGTTCTGGACCACTATATGGTTTTGTAGCTACGAATCTTGCTAATTCGTCTAGGTTGGTGATTAAAAATAGGTCAAGAAGGCTGGCGACCTCTTCGTCACGGTCAGAAATTCGTATTGATTCATAAATAAGCTAACTGACTGAGAAAGACTCAGCCTCTCGGCCTTGTTAGTTTTTACTAATCTTCTGATTGTATGGGATGCTGTCTACATGCTTTGATTCCAAAGCATCGTCATTAAAAATTAGAGATGAACTTACTTAAAAGTAGAATTTATCTAAGTACTTGTCCCCCCCTGTGGAACCGGAATTAAATTGTAGGTCCCCTTTGTCTGTGGAGATTCTTAAAAAGACACAAACAACAGGCAAAGGCGAGAGGGTCGCCTACCTCCGTATCTGATATGGCATTTCAAGAAGAAGAAGAATTATAGAGTTTAGTGATTATGTATTTCAAGTAATAATAATGAATAAGAGGCTGCCTATAAATTTACCACATCACCATACTGTTTCATCTGAGAGATTCCTCAAGCTCACTATGTCGTCACGTGCATGATTTTTATAAAGTGTATTTCGTTTATTTGTTTATTATCTGGCTGGGCAATATATTAAAAATATATTCCCTAGCAAAAGTTTAGAAATACAAATAAATTTTTACTTAATATTTTATTTATTTTTGAAAAACCATTCCGGAACATCCTTTGAAACATTTTCAAGAAAATAAACAAGATAAAATTAGGTTTCATAAAACTGCAGAGATCTGATGAATGCATTTTAGATTTAATTAAAATGAAGTTAAAATAATTTTATCAAAATTAAAGTGTCTGAAATAAAATGAATTCCTAAACAGGTTTTTGTTTTTAAAGTGTGATTTTAGCAATTAGATTGTGAAGTATTTTACTTCTTATACGCTTATTAGCACCATAAAATAACTGAATTTGATTGTTTTTAAATAGCTTCAAAAAGAAGGTTTAAAAATAAATAGTTTCAGTCATGAATGTGGTGTTGCTTAAATACTGTAGTATTTATGTATGGTAGTGTGTATTTCAAACCGATATACCAAATTTCGTAAAGGTGTGTTTGTATGTAAGTCCGCAGGCTTGTCCTCAAATTTATACATACTTACTGTACCGGCTTTATCGGAACTTATTGTGTGCTTTTAGGTATGTATTTTAATTTAGGTCAGTGTGAAAGAATCATTTAAAGTGGTTTTATAATTCAAAAGTTACCTTCCGACTATATATGAGAATGATATCTAGTTTAATATTTCCTGTTGCTAGGTATACCGCCGAGACTTGGACCCTAAAGCTAGCAGATAAACGATATATAGAAGTTTTTGAACTTTAGGTTTATCGGCGAATCATGGACAGCTAGACGTACAAACGAATCGATACTAAACCAATTAAACATAAAGAACAGACTGTTAGCTCAAATAAACAGAATGACCTAAAATACTTTGGGCATATATATATATATATATATATATATATATATATATATATATATATATATATATATATATATATATATTCTCTGTACTTCTGCCGTTTGATTTGCTTTTCCACACTTTATTTGCCCTAGATAGATGTATTCCTCTACGTATTCAAGTGTTCCGCCCTCTATTGTCTAGTCTCGCGGAATATCATCGTTTGTCATAGCCTTTGTCTTATCTCTATTCAGCAGTAGTCCTACCCTTTCTGGTTTGTTTTGTAATTCAGTAATCATTTCCTGTATGTCATCAAAATTATCTGATATTAGCACTACATCATTAGCATAACGCAGATGATTTAACTTTTGTCCATTTATACTGATCCGCTTTTTTTCACATTCGTGTTCCTTGAAAATTTCTTCTAATGCTGCTATAAATAGTTTTGGGCTCATGGAATCTGCCTGTCTTACCCTCGTTTGATAGGTATAGGATTTCTTTTTCTATCTCACTATCATTGAGCCTTGTTATAAATTGTTCTTATGAGCTGAGTATACCTATAGTCTATTCTGCTGTTATACAAGTCTATTTCGACGGGCCAGCTCTCAATACTATCAAAAGCCTTTTGATAATCTATAAATATCAGGTATAACTTTAAGTTATATTTTTGCTTTCTCTATTAAGGTTCTGATAGTTAAGAGATGATTATAAGTACTAAAACTCTTCCTGAAGCCAGCCTGTTCTACCGATTGGTTTAGTTCCAGCTTGTTTTCCAATCTATTAATTATTATTTTGGTAAACAATTTGTTTATCGGCGAATCATGGACAGCTAGACGTACAAACGAATCGATACTAAACCAATTAAACATAAAGAACAGACTGTTAGCTCAAATAAACAGAATGACCTAAAATACTTTGGGCATATATATATATATATATATATATATATATATATATATATATATATATATATATATATATATATTATATGTTATTTCAGAATTTAAGTTGGGTTCTTTTACATCTACATGATGATATTAATTAAAATATCTTTTTTGGTTATCTGCCCCAGATGTCCTTAACAGGTAGCCAAACTCTTGGGTCACTTCAATTTTATTTAATCTATGTCCATTTTTACCGTCTTCGCTCCATTTCAATTTCTTAATTTTCTACTTCGTATTCTTTCTTAACATAGCATTCCCAGAATTTTTCTTATTTCACGCTCAATCCACGGTAGCGTTGGGTTAAGAGCCAGCATATTAAACCCGATGGTCGCTGGTTCGATTTTGGCAGTCGGTTAGGTGTTGTGTGTATATTTTCGGTAGTAGGCAATGAAGAAATGCAATAACATCCGTGGTAACAGTACCGCGCTTTCTTAAAAGTGCAGTGAAGGTTGATACCGAGTTGCGGTAAGGGTCGGTGAAAGGCAATCAAAAGTTCCGAGTTGCGGTACAGACCTTTTTCGAACTCAAAATTGACGGCCGAGTTGCAGTCCGTACCAGGCCGGTATAGAGCTATAAGTATGCAAGTTATGTGTGAATATTAAAGCGAAATACATATTTCAGTAATTAAAATATTTGTAAGATATGCATTTGACAAACGTTACAGCATGAATTTATTTATGTACATTGTGAATTATCTTATTTTCTAAAAAGGCTGAATTGTACCTATAAGTCGAATACTTTGGTGCACTGATTTGTACAGCGTTGATTTTCGCGTATGTTTCAGTCTGGAAATCCTTGATGACCTCAAAAATTCATGAAAATTCGGATGAGGCGAACGACTATCCTTTGCACATTTTGAATAAAAAAGGTTCAATCCCGTTACTAGTTCTCCAAAGGCGGGCGTCGAGCGCGGCCCAAAGGGTTGTAGGGAAAGGAGCCCTATCATCGATGTAGTTTTCAACTATGTAGTCAGCAAACAATGTTACTTGTGGGTGGACTGGCTGATTTTCTAATAATTGCACGAAAATATCTAACACGTGATCGGCAGGGAGAAAAGTTAGCCCGAAGATGTGGTGAAGCCATTTTCCAATGGGAGAATTTTTTATCTTTCTATTCTCTAATCCTAGATTCTGAATTTTTCTCCACCGTGAATGTCCTAAATGGAATCTGCATCCCATAAGCGCTGTCAATGGAAATTCAGTTGAAATCGCGCCGTGAATAGCGCGTTCAAAATCTGACACGACCTTTGTAGGCGAGAAGACACATCCTAATTGCTGGCATTTGGACTTTACCGCAGAGAATACCAAAGAATACGAAGTTTCCTTCTTGTCGTGCAATAGGCTGAACACCAAGGAAATATATTGGCCATTGATATATGCCAGAAGTTGTAGAAAAAACTTCGCCATAAATTCAAATGTACCGTCCACCATTACAATTTCCGCCGCGCACAAGAATTCTAAATTGCTTTTACAGGAAAATATCACACAAACCTGGACATCATTAAACATCAGGAAATCTTCATGCCTGGCGGTTTCGACCGAGATTGAACTGAAATATTCATGAACTTCCTCTCGGGACTTTGGCAACTTTGGATAGCACTGCAGTCTGGCTCGGTTCATATTCTTCCCTATTCTTGTCATATCGGAGTGAGTGAAAGTGTTCAGCTCATTCGGATCTGTAGCCACCTCCCGCCGAATCATCTTTCTTGGTCTTTCGTTGTAATATTCCTCGTTGGCTCTTTTCTTCACTGCGTTGTTATTTTTTTTGCGATTCAGTACTTGTTCATTATCGTGTTGATGTTGATGATTGCCAGTTTATCGTGAAAATATGTCGCCTGGTCCAATGGTATAAACTTTGGCAGTGCAGTTCTTGTTTGTGCAGAACCAGCACATCTCTTCTGTTGATTTTAAAAGGCGATATTATCGAAATTTGTAATTTTCCAATAGAATCAAAGTTTTGCCTTTCTCGCTCAACATCCTCTGTAATAAGACTATGTTGACTTGAAAAAGTTTAAAGGTAAACTAGTGAATTTCAAAAATGCTCTTACGTTTTATACTTTTATCTAATTTAAGTTAACCCTAATTTAATGTAATAATATTTAAGAATTAATAATATTTGATAATTGAACCCTACCTACCTGTCGATTTGTTTATTACCGCAACTCGGATGAAAGGCAGGTCAAAATATTTGCAACCTTCTAAAGGCCATTAGGTGGACCGTAACTCGGTATCTACGCCAGTGAAATATAAATGTGTGTGTCGACATTTGGGCAATGTTGGCGGATATTATGACAGGTCAATAGATCACATCAGAGATATAGTAAGAAAAATGGTAAAAAATCCCTATAGTGGCAGGGAGGTGGACTATAAAATAAATTATTAGGATCCACGAAGTTGAAAGATAACTGTTGAATTATGAAACCCCTTTGAATGATTCTTTCACATTGACCTAAATTAAAATACCTAAAAGCACACAAGTTCGAATAAAGCCGGTACAGTAAGTATGTACAAATTTGAGGATAAACATACGTACTTACGAGTACATACATACATACATACCTTTGCGAAATTTGGCATGTCGGGTTGAAAGCGAATATACACTACCATACATAACTTGTACAGTATTTAAGCAACACCACATTCATGACTGGAACTATTTATTTTTAAACCTTCTTTTTGAAGCCTTTTAAAAACAATCAAATTCAGTAATTTTATGGTGCTAATAAGCGTATAAGAAGTAAAATTTTTCAAACATTTTCATTTCGATAAAATTATTTTAACTTCATTTTAATTAAATCTAGAATGTATTCAGCAAATCTCTGCAGTTTTATGAAGCCTAATTTTATCTTGTTTATTTTCCTCGAAAATATTTCAAAGGATGTTTGGGGATAGTTTTCCAAATATAAATAAAATATTGAGTTAAATTTATTTGTACTTCTAGAATATATTTTTAACATATTGCCTAGCAAAAATACTAGTACAAATAAACTAAACACACTTTTAATAACCGGTCAAGTGCAAGTTGAATTTGCGCAATTAGTGTTCCGTACGTTGATCGCTTTTAAAATAAAAAAAATTTGTCACAGAGGTATAAAATCATCACAAAATACACCTCAAATGAGTTTTCAACAAAGTTTGTTTCCAATCTTTACTGAAATCTGATGACCTTGAAATTTTCGTTTTTTTTTTTTATATACCATATAAATTATTAAAGGTAATGCACTCGTAATAATTTTCGTTCAATCTACACCCCGTGAAGAATATTCCAGAATTTTTTCGAAATTTTTTGATAGGTACTTTTTGAGATAAGGCCTGGGACAGCGATTTTTCGCGAATTTTTAAAAATAATACAAAGAAAAGTGCGCGCAAGTATAATATTATATATATATATTTTTTACTCGTGTTTTCACAAGCTTTCATTTGACGCCATACTCGATGACCTAGTAAAAAAAATTGTTTTTCATTTACGACTTCACCCCCCAAAAACTAACCCCTTAAGTCAAAATTTAATTCTCAAAACTACATGGCTCTGATGAGGCCATCAATTCCTATATTATTACCAAATTTCGCCTTTCTATGTCAAATAGTTTCGGAGAAAATCGGGTGTGACAGACAGACAGACAGACACCGAAGTGATCTTATAAGTGTTCCGTACGGAACACTAAAAAACCATGCACGTGACAACATGTTCAGCTTGAGGAACCACTCAGATGAAAGGGTATGGTGATGTGGTAAATTTATAAGCAGGCTTTTATTCATTATTGTTACTTGAAACATATAATTACTAACTCTATAATTCTTCTTCTCGAAGTGCCATATCCGATACGAACGTAGGCGACCCTCTCGCATTTACCTGTAGTTGGTGCCTTTTTAAGTATTCCGCTGACAAAGGGGACCTACAGTTTAATCCGTTTCCGAACGGCCAAAGTGAGAGAGCTTTACTAGGCATGATACTACGAGCCTGCACTGATAGCTAAGATGCTTCTTTAAGTGCAGTAACAAATGGTAGTCACTGGACAATAGGACGGGGCTATACAGGGGATGATTAAGTTGTTCCCAGCTATATGACGGCATGTGATCTTAGGTTTAATGAACCACGTGTGGACAAGCATTGGCGTGAAGCAAAACGATCCTTCTGTTGAGCACGCCTAATTTTTTGTTTTGAATTCCACGACGCAGTTTATTTGAGTTCTCATGATGAACATTCATAGCCAAGACATTGTCTAGTGATCAGCGCTTTGAAAAAGTCGGTTAAGATTCCATCGAAACGTCAGCAAAACCGTCCATCAACGGACTTTAAGTTAATACGTGATATTCGAAAAGGCACTAGTACATTTCACACCCATGAGAAAACTATATATATATATATATATATATATATATATATATATATATATATATATATATATATATATATATATATATATATATATATACATATGTATATATATATATATATATATATATATATATATATATATATATATATATATATATATATATATATATATACGAGGCTGGTTTGAAAAGTCCGTGCAAAGTCCGAGAGATGGCACCACCGGCGCGTATCGAGGTCATGTTTAGTTAGTAGCATCTCTTAAATGAACGCACACCAAGTTTCAGCCATATTGGTCTATTTCTTCGTGTTTGGCATTCGTGTGAATCAAGGAAGTCGAGTGATTTTCAAGAAATGGACGAAAAAGAATTTCGTGTGGTGATTAAACATTACTTTATGAAAGGCAAAACGCCTCAGGAGACTAAAGAGAAGCTTGATAAACATTATGGTGACTCTGCACCTTCGATTAGAACAGTTTATAAGTGGTTTCAAAATTTTCGGACTGGCCATATGGGCACAAGTGACGCTGAACGTTCTGGACGGCCTGTGGAGGTTACGACTCCAGAAATCATTGATCAAATCCATGATATGGTGATGGATGACAGAAGAGTTAAGGTGCGTGAGATTGCTAGTTACTGTGGGCATCTCGACTGAACGGGTACATAATATTTTGCATAAACATTTGGACATGAGAAAGATATCCGCAAGATGGGTGCCGCGATTGCTCACGCTTGACCAAAAACGGAATCGTGTGAAGTGTTGCAAGGATGGTTTGCAGCTGTTCCAGAAGAATTCGGAGGACTTTAAGCGTCGTTTCGTCACTGTGGATGAAACATGGATACATTACTATACTCCTGAGACCAAATAACAATCTAAACAATGAGTTACCAAGGGGAATCTGCACCAAAAAAGGCGAAGACCGTTCCTTCGGCCGGAAAGGTTATGGCGACTGTCTTTTGGGATTCGCAAGGGATAATCCTCATCGACTATCTGGAAAAGGGTAAAACTATTACAGGTGAATATTATTCATCGTTATTGGACCGTTTGAAAACCGAGCTGCAAGAAAAACACCCGCGATTGGCCCACAAGCAAGAAAGTCCTTTTCCATCACGACAACGCAGCAGCACACACCTCAGCAGTTATGGGTCGCAAAATTAATGGAAATAGGATTCCAACTCGTTTCACATCCCCCCTATTCTCCAGACTTGGCTCCCTCGGACTACTATTTGTTCCCCAATTTGAAGAAATGGATGGCGGGACAAAGATTTTATTCAAACGAGGAGGTGATTGCAGACACTAATGGATATTTTGCAGACTTGGACAAATCCTATTATTCGGAAGGGATCAACAAACTCGAACATCGTTGGACGAAGTGTATAAGCCTAAAAGGAGACTACGTCGAAAAATAAAAAAGGTTTACCCAAACACATAAGTAGTTTTTATTTTTGCACGGACTTTTCAAACCAGCCTCGTATATATATATATATATATATATATATATATATATATATATATATATATATATATACATTGTTGAACCATCACTTAAAACACACATTGCATGTAATGCAGTAAAATTTAATTTCTTCATGCTTTACTTAAGACAATATCTTCTTCCCATGCCTTCATGGAGGTTGGCAACCACTTCTCTAAATGTTTCTCTGTCCGTCGCAACATGAAACAACTCCCTTACATTCATGCCAGTCCATTCTCTGATGTTTCTCAGTCAAGACTTTTTCTTTCTTCTCACACCCTTTCTACCATCAACTCTTCCCTGCATGATAGTTTGCAATAGTGAGTATTTGTCGTTTCTAAGTACATGAACTAAGTATGATTTTTTCATATTTTTATGATTGTAAAGAGTTTTCTGTCTTGGCCTATCCTTCGTAGAACTTCCTCATTAGTGATCCTGGCTGTCCGTAGGATTTTATAATATCTTCATTACTTATGGCTTAAGATTTTGTTCTGGGGATTACAATGTCAAAAAATTAAGTTTCGCCTAACACAATTTGTGATTTCCTTAAATTTAATGCTATTTCTAAGTTGAATAAACATGAAGTTAACTACAAAGCTCTAATTTGTATAATATCTTCCAAAATTAAAATTAACGTTTTTAAATAACATTTTTAACAAACATTAAAATGTAAAAGATCAAAACATGTATTTAATTAATATTTTTTCAGCTAATACACATTATTTCTTGTCATGACATTGCACTGGAAAATTTTTTCATAATTAATTTTTCATCTGGTAATACAGTAAAAGCATCATTGGTCAAAATTCCTTTAGCTTGTTGTTGTTGCAGTTTGGCATCACTTGTTCAATTTTCTTCGAATTTTGTTGAAATAAAATAATCCATTTCCCATGTATTATTTTTAAACAATCTTTAAAATTAGAAATACTCGTATGTTCATTTGATGTTTTTGTTAATTTCTCTAAATGTATAGTTTAACATTTTGATGGAGCGTACTCGTCCTCATTAGGCTTGATTATATTATATTTAAACCAAAGGTAAACAAAGTTTCCGATTTTACTTTGCTATTTCAAAGATATTATGGCTATTTTTGAGGTTAGGGACAAATCCTGACGTGATGGGATTATTCTAACATCAATTTTGGATTAAGCGTAACAAAAAACATGGGTATATGAAGTTTCCATCTTTACCTTGCTAATTTAAAGAGATTTTCTTCTTTTTTCACTTTTTTTTTGAGGTTAAGAACGAATTCTGACGAGATTGGGTAATTTTGACCACAGATTCAGTTTCAGGGTCGAAAAATACATAAAGATATCATGACCAAATCGCTGGTACACAAAATCTTAGTAAGAAATTGTATCATGTTTGCGAATTACATAGAATTTTTAAGTGAATTTTACAACTATCAATGCCGTTCCTCCACGCAATCTTAAAATTTTTATTTTTACCACTGCGAATCGAAACTAGATACATGAAGCTTTCATTTGAAACCATCCTCAATTTTAGATATCTTTTCTAATTTTGGAGAAGTTGGGGATGGATATATATATATATATATATATATATATATATATATATATATATATATATATATATATATATATACACTACCCTCAGAAAGTATTTGCCTACCTAGTTATTTCAGTCCCAAGGCACCAAAAAACCCAAATAATACATCTTTTTTAAATTTTAATGAATTATTATTTATTTTCACATTATTTACAGTCTAGAAAATCAGAAAAATATTCATGATTTTCCAGAATTTTTCTCATCTATGTGAACTCCTTTGTTTTTAATTACCGCTTTACAGAGTTTCGGCATTCTGTCCAGTAGTTTCTTCAGAGTTACTTCGGTTATTTTAACCCATTCTGCTTGTAAAAGTTCTCACAAGTGGTTTTCTAATGTTGGATTGAATTTTCGAACACACCTGTCCAAATGGTCCCACAGCAATTCGATGGGGTTCAAGTCGGGTGATTGTGGAAGCCAAGTCATCACTTCCAGGACGTCATCGAATTTCCATTGGTCCAAAAGTTCTCTAATTTGTTTACCAGAATGTTTAGGGTCGTTGTCATGCCGAAAAAATAAATTTCCCCTGAAAAATATCTCTCCCAGAAGGAAGCATTTGAGTTAACAAAATTTCTTGATACTGTTATTTTCGCATGATTCCTTCTATCCTAAAAATTTTTCCAACTTTACCGTTGCCAAACCATTAATGAACCTCCACCATGTTTTTCCTGTAAACAACTGACAGGCTTCCAACATCCTCTCTCCAGCTGACCGCCGCACGTAAACTAGTCGATTTGAACCGAAAATTTCGAATTTAGCTTTGTCGCTCCAAAGGACGGAATTCCATTATTCTGATGTCCAATTTATCATATTCTCGGGCCCATTCTAATCGTTTACATTTATTCACTTGCCTAAGAAGTGGTTTCCTCACTGCAACTCTCCCCGTGTAGTCCACCTTCTGCTAACCTGTTCTTACGGTTGTCATGTTGATGGGGATGGGCCGCCTCCAGATTTACTTGAGCCGTAGTCCACCGTTCTCCTTGGCATCCGCATATCACTCGTGATTTGTCGACTCGAGTGACCATTTTGATGCCTCGTAATTATCAGAGCCCGATTTTCAACGGAAACTTCTTTCGTTTTTGGCAGTTTCACAAAATAATTGAGCCTGTATCAATGACAAAGTACTGTTTGGGAATGGTTAATTTCCAAAAGGGCAATGGTATTTATAGCATAGTTTTTATCATAAAATGTCACTAGGAATTTCCATAATCCCTAGAAATTTGAAATGAGTTCTTACTTCAACTGAAATTCTCAGTAATCGCCTTAAAGCGATGGTTTTTAATTTGTCATTTTACCAAAAAGGCTTATCTAAACAATTTTATAATGGACACTTGTTAAGAACAATTAAATTTACCTAATATAATAAAAGGGTTTAATTATATATTATATATATATATATATATATATATATATATATATATATATATATATATATATATATATATATATATATATATATATATATATATATACTACTATTGTTCATTATAAACAAATAATAAAGTTTTATTTTCAAAGTATAAATGTCGATCTAAAACATAAAACATCTGACATTTTTGCTTTCGATTATATCATCATTTTGAAATGGAAATATCTGTTATAATTTAATTTAGGTCGTGGCTATTTATTTTTCAATCTGTTTTCGTAAAAGATTGTAAATATATATTTATTCTAGTAATTTCACTTTTTGAAAAGAAACAAAAAATAAGCATCCAGATACCAGATATTTGCATAATGAAATTGCCTGTTTCGAAATAAAAAGTATCAAATTTTATTTAAAAAATAAAAATAACAGGCCATAATAATACAAAATTCGCTGGTTTTAAAGCTCAGAAGGCAGAGGTATTAAAATTAAATTAAAAAGTTATTGTTTTTTTTTACTGGAAGTAAAACGATATTTCAAATAAAAAATATGAGAATGGATTTACCCTGAGCAATTACTATAATAGAATAATGACATGAAGACTCGACTCGACCTTATAAGATATGTAACAGTGTCCTGTTCGAAAATCCAATATTAAATATAAATGCAATAATTTATTTTATCGTTATTAGTCCACAAGGACAACTAAAAATTTATTTTTTTAAATTTATACTTATTTATTTATATAAAAAGCGTTATATCTATATAGTAAAAGTTTAAAACAAATATTTACTATCTAAATAACTGTTTAATTATAAACAAATAAAATTATTTTGTCTGGGTACATACCTGTTGGTCACTGGTCATCATTATATTACTGATTTCACCGAATACGTATTAATATTTCATAGTTCTTAGTCCCAGTTGAATTCCACGAAAAAAAATCCGACCATACTGTCAAGACAAATAGTTTTATTTTTATACCAATGCCTTGAATCTTCCAGAATTTTTTCAAAATTTTTTAATCAGTACTTTTTGAGATAGGGGAGGACAGTGATTTTTGGTCATTTTTTAAAAATTAATATGAAAAAAGTTTACGCGAATATTATATCATATATAGTTTTAAACTCGTATTTTCACAAGATTTCTTTGGCAACTCTCTCGGTAACCTTCGAATTTTTTTTCTCTTCCCCCTACAAGCCTTAAGCCCTTAAGTCAAAATTTATCCTTTATCCAGCTCTGACTGGGAAATCAATTCCTATATTTGCGTAAAGTTTCAACTTTCTATGTCAAATAGTTTCGGAGACAATCGGATGTTACATACAGACACCGAAATGATCCTATAAATATTCCGCACGGAACACTAAAAATAGCAATATTTTTTTTTGGACTTATTATTAATGTTACAATGAAATAATATATGTACTAAAATATGAAACTGAAGACTAATATTCGCAAAAATGGAGTATTTAGGGTCACGTAATATTATTATTATATTACCAGATTTGAAAGATAAAAAACATTTAAAATTATTTTTGCAATTGAAAAAGTATCATTTTTATCATAATTGTCACTTGATCTTGAACCAGAAGCACTGTCGGCCTTGATGAATCTGAAAGTGTGATATATATCTCGGAGGAACCTACAAAGGAAACCTACACTTTTCTTAAAAAATGTAAACGGCTTAAGAATGAAGCAAATTACAAATATGTCTGGCAGAGAAATGGAAGGGTATTGGCACGTAAGGCAGACGGAGAGAAGTACACTGTAATTGCTGACGAAGATCACCTTAATGAACTCTTAGGTTAATTATTCTTTTTTTCTTCTTCTTTTTTTGCATTTTACTGGTATCCATGAGAGTGAATAATTTGAGTTCTTTATCATGAATAGCAAACAAAAAAAGATAGTAATAGGTCATATAAACTCAAGGTCTTTTCTTCCCAAATTTAATCGAGTTAAAAACTACTTGGAAAATAGCGAAATTGACATTTTAGCTATAACTGAGACCTGGCTAACTGACTCGATAGTTAATGAAAGACTCAACATAAATGGGTATAAGCTTCTAAGATTTGATCGTGGGCAAAGCAGAGGTGGGGGTATCGTCTTGTATATTCGAACTACCTTGCAATGCGAAATGGTAAATAGTTATGCAGCCAATCATTCTGAACAACTATGGGTTGAGTTCAGAGCCGGGAATATTGGGACCCTCTTAGGGGCAATCTACAGGCCCCCTGGATTTACTAACTTTAATGAATTTCTTGAAGAATTTGAGCTAAATGTCTCTCAGCATCTACTGAGATCTGACAATTTTTGTATGTCTTGGGGACTTTAATATTAATGGGTTGGACTTAGACTCGGGATACACCCAAAAATTTTTTTCAGTTTTGCAGTCATACGGACTAAAACAAATTATTAATGAGCCTACTAGATATTGTCAAACCAATGCAACTCTAATTGATTTTATCTTATGTTCAAACGATGAGTTTTCTGGTGAGTGCTGTAGTGGATCCTACCCTCAACATTTCCGATCACTTACTAATTAAATGTGAACTAAAACTTCAAATATTTAAACAAAAACCTTTCTTCTTAAACTACAGGAACTTTCGCAATTTTAATAAACAACACTTTCACAACGATCTTTTGTCAGTTCCGTTCCGTAATATATTCTACACTCGTAACATCAATATAAAACTGGAATTATTTAATACTTATCTTACCGGACTTTTTGATTTACATGCACCAAGACAAACAGCTCGTATTACTAAAAGAAAAGCACCCTGGCTTACCCAGGAAATAAAAGATGCTATGTGCATATGAAATAAAGCCCTACATAAATATCAAAAAAATAAAACTCATACCAACTGGGACACGTACAAACTAATTCGAAACCAGGTGACAATTGTAGTGGAAAATGCTAAAAAACAGTACCTTACTAACAACTTAACACCTAAAAACTCAAAAAACAATTGGAAAGTCTTGCGAGATCTAAACATTTACTCTAAACCTAAAAAACACAATTCCGGCCACATTAAACGATGTTGAAAAGATTAGCCGGTACTTTATAGACGCGGCTACTTCAAAAAATCCAGATGCAGACACGTTAAATTTTTATTTGCAAAATAAAAAAAAAAAGACGCTGGTGATTTTAATTTTACTTTGGCAAGCATGGACGACATTGAAAGGGCAATGAGTTCCATAAAATCGGAGGCCACTGGTACTGACGGCATTGGGATTAAAATGATATGCAATTGCTACCCATATATTATACCCATTGTTTTGCATCTGGTCAACAGTTGTATAGAAACCAAAACGTTTCCTGATCGGTGGAAAAGCTCGTTTTTACTCCCGATTCCAAAATCTTCCAACCCAAGTGAACTAAAAGACCTGCGACCCATAAGCATCTTACCAACTATGTCAAAGATCGTTGAAAGAGTCCTAGATGCTCAAATACGTAGATACATCGAAACCCATAACTTGTTACCATCAACACAGTCAGGATTTCGCAAAGATCACAGCTGTACCACTGCTCTTCTAAAAGTGACCGATGACATCTTCGAGGCTACCGATCAGGGTGAGCTTACTGTGATTGTTCTGCTGGACTTCTCCAAAGCATTTGACAGATTAGATCATCATCTGCTTATTGCTATACTAAGATATCTTGGGTTTAATGGTGAGGCTTGTCTTATGATTGAGAGTTATCTTGCAGGAAGACTGCAGTGTGTAAAACTAAATGGACAAAAGTCCAAGCCAATAAAAATCTGTAATGGTGTTCCACAGGGGTCTATCTTGGGGCCTCTGTTTTTCACTCTATATACATCTCAGCTTTGAACCTATCTTAAATATTCAGATTTACATCTTTCGCTGACGACTCACAAATCTACTTGTCTTTCAAGCCTGAACAAATTATTGAGGGTAATAATAAAATTAACGAGGATCTTGCACTTTTGGTGAGTGCCTCCGAAAAACACTGTTTGGTACTAAACCCAAAAAAATGTCAGTTGCTATTGTTTGGACGTACCGCTTGGAGAAAACAATATTCTAATCATTTAAACATTATTGTAGGTACTGAGCGGCTAGAAAACTTAGATAATGCTAGGAATTTGGGTTTGATAATGGATATAGAGTTGAGATTCACAGCACATATAAATAATTGCATAAAAAAGGCGTTTACTAATCTTAAACTTATATATAGCCAGCGTCATTTATTAAGTGTAAATTTGAAAAAACTATTATGCGATAGCTTAGTTTTGTCCCACTTCACATTTTGTGATACAGTGTATGGTCCCTGTCTCCTGGAATGGGATGCTCGGCGTATTCAGCGCATTCAGAATTACTGTGTCAGGCGGATTGGTGGTATAAGAAAATATGATAGGGGGTGTTGTGACTGCAAAGATGAAAGAAGTTGGGTGGCGCTCCATGAAAGAAAGGAGACTTCTTCATAGTTTAGTAATATTTAATAAAATAATTTGTAAAATGCGCCCAAATTACTACAAAAATACTATCAAAAAATTAAATTTAGACATGATGCTCATAACCTAGACTTAAGGCATAAACAACAAATATCACCACCCTTGCATAGAACAGCACAATATCAAAGATCATTCAGTTATCAGGTCTACAGCATTTATAATAAAGTTCCAGATAATTTAAAAACTCTTAAAGGCTTGAAATTTAAAAATGAAATTGGCAAAATTATATCATTATTTTTATAAATTGTTTTCTTATATTTACATGATACATCCGAAATATGTTTGCAACAGTACATGTATGCCCCATAATTATATATGATACATAAGTAATATAATAATTTTTAGGTTAGGATAGGTTAAGATAGGAAGCCAAGCTTCAACTTCGCTTTTTGTATATTATACAATAAAGTCATCATTATTATTATTATTACAAAAAGTTCTTCTTTCTCACATTTGATCAATGTGGTTCCATGTTTGGCTGACGGGCCAAAACCAAGTCAGCACAAACGCTATTACCATTCCGTATTAAGGAATGACCTGACAATGTTACATGTTTTCAAAATCACTGACTTCTGAATGTTTCTGTGTATGTCCGTGTTGAGTCCCAATTGCACTAAATGTGGTGTGAATGTTATTGGTGTAAGGCCTGTGGCTGATATAATGAAGGGGACAATGATGACTTTTTCCTGTCTCCATAGCCTTTTTATTTCCGTTGCAAGGTCTGTGTATTTGGAAATTTTTTCTGTGTATTTCGCTTGGATGTTTGTGTCGTTGGGGACAGCTATGTCAATCAGATAGGTGACTTTTCCTTTTTTGCACTGAAAAGTAATATCGGGTCTATTGGCAGAGACTGTTTTATCTGTATGGATACCGATATCCCAGTAGAGCTTGTAATCTTCATTTTCAAGTACGGATGTTGGCGTGTATTTGTAGTAGGGATCTGTGTTTTCTATGAGTCTGTATGTTGTGTGGCCAGTGCTTGGTGAACCACTTTGGCAGCTGAATCATGCCTGGCTGTGTACTCCGTTCCGGCCAATATTTTACATCCGCTCGTTATGTGTTCGATCGTTTCTTTCTGCTGGTGGCATTTCCTACATCTGTCCTCTGCAATAGTCGGGTCTTTGATGATATGCTTTTGGTAGTTTCTGGTTAATATGACTTTATCCTGGATGGCAAGTAAGAAGCCTTCAGTCTCAGGGAATAGCTGCCCATCCCGTAACCAGGAGTATGATTGTTTTTTATTTACGTGGTCTTGTTCTATGTGGTATCTGTGTTTTCCGTGGAGTGTTTTCTCTGACCACGTTTTGATCTTTTCCTGTTGTAATTGGGTGTGACTGTGTGTGTCTGCTGAGTGGTCTGCCCGGGCTAAGTCGAGAGGTGTGTAGTTTTTGTCTGCTTTCACTGTCGCTGTGTGGAGGCTGGTTTGCTTGCTGTGAAAGAATTTCCTAAGTGTTTGTATTTGTTTTGTGTGTAATGATCTGATGTCTATAATTCCTCTTCCTCCTGCCTTCCTCTCGATGGTAAGTCTTTCTTTGCATGCGTTGGGGTGTAATTTCCTGTATTTGGTGAATTGAGATCGTATAAGGATGTGAATATTTTCTATGTCTGTTTGTGACCATTTGATGATACCAAATGAATATGTGAGTATAGGTATAGCGAACGTGTTGATGGCTTTAGTGAGATTCTTAGAGTTGAGTTTTGTTTGCAAAAGTTTCGTCAGTCTGTTTTTGAATTCGGTTCTGAGCTCTGTTTTGATGTGAGTGTGGTTGAGTTTGGTGCTTTGTTGGAAGCCTAGATATTTGTATGTTTCTTTATCGAACATGTTATCGAGCGTTTCATTGTTGATGGTTTCTGTCTCATGGTGGCACTTCCATTGGCCTTTGTTGATGTGGAGCACTTTGCATTTACTTATACCAAATTCCATATTGACATCTAAGGTGAATATTTCTGTTATTTTGAGGAGTTCTTTCAGCTGTGTTTGTGTGGCAGCGTAGAGTTTTATGTCGTCCATATATAGGAGGTGGTTTATTTTATGTTGATTCACTTTTTGGTGTCTGATATTGAAGCCATGCTCTGTTCTGTTTAATATATTTGAGAGTGGATTGAGACAGAGGCAAAACCATAGAGCACTGAGCGAGTCTCCCTGAAATATACCCCGTCTGATGTACAGCTCTTCTGTTTGGATCTGTTCGGTTTGTGTTTCTAGGCGTATTTTGGTTTTCCATGTTTTCATAATTTGCGCGAGAAACTGCCTGAGGTGTTGATTGATTTTATAGATTTCTAGGGCCCTGATTAACCAGCTGTGGGGTATGGAGTCGAAGGCTTTTTTATAGTCTATGTAACCGATGTGAAGGTTTCTGTGTTCTTTTCTGGTTTGTCCCATAATCACGCTATCTATAATCAGCTGCTCTTTGCATCCTCGACTATTTTTCCTGCATCCCTTCTGCTCTTCTGTGAGGATATTGTTGTCTGTTAGGTGTTGTTCTATTTTCTTCGAAATTGTGGCTGTGATGATCTTATATAGGGTTGGAAGACAGGTGATAGGTCGGTAGTTTGACGGGTTTGTGGTGTCTGAGCTTTTGGGTTTAACGTATGTTATTCCTTGTGTGAGGAAAGTGGGAAATGTGTGTGGTTGTAGAATGGCTTTGTTAATTTGGTGGGTGAGTGCTTCGTGTGTGGTGGTAAACTGTTTGTACCAGAAGTTTTGTATATTGTCTATTCCAGGACATTTCCAGTTGTGTGTGTGTTTGATAATTTCTGTAATTTCTTGTGTATTAAATGTGGTATTTTCTTGTTCTGTCACATGTTTATGTTTGTCTTCTTCGGCTTTGATCCAGGGGGTGTTATTATTGTGTTGTTTGGGTTCTGACCAGATACTTTTCCAATAATCTGTGAGTTCTTGTTTGTTTGGTGGTTCAGTCACTGCTATCTGTTTGTTGTACATAGTTTTCCGGTAGAACTGTTTTTCGCTTCTTCGGAAGAGGTTGTTGGTGTCTTTCCTCTCATTTGATTTTTTGTATCTACGGAGTCTTGCGGCATATACAGATAGTTTTTGTTTCAAGGTATCGAGGATTTCTGGCAGTGTTCTGTTGGGAGACTTAGATTTGATCTTGTTTGCTCCCTGTGAGACACGTTTGGACGCGCTCCCGCTTATAAACTGGGTAAGATGTCCTAGATCTCTCCTGATGTTGTTGATTTTGTTTTCTATTCTTATTTGCCATTTGAATTTTGGTTTTGTCCTGTTGGGGTTTCCTTGTCGTTGAGGGAGTTTTTGATTATTTTGTGTTAGAGTGGTGATTGCTGCTGCGTATATTATTGTGTGAATGTCTTCGATTGTGCTTGAGTCTGTTATATACTGAGGTATTATGTGCTTGTTTAGTGTGTTGAGGATTGGTTGCGTGCTCTGTCTGAAGATTAAACGAGGGATGGGATTTCTTGTTGTGGGGTCGGTGCCTGACCATCGAGCTAGATGTGACTCCATTCTTGCTTTAAGTGTTTGTATCAGAGGTGATTCGGGGTGATGTTGTGTGGATGTCGTTGAGGGTGGCGAGTGATTCATGTTGTTGTCTGTGATATGGTGTTGCGCGGTACTCGCAATATTATTTTGCGTTATGCTCCTCCTGGGTGGTGGGTATTGTTGTGTTCGACTGGATGGTTGTGTGTGTGAGGCTGGTTCGGAATCTGCTTTATTGTTTCTATTATTTGGTTGGTCTGTGTTCAGTTCAACAGCCACTGTGTCCTTGATGGTTTGCAATTCGAGAGGTGTAAGACGATTGTTCTTGGTACTAACTCTTTTTTTGGTCTACTACTCTCTGTTCTGAAACAAGTAATTGCAGATGTGGATATTCGGTCAAGAAAAGTCTGTGCAGTTGCTGTCTGTAGCCCGATGTTATTGTTTCGAGTTTGGTGGCGGTGTAGTAACAGCGCATCACCGCCCTATTCATCTCATCCGTCCACTTTAACCGCTGTCTTGGTTTTCCAGCCTTGGTAGTTGCATGTTGTCCTTGCAATACATACGGGCCCTGGCCTGGCTTTGGTGGTTGTGTTTGTCCCGTATCTACGTCGGTTGCACTTGGGATTGATGTTGGTGGGTCCAAGCGGCGAGTGATTCTCTTCTCAGTGATTTCTTTGTCAGGTTTTGTGTTTTCATTACAGCAACGCATGGCGTGTTCGTTGATTCCTGTGGTGCAACTCATGCGCTGCTGTGATTTTCCCGCCTTGGTGGGTGTCGGCTTAGTCGCCAACACAACACTTTTGGCAGGTCCATTTTCGGTTGCCTGGTCTTCATCGTTTTGGTCGAGCTGCCATTTCCCGCGACGTCCTCGACCGTTACGTCGCTCGCCCGATCCTTCTTTTATTGGTCTGTTGTTCTCTGGAATGTTTTCAGTGTTTTGTGGTGTCAGAAGCTCAAAGTGTCCCGACATTGGGTTGCCTGTTAGTAGAAGGTAAATGGTTTTGTTGTATTTTCCCGTGCTTATTATTGTTGGTCTGTCCGTAAAAGTTATTTTTGTATATCTTGTTCTTCGTTGTTTTGAGAAGATATGAAAGTTGCTATTTTGTGTTTCCGAGAGGGCAAGTATCTCTAGGCTCGTTCCATAGGTGCCATTTTTTCCGCATATAATTATAATAGTTATTGAAGTCTTTTATATCGTCGACTTCAATTAATGAAAATGTGTGAAGTTCCGACCAGTTTTGTTGTAAATATCTTAGAGCAACCTCTCGGAGTTTCTCATGATGGTTCTGGTGGCCATATAAGTGTAAGCTAACTGCACGGAAAAGGCAATTTCCATCACCTACAATGTCGAATCTGGTAAAACTATCGGGAGTAGTTTCGACTGAGGCGGTTGTTTGGTTCGTCTGTCGTTGTTGTTGTTGTTGTGGTGTTGCTGTAGCTGTTTGTACGACAGGGGTCCGCCTCCGCAACACCCTTCCATTTTCATTATTATAATTATTATTATTTAAACATAGTATTCCCACGAGTATCCTAGGAAAGAAAGGTCGACTGCAGCAGAGCCTGGATGCCACAGCAAGGCTACTTACTCCCGGAGGGCGCCCGGTATCCGGGGGGACCGTTCGCGACTCATAAACGCTGAGCCATTCATCTTCTCGGCACGGTAAACACCTTAAGATTGCGTTTTTATTACACATAATCTAGACAACACAAGACAGCACAACATGACTCAGGTACCTCGGGATCGTCAATGCCCGTACTAGGAGAATCCTGGGATTCCCATAGCCCCTGAGGGGTTATTATTATTATTATTATTATTATTATCTTACTACAGCTACTGAATATATTTCAGGATTTTCCCAAATAAAGATCGTTGAGGAATAAATTCTAATACTATTTATTTATTACACCTATTACCAGATACTTTTAAACATGCCTTCTTTAAAGTCCAATTAGTGATAGCCCTTCAAAGATCGCGTATGCATAGCTGGACCATTATTGAAACATGATATATGGTCATAGTATCTAATAGAAATCAAACTAATTAAAATATTATTAATTTGAAACATTTACTATAAAAATTGTGAAATGTAAATTTGTAATAATGCTCGCCCCCCCCCCTAGATATGTTAAAGTTGGAATTGTATGGTAATGATTTGTGGATGGATTGAAAAACCCTTGTTTGGTGTTATTTGAACTTATAGACACTACTTAGTATATATCACCACTACACCAAATACTTTATTTTTGCACTCGACGCGCGTTTCGCTAACCATGTTAGCTTCATCAGGAGCGATGATTTAACTAAAGCTAAACTACAAATCTACCCTATTTGTACTTAGCCTAATCCTCGAATTACTCAGGCGGAACTAATGGCATAGGCAAGGCCATCAGTTCCGACCAAGTAACCAGTAGAGGGGACTATAAGGAATAGGTCCTCTGTCTTTATTTAAACTACTTTTACATTTTATAATTTCCAAACTTTCGTATGCATTCAACAATCTCCTATCAGATACATTTTTAATTAATCTTAGATTATCTAATGTTACAATATGATCAGCTTCAAGGGCATGTTCGGCAATGCTAGACTTTTCTGTTCTACTGTATTTTAATGTTCTTTAAATGGTGTTTTAATTGACCTTTTAGTTTGCTCAACATACTTTTTGTCACAATCATTACAACTAATTTCATAAATTCCACTTTTCTCACAATTAGGAATCTTATCTTTGGGATTTCCTAAGATATTCCTCGGATTATTAGGTTAATTAAAACACGATTTAAAGAACATTTAGCACACTTAAAATACAGTAGAACAGAAAAATCTAGCATTGCCAAACATTCGCTTGAAGCTGATCATAGTGTAACATTAGATAATCTAAGATTAATTAAAAATGTATCTGATAGGAGATTGTTGAACGCATACGAAAGTATGGAAATTATAAAATGTAAAAGTAGTTTAAATAAAGACAGAGGCATATTCTTTATAGTCCCCTCCACTGGTTACTTGACCAGAACTGATGGCCTTGCCTATGCCATTAGTTCCGCCTGAGTAATTCAAGGGTTAGGCTAAGTATAAATAGGGTGGATTTGTAGTTTAGCTTTAGTCAATGATGAAGCTAACATGGATAGTGAAACGCGCGTTGAGTGCAAAAATAAAGTGTTTGGTCATTGTGCCAAAGATTCCACATTCCCAATTTAGTTGAACTTATAGAATCAATCGTCAGAAAAAAACAGGTTGTAAGATACATCAAAGTGGGAATTTTTGCGTTTTTATTTAGAGGGTTTACTTTTTATTTACTAAAATAAGAAAGTATAATAAAAAATTTTTATCATAACCGTTAAACATCACGTTTTTTTGTTAACTATACGGGTAAACAAAACTTATTTTAATAAATGGCTTTTGAGTAAATCTTCGTTATAAGCTTAATGACAATTTAATTTCCAAGGTTCTGTGCATAATTTCACAAGGGCCCAACTTACGCCTCTAGTACTTCCAATGAAAGTCCGTCGTACAAATTTTATACAACATCGTGCATCATATATATAGAAATTTTATCTAGACAATATCAATACAATCACCGTTTTAGTTTTTTTCATCAAATTATGGGGGTGCCGTTTCTATAGAATTGTACAGAATTATATAATAATATATAACAATGATATATTATTAGGTTTTATATTACGGGTAATACTATAATATGATTTGGAGAGGCTCATAACCAGGTAAATAGACAAGAGATTTTCTTTTTGTCATACCTCTTTGTCATATGGAAAATGTTAACCTAACGAGATCTATCATATGTTGAATTATAGATAATATTGCTTATATTTTCTTCATTACCAATCAAAAACCAGGAAAAATTCTTATTACGCCCTCAAAAATATATAACATTTATCGTTATCAAACCTCTTTCATCCACGTCCTTGGAAGCGATATAAGTTAGAAATTATAGGTTTCATTTCTAATTACTATAAGTATGGAAAATTTAAAGTGGGCATATTATTTGTTTCGCGAGTTATCGTAATAGCGGACAGACACCCAGCTAGACAGACAGATAAATAGACAGACCAATGGAAATTGGAAACTTGATCTAAGAACTAGTTGTAAAATGCAACAATCGCGAAAAATGTTTTTTTCTCGAATACGATCAGTATTATATCAGTGTAAAACTGCTAAAGGGTTTTGATGCCTTTATAATAATTTAAAAGAAGTAAGATTTTAGTTTATGATTTATATAAGTTTGTTGAAATTTTGAATGTAAATTTTTAATAATATGGTGAAAAAAGAAAAGCTAGTTAAAATAACATTTTTCAAGACAACGCCCAGATACAATGTATTGAAACTACAGCTATTTGTCTTGTGCCAAAATTTGGTTTTGAAATGGGGATAAAAAAAATCAGTAAAGAGATTTACTTAATATATATATATATATATATATATATATATATATATATATATATATATATATATAATTATTAAAAATACAATCTTAGTTGGGGAACTCGGCAAGAAGGGGGCGTGATAAGAGATCACACAATTTTCATTAAGCCAATATTTCGGTCCTGGGCCATTTTGTGCACCTAGTGATTACTGTCTTCCTTCCATTGACAGTACCTTGCGTCACCCCTCTAACACCTCCTGGTGCCTCCAGTCTTCATTGGTTTTTTGCTAACAATCTCTTCCTCCAATCAGATTCCAACAAGAAATTAATAATTCTTCGTTGCTCCCATTATTGTCTTTCTCTCTCTCGCTCCCTCGCTCACCCTTTACCTATAATTGGGTTATGATTTATCCTTCCTCTACCACATACCGGATCTTTGGTCGCTCAATTCCTTCTCTCTTAGTGTCCAATATTTGCACTTCCTTTTCTACCGGTTCCTTCCAGGTGTCGACCCCGCATTCTGGTTAATTGAGTTTTCTTGACTAAACCCCTTATCTCTGTCGGGCAGCTGTCTCCTGTCGTCCTTGTCATCTTTCCTAAATGGCGGTGGCCATGTGAGGTGGTCACAGGTGAAATAATTAACAATGTTCTCAACATTCAAGGTTCCAATTACATCCATGTTTTTAAATTTAGTTTTTTAGATTTTTGTCTACAGTGTTTTAGTGTGTATTTTATATATTTTATGGATTAACTAACTTTTATATGTAACAAATTTTGTATGTATAAGCTACCTACGGCCATTCAGGCTAACGAAATCTTTGCACTTCTCATGTGAGTTTTTTAACTTATTATGACTAATATCTTATTCTTGTTCTACACTAATTTTATTTATTATAACAACCTAACGATAACATCATTAATTTAAAGTTGTCCCAGACACGATCAGTGAATACGCTATGTTCTTCTTTTCAGTTCTGCCCTGAAGAAGGTCCCAATCCAGGACCGAAATATTGGCTTAATGAAAATTGTGTGATCTCTTATCACGCCCCCTTCTTGCCGAGTTCCCCAACTAAGATTGTATTTTTAATAATTTTGGTAGATACGGCAATTTTTTGCTTTCTTTCTTTATTCTATATATATATATATATATATATATATATATATATATATATATATATATATATATATATATATATATATATATTTGATTTGATTCGCTGGAACATCGAAGAACGGTTGGCGACTTGAGTCTGTTCCACAAGTATTTGTAGCCCGCTTAATTCCTCCAAAGCGGTGCATGTTAGGAATACACGTCGCGCTGGTGCTTCACATCCGTATGAGGTTCAGCTTGTTACTCCGCGTACAACGCTTTTCAAGCAGTCCTTTATATGGAGAACATCATCCCTTTGGAATAATTTGCCCAGCGCTGTGTTTCCCACCGAGTACAATTTACAGCGATTCAAAAACAACGGGAATCGCTTTTTTCCGCACACATGCCGCTCCTGGAGCGCTTTAAGGACTTCCCTGCAGCACGTGTGCTAGACCCATAAAAATATATATATATATATATATATATATATATATATATATATATATACTTAAATATAAAATTAGTTGGGGACTCGGCAAAGCGCGTGATAAATGTTCACACAATGTTCATTTAGCCAGTAATTCAGTCCTTCAGGGCACAAACTGAAAAGGAGAATGAGTCTACTAACTAAGAGAACTTGGGCAAAAAATTAAATTATTCATATCATTATTAATAAACTGGTGTAGAAAATATAATAAAAATATAATAAAAGATATCATAAAAGAAAAAAAACACTCACATGAAGAGTGCGACGTTGAGTTAATATGAATGGCCATAATTAGCTTATAACATAAAAGTGACTAACAATCAATTAAAATAAACACTATAAATTAATACATCAAATTCAGAACATTGCATTTATAACAGGGATGCCATTGAAAACCCTGGATGCTGAAAACATGTTTAATTAACTCACCCGAAACAACCACCTGTAGCCGGCACCATGCACGACATGATTGACATACAGGTGACAGAAGACAGCTACCTGACAGAGGTAAGGGACTTTTTTGAAAAAAATCTAAAACCGAATGTTATAAACAACCGGAAGGAGAATTGGTCCACTAAAGATTGTATAAATGGTCAAAATTTACAGAATTGGTAGCCAAAGAAAATACCAATTGAACACACTTAAAACCGATATGAAAATTCGGATCAAAAAGCAACTGCAATTTTGGGTAAAAAAGGGCGAGAAGGGAGGGGAAGCGAGGAGAGCTAGCGCAAGAGAAAAAGAAGAGGGAAAAATAGTATATTAATTTAGTTATTTGTTGATTTACTTATTAATTTATTTTTTTGGAAAGGAGATTTGGTCACCAAAGGGGGTATCCAAGCATTAGAAATTAAAAAGGGAGGAAAGGGGACCACCTTATATATATATATATATATATATATATATATATATATATATATATAGTGTTATGTTTTAATAGAGGTTTTCACGGATGGTGGAATGTAATACATTAAATTTCCGGGTTTCAATTCGTTCGTCTAACAATGAATTTACACGACGTTTCACCAAAATCTTATTTGGCATTTTCAAGTGTTCCCGCTGCTGTTGCTACTCGATACTGTATCTTGCTGCTGCTGCCGCTCGAAGCTGAAACTTCGCATGTATCCCTACCTTTTCGGAATCCAAACTGTGTGTTTTTTTTTTTATTCCTGGTTCACATTTTCTATATGTTCTGGTATGGATTATTCTTAATAATAACTTGAGAACGTAAGACATTAAACCTAATTGGCGATAATCGTCAGATTTTACTGATTTGGACTTTTTAGGTATTGGGATAAAAGTCGACTTCAGCCAGCCTGATTTAGCAACTTGTAATTTTTCATTATTCTTAAAAAGTAAAATAGCATTGAAAGAATGCATTTGAGAGTATATAGGCGTTAGAGGTAATTCTACCAAATGGGCTAAAATCAGTGTTAAATCGTTGCAGAGATTTCATTCTCTTATATATTCAGGATACACTTATTAGTATTAACTAAGATCTTGAGATTGTAATTTAAATTTAGATCAAACTTTAGGATGTTTTCTATATTTCCCTTTCAAAAGGGTTCATCCCACTTATTATAAAATTAAGTTAATCCATCCAGTTATAGGATAGTATGATTCATAAATACAGAACCTCCAGTACAAAAATCTAATCCACTTTTGACTTTTTTCGGTATGAAAAGCAAATAATAGCAAAATGAATTTCACGAACTATCCACTTTAGGAAATAATATCGTTCCCAAGCTACAGAAATATTTATACAACATCTAGTTAACTGTTTCAAATGTTTGTTCAATTTAACTGGAATTTATCCAACTGGAAATAAGATAACTTTCGAGCCCATACATTTACCGTGAAGTATGATTTTTGAAATTATAAAAACTCTTATGTTTCTTAAAAACAATAAGGTCCTGATCTAATTTTTCAATTTAGTACGAGGGCTATTCGGAAAAGTAACCTTTGTTTCAATAAAAATACAAAACAGACAAAGATGTAAAAATACAACTTAAAGCTACGGCTCTCCACTATTTCTCAACATAGATACCAGTTAAATCTAGGCTTTTATCGTATCATTTCATCAGTTTTGAAATCTCTTCTTCATAAAGGTCTGCTGCCTGGGATCGCAATCAGTCTGTCGCAGCATCTTGCGGTTGTTCATGGTCATCAAAGCGCTTGGACCCAAGCCATTTCTCCATGTACATGCAAATGTACCACTTGAATTGATGTAACAAATCTTATGTCTACCTAGCGATGTAAGGACGAACATTATCGTGCAAAAACACGACACCCGTTTTTTTTTAAAGCGTTACAATAGACTAGTTATATGGTCCATGAACTCAACGAGCAGAATTTGTTTTCATCCCAGAAAACGTTGCTGGCTGACAAAGTTTGACGTTTTTTTTTTGGTTTGTTCGGTTAACCGGTGTGACCTCAAACCACTGACTGTTGTTTTCTAACAGCGTTTACGCATGAGATCCATGTCTCATTCCCGGTCACAATTCTGTTTAGAAATTAATCTCCTTCCTGATAATGTGAAAGAAAATCTAAGGGCGAACCCATTCATTTTATATTGTGGTTCTCGGAAACTTTAGGTACCCACCGAGCATAGAACTTTCGGTAGCCTAACTGTTTTGTGATATTCTCGTACAAAAACAATCCGAAAAAATTAGCGAAAATTGCTCAGAAAATACTGCGAGAATCAACCGCTGGTTTTCTTGTACTTTTTCATCAGCTTTCTGAATGAGTTCATTAATGCCTACCTGCTACTCCTTTTCTCATCGCGAATGTTTGTTCCAATTTTAAACGACTCACTTATATCGTTTTAGCGTTCATGATGAATCTGTGACCAATTTTTTCGAGTAGAAATTTTATAACATTTCGCATTTGGCGGGGTTTTCTATCATAACATTCGAACAAACATCAAGACGACCTTCCCCCCAGCACTGCTGTATATCTACTGAACTAGTACACCTGTGGGTACAGTGATCACTGCGCCACTCCACTAATCCCTTAACTACACGTAAACGGAGGTTACTTTCCGATTAACCCTTGCTTTATACAGAATATTTATTTTGAACACCAACAATATATTTTCTTTTATATTACTGTTCTCACTTTAGCAGGTTAATTGGGAGGCATTGCGAAAACGAAAAAAAAAAAAGAAAGGGTATCGGTGAGCTGACTGTTGAAAACTAAAATTGTTTCATGCTTGACAATCTGTCAAGCAAATAAATAAAATTATAGTGTTTTTATAGGTGCATGTAAAAACAAATGGATAATATACAGTTTGAATGAATGAGGTTTACAAGAGGGGACATATTGTATAAATAAAAATATATTTTAATTTAAGCCTAATTCTGTAATCAGCTGAGGTAACTATCAGTTTTTTTTAAACTTTGAATTGTTGTGGCTGTTACTTGATGGAAATTCATAACGAATGTAATGAAAGACTAATATTGTCAAATTTCCACTTTATTTAGTTTCACTGAAACTGTATGACGCGTTTCGCAATACTATAGCTTCTTCTGATACAAAATTATATTTGAGTATTAGTGTTGTTACATTTTTATAAATATCCTAAGGTAGATAGGTAGTAAAATTAATACTATATGCTAATGAATATTGCTGGGAAATCCATTCTGAATATTCATTGTATAAATTGAGTAAAGGGGAGTTACCATGGGCCAGACAGGTATCTTTTTGTTCGTTTAAAATGATGTCTGAATTTTTAATTCTATTTATTTCTAAATTTTCTAATAGGTTTAATTTTATGCCTTTGTTTTGTATGTGTAGAATTTTAAATTTATCGTGAAAAAGATGATTTGATTCTGTTAATGATTACTGTACGCTGAGTCAGTTTTGTTTTTTAAATAGCTTCTTTTATGCTCTAAAATCCGAGTTTCGAATGAGCGACCTGTCTGACCTATGTAACTTTTATGACAAGAAGCACAATTTAACTGATACACTCCAGATTTTTTTGATCTATTTTGTTTTCCCTTTGCGTTTTTAATGAATTTTCCTAACGAGTTATTTGTTCTAAAAGCTATGTTGATATTATATTTGTTTAAGTGGTTTTTAATGTTCTCTGACGTGTTACCAAAATAGGTTAAAACATTAAATTTTTTTTTCCCTGTGTATACCCCAAGAAAGAAAACACAGGGAAAAAATTTAATGTTTTAACCTATTTTGGCAACACGTCAGAGAAAATTAAAAACCACTTAAACAAATATAATATCAACAAAGCTTTTAGAATAAATAACTCGTTAGGAAAATTCATTAAAAACGCAAAGGGAAAACAAAATAGATCAAAAAATCTGGAGTGTATCAGTTAAATTGTGGTTCTTGTCATAAAAGTTACATAGGTCAGACAGGTCGCTCATTCGAAACTCGGATTTTAGAACATAAAAGAAGCTATTTAAAAAACAAAACTGACTCAGCGTACAGTAATCATTTAACAGAATCAAATCATCTTTTTCACGATAAATTTAAAATTCTACACATACAAAACAAAGGCGTAAAATTAAACCTATTAGAAAATTTAGAAATAAATAGAATTAAAAATTCAGACATCATTTTAAACGAACAAAAAGATACCTGTCTGGCCCATGGTAACTCCCCTTTACTCAATTTATACAATTAATATTCAGAATGGATTTCCCAGCAATATTCATTAGCATATAGTATTAATTTTATTACCTATCTACCTTAGGATATTTATAAAAATGTAACAACAACACTAATACACAAATATAATTTTGTATCAGAAGAAGCTATAGTATAGCGAAAACGCGTCATACAGTTTCAGTGAAACTAAATAAAGTGGAAATTTGACAGTTAGTCTTTCATTACATTAACTATCAGTTGTTTTATATTATTTACATAAATATATGAATCTTCAACTTTAACAACGTGCTGAATGGAATTCTTCCAGCTTTCACAAGGCATATCAATTATAACTTTTTTTTTACTTATTGAACCACTGACACGTTAAAAGTAGGAGAAACATTTTGTGCCCTTATTTTTGATTTAACTTGATGTCAAATATGTTAAATTGGATTAAACACACAATAATACGGAGGAAGCCGCAAAACAGTGTGTTCTATTTTCTCAACCATACAATCACAAACATATTTCTTTTTCAATTTATAGTCTTTCAAAACTTCCAAAAAATCACTTTTTTTATAACTAAAGTCAAAATAAATATCATTTTCTAACATATATTCCTGTATTTCCGATTTGGTGTTGGCTGCATTAGGAACCTTATTTAGTAGGCGACTATGGTAACTTGCATTGTCCATAACTGTAACACTCTGTTCGGGAACATTTGGCAAAAGGGAATTTTTAAATAAATTTGATAGTCCAAACTAGAATCTTTTATGTTTTTTGCAGATAATAGTATACAATTTGAAACCCGGCCGTTTCAGATCCAGCATGCAAAATGGTTATTCGCTTACCTTTATTGGAAGGTGCCTTAGTCTGACATTTTGTACTGCAGTCAACTCACCCTTTTTGCATGGGTATCGAACCATGGTTCGTCTGGGTAAATTATTGGAGAGTTCTCCGATCGATACTTCTTAATTTCTTGTAAAGAAGTATGTCGCAAGATTCATAATCTTTGTGACTGCATCACTACTTGCCTTTCGTTGATTTTTCGGAACGTGAATCCCATTCTTAAGAGAATTCTGTGAAGGGTTGATCGGCCACAATGTATATTGGCCCCGTCCTGCACCAGTCTTAATTTTATTTTGTCTAGTGTCGGCACCAACTGCTCTTCATACATAGAATATATTTTTCTCCTGATGATCGTCTACATGATGATCGAAGAAATTGGGATTTTTATTAGTTCACTGGTTTCTTGCAAAGCACTTCGTTTATTCAAATTTATTTTACCAAACTGTCGCAAACATTTTTCACTATTTGTTTAGCGTTAAGTGATAAATGTTTTTTCTTGCGATAGCCACTATTGCAATTTTCCCACGGACGCCACATAATTAAAATAGAACCGTTACGTTGTAAGTTGTAAGTAAAACTAAAATAAAAAGAATAAAAAGTATCTTTCGAATCTTAATGGGGACTTGTGGTCATTAGGCCTATATTATTAAATACTTAAATGGCTCCAAGCCGGGTTGCCGGGTAGTAAATATATAGGTAAAAAATAGATCCAATATGATTGCAGGTGCAAGTGAGAGCGGTACACAAAGCAGGTAAAATAAAAATAAGTTTCTCGTAATACCTGGCAACTATGCACAAAGCGTAATAGGGTCGTTTATTGCCTTACTGAAAAAGCAAAAAGGCAGGATCTCATATTTTGGGATTTACTTTAATCCGTACACAAAACTTTAAACACGATTTTCTCGAAATCACTTTTTTGAAATGGCGACCATGATATCTCAAAAACCAGTTGGACAATTGACTCGTGCTTGTGCGCAAACGTTCAGTATATATGTAACTATAGCGGTGAAGTCAAAATTTTTTGTTTTGTATTTTTTACAACCCTTCAAAGGTAAAGGTGAAAAAAAAAGTCAAAAATTCGATATTCAGTTTTGTACAGGGCGACATTTTTTACATTTTCACGATATTTTTTAGTACCAGCTATAGCGACATTTCTACTAATTAGGAATCTCTTTATTTTTTTGTTTCAGATGAATAGAATGTGGAATTATGGTCCCCGCCCCCCCCACCCCCCCCCCCCGCCCCCCCCCCCCCCCCCCCCCCCCCCCCACCCCCCCACCCCGGCCGCCCACCCCCCCCACCCCCCCCCCCCCCCCGGGCTCCCCATTGAGCACCTTTTTTGTCTTCGCGTTCTTTTCATATATCTCTAATTGTTTATTAGTATATAAATTTGCAAACATATATAAAAACATTAGGGTGACCGTAAAAAAATCGATGTCGGAATTTTGTTCGTCTGGACCCCACAAAACGATTTCCCTTTCCAGATATTGAGATAGCCGAAATTTGAGCTCGATTAAACGACGTTAACCCGTGCCGCTCGTCGCTCAAAGTTTGAAAAAATCCAAATTTTTGGCCAAAAAGCTGACATATGGAGCCATAACTCCAGAACGGTAAATAATAGAAACACGCTTAATATCTCAAAAGAAAGCTAATGTTGTTCTTCAAAATTTATATTCTATACATAATTGTTGTTATTTTAAGTCAAACCGAGTTACAACAGCCTTTAGCCCCAAAAACGTGACCTGGTACCAGTAGGAGCCAGTTTGGGAGTATTCTAAGAATTTTACGGGTTTTTACATAATGTGTCTCGGAATTAACATTTTTTTGTTAAAAAGTATTTTGGAACTCAATTTTCAAACATAAAGAGCCTTTTGTTCAAATTTAATCTTTTATTATATGGGGATTACCTGACTAGTTTACCAAAGAAAGACCCGTTTGACAGGTAAAAATGAGGGTGAATCTAATTTCTATTTTAGGGATGGTGATTTTACTTCAGCGTACAACCAACCTTTTATTTATTTAGTTTAGTTTCTAAAGTGCCTTTGAGCTGGTTAGATCGAACAATTATTTAGTGAAGATATTTTAAGACACTGAAGAGGACAGCATCTACCAGGAACTTGAGAGCTTGGAGGAAATGGACATCCCTGAAGAAGCTGCAGAAGATCCAGGACCATCTGAGAGCAAGAGGATGAAAGTTTCATTTGCAAGGGGCGTTAAAGAGATTTTAAACATGAAATTGTCCATTTTATTAGATCGATATAAGGTATCCGACAGAAATGCCACGAGAATTTTAATAGCTACTCTAGAAGCACTAAACCTTGACCCTCTTGAGTATAAAGTCTCGAAAACTTTATTACATGATAGAACGCAAATGTTCAGAGAACAATATAATAAAAAATTTTTGATAAAGTAAAACATTCCTGAAAAAGAGCCCGTGGTTGTCCATTGGGACGGTAAACTTTTACCGGGTGTTTTAAAAAATGAACAATGTGAGCGAATAGCTATAGCTATTTCATATGGCGAAAAGGAACAGCTGCTGGGAGTTCCTGTAACAGCAAACAGCTCTGGAGAGGAGCAAGCCGTAGCTGTATATGAATGCCTACATGAATGGGATCTTCTCAACACCGTCAAGGCGATGTGCTTCGACACTACAGCATCCAACACGGGAAGACTCAAAGGAGCATGCGTCATATTGGAGCAAATGTTAGGAAGAGAATTGTTATACCTAGCTTGCCGTCACCATATCTTGGAAATTCTATTAAGAGGTGTATTCGACACAAAAATGGGATCTACCACTGGACCTCATCCAGACATTTTCAAGAGATTCCTCACTGCGTGGCCCAAGATAGACAAAGGAAAATACGACACAGGTATCAGTGGCAATCTAATACAAAAGCAGCTAACTCCAGAAGTAATTGCAAATGTTACTGCTGAATTCGAGACCAAATTAACTGAGAGCCACCCCAGAGATGACTACAAGGAGCTATTGCAGTTGGTTCTCGTATTTGTTGGATCACTAGACGGCAATGTTGTGGGGTTTTAGAACTCCAGGAGCCATTCATCACGCTAGGTGGATAGCAAAGGCTATTTACTGCTTAAAAATGTTCATTTTTTCGTCGTCAATTCAAGATGTCTAAAGAAGAAGAAAGTTCTGTGCGTGCCATTTCTGTTTTCCTAGTTAAAATTTATTGTAAAGCTTGGTTCAATGCTCCAAAAGCTCATCTTGCACCAAAGCAAGATTTAGGTATTTTGCATAATCTGTTAGACTATAAAGAATGTGACAACGACATTGCAGAAATAGCCCTGACCAAATTTTCGAAAATATAATTAAAATAATAAATATATTTATATACTATTTGTGGTATTTGAATGCAAAGTTGGTGGGATTATCGTTTTTTTTTTTGATCCCACCATTACAGACGATGAAAAGTTGTTAATGGCTAATAAATTGCTCAGTAGCATAGATGAACCATCACAGCACGCTAGGGTTGTAAATCCAAAAGTTAGGAAAGAAAACATAAAAGAGGTAGTTGATGGAGGATTGGTAAATTTACTTACCAAAGAAACGTTTACATTCTTTGACCAATTTAATATATAAAAACAGATTTCCTAAGACAACATCCAAACACCTGGCCTCAAAATAATGACTTCCAAGAAGGATTGAAAATTGTCAAAACATTAAAAGTAGTTAATGATATGGCTGAGCGTGGTGTTAAATTAATAACCGACTTTAACGACCTTCTGACAAAAGATGAAGACCAAAAGCAATATGTCCTGCAAGTTGTAAGTAAATGCCGAGCATTATATCCTGACGTTTCAAAAACTACTTTAACAAAAGCTCTAGAATAGATTAGATAACTATGTAAAATTATCAACTCATGTAGGTACTACGTCTGTATCTTTTCTGTGTCTGTTTTGTATGTATTATATACCTAATTTTATAATTTAAAATAAAAAATGTCATTAGACTTATCAGTATTACTTGTTTTTTTTATTATATTTCTACTTTAAACTCAAAAATATACCAAAAAAAAGCAAAACTTATCACTTAATAACAAAATATACGAAGTATGCTCCTAGTGGTACCAGGTCATGTTTTTTGGGGCTAAAGGCTGTTGTAACTCGGTTTGACTTAAAATAACAACAATTACGTATAAAATATAAATTTTGAAGAACAACATTGGCTTTCTTTTGAGATATTAAGCTTGTTTCTATTATTTACCGTTCTGGAGTTATGGCTCCATATGTCAGCTTTTTGGCCAAAATTTGGATTTTTTCAAACTTTGAGCGACGAGCGGCACGGGTTAACGTCGTTTAATCGAGCTCAATTTCGGCTATCTCAATATCTGGAAAGGGGAATCGTTTTGTGGGGTCCAGACGAACAAGATTCCGACATTTTTTTTCCCCTCTATGAGATCAGGTCACTCTAATAAACATATTGTAAAAAAAACATGCACGAACCCTTATACTTTTTCTCTCAAAAAAAATTGCAAAAATAGTATAAAATATCGAACGTTAGACCAGAATACTCCCGTACGTTAGGTTAGTTTAAAAAAAATTTCCTATTATTTTATACTATAAATAGTGCATGGAGTGTTTTGGAACATTACGGTTCTGTTAGTCTCCTAAATGTTTAACTAAATAAATTCATAAATAAATATAGAATAGAAACAAATGAGATAAAAATAAATTTCCGGAAACAAAACACATAATATCGCTGCCAAACTACAGAAATGTTTGCACAACATCTAGTTAACTGTTTCAAATGTTTGCTCAATTTAACTGGAATTTACTCAACTGGAAATAAGATAAACGTCGAGGTCGTATATGTATCGTAAAGTATGATTTTTCCGATTATAAAACTTTACTCCTAAGTTCTGGAAAACACTACACTCCGAAAATCGGATGACCCAAATTTTTTAATTCAATATTGCTTAAAATAACTTATGAACTTTAAAATTGAAAATGATTTTTATTTTACTTCCTTCGATAAATAATGAATTTGCAAAAGAACAAACGCCGTCCGAGATTTTTGCAGTTCAAGATTCTACTGAGTATATATTACCACTACACCAAACACTTTATTTTTATCAGATATATCTTTGATTTGATAGAAATGTAAAAGTAGTTTAAATAAAGACGGAGAGCCTATTCCTTATAATTCCTAACATAGTATCAGTTCAGGATATCTAGATCTATGAAAATCATGATTTCTGATATGTCAGCTACGACGACCACTCAAAAATACAAAAAGATATTGATGTAAGATTTGGCACGTCTCTCTCTTTTCGTTTGCTTGAAAATGGAGACACTTCCCGTGTTCCTCATTACGACCATTTGAATAAGAGGAGGCATATCTCTCTATCCCTTTCATTTTCTGGAAATTCCTTATCGGAATAGATGTAAGTGGAAGAACATTGATATATCTACCTTATTTTTTTATACTTTTAATGTTTTTGTCCCAGCCATCGAAATTTTTTGTCTTTAATTTAGGCAGATTTAGATGTTATAATTAAGTACAACCTATAACTAAGTACTTTACTAAGAGTAATAGAAATCTTTTCACTTATACGTGATTTTTATCCAGAATTGTAATATTTGAGGAATAAAAGTGATATTCTTTAAAAAAAATATTTTGGTAACCCTTTTAAAATTTTTTGCAATTTTGTTGGCTATTAACATATCTCGGATCAAATGAAAAACATCCCCATTTTAATGTTTTTTTTTTTATTAAAGCCAATCTTAAGGGAATTTTACCACCTTTGCCTATATATTTCAGGTCTCTGACTTTGAAGCACAATTTTCATTAAAACTTTTTTATTAACTATATTTATTTTATTTTGTAACCTAATACCCTTTAGGAAAGCTAAAAAGATAAATTTAAGATAATTGTCCAATTACGAATCGGAATTTAAGAACACTTACACACTTAAAATTTTAAACAAAAGCCAACAATAACGAGATGCCTCTAAATAGGTCACGTATAAACGTTTAAATTTTCTTAATTTGCTTTACTGTTTGCTTCGCAATATTAGAAGTCTAAAAAGAATGAAAGAACTGTATTGTTGTCTTCAGTGTGAAAGAAAATAAGTGTCTTTGACAAGAAGGAATCTTAATTTTTGATAAAGATTTGTGTACGAACTTCATTTCATTCAAATTAAAAAAAAAAAGTTATTTTAAATTTAATTTGGGAAATAAGTAACGTTATATTTACTGGAAGCTTTACTAGAAAGAACCGATCTCTTCAGGCTGAGATAAAGTTTTGTTTTGCGGAGTCAAATGATCTTTTAAACCGAAAGTAGTACAGTAATATAATTAAAGTATGAATTAAAAGAGAAATCCTTATATCGCATTTTAAGGAAACAAAGACGTTAGACAAGATTTAGTTACATGTAAATATAATGTATTAACATTATCCATCAGCTGTCCTCATCCACTGCTGGATACAGATCTCCTCTAAGAACTTCTACCGATCACTGTCCAGAACTGTGTTAACCCAATTTCCTGGCACTCTTTTGATGTCATCGCTCCATCTAGTTGGTGGTCTACCTCTATTCCTCTTGTCTTCTCTGGATCTCCATTCTGTTATTCTTTTACAGTATCGATTATCATCCCCTTCGGGCTGTGTGGCCTACCCATCTCTATTTAGATTGCTTAATGTTTTGAATAATATCTTTTCTACCTGCTTTGTAGTAACATTATTGAAAATTTTCTTTTACACAATTGGGCGAAATAACAGCCAATTATCAACTTCACAAAAACATTATATTTTTGAAAGTGTTTTATACAAGATTCCATCTATATCTGACAAAAACCAACATTCTAAAGCAAAATTATTAATCATTTTAAAAAATGAAGTAATGCTTGTTTCAATTGTCAGTGAATATTTAATATTTTATAACACGTACGTAAACGTCTTTTGATTTCCTAATTAGTTTTAAAATGTAACTCAAGGTTTCTAACGGGTATATATTTTTTTAAATTATATTTTATATACAAATTTTCAAATATCATATTTCTAAATCTAATTATTCTACCAAAATTATATTTGTATGTTGCTATTGTAACTTTAATATTACCCAGTCATCCACACGGGAAGGCACTTATTTCAGTTATTTTTTTTATAAGGATTAGAATACATCCATGCTTTTTTTCTTCTTTAGCCTTGGACATAGGCCTCTCCCAACTCTCTCCATCTGGCTTTCGACTCATTTTAAATCATCGCTCTCCCCCGACGCATTTGAGGCCGGCCTCTGGGTCTCCTTGCCAACCAAGGTCTCCACTGTTAGATTATCGTACTTTCTAGTTGTTTAAAATGCTTGGAGTTCTAAAATTAAACTTATTAGTGAATGTTGTAATTAAAAGCGAGATTGTCGACGATTTTAATGTCACAAATTGTGCCAGAGAGGCAATTAAGGGTGTGACCTATGTGCGCGACAGTTGCGAGACACATGAGCCAGTAAAGGTAAAAAGTCAAAACAATATGGTACATTACAACGTATTTTTTGAGTTTTCTCATTTTATACACGTACCAATGTACTATACATTACCTTATGTTGAGCCCTGGTTTTTATCAGATAGGGTTTAATTGCTGATACTCTTTTATTATATAAGAAGGAAGTTCCTTCCCTCCACCAGTTTATCGATTTGAAATGGTGGTAAAATTTAAGAGTAAAGTTCGGAGATTTTATTTTTGAAACGTTTACTATTGTCATACATAACAGACATCTTTCTCTGAAACATTTTTGTCAAGTAAAAGTTTGAGAAAGAAAGAAAAATAAATCCAATTTTACTTTTGTTTCAAGTTTGATTAAAGGTTTGCATTAGTTCTTCCTTCTATGAAGCATAAAATGTTGACTTTCAGGGGCTATGTGCACATTATAGCTTAATATGAAACAATTTAGAAAATCAGTGAAATATTTCCGTTAATACGGAATTTTAAAAGAAATTAGGCAAATAGCACCTTAGCCACACGTAAATTGAGCATTTCAAGATATAAAATTTTAGTGTACAGTTGACATTAAAATAGAAATAAGAAAAAGAATCACATTCATTACGTAAAGAACGCCTAAGCAAATTTGGTAACGTTGCTTATGACGCGCTCGGGGGAGACGTGCTTTCCATTTGACTTTGGTCCATCATAAAAAAATTAGATTAACTACCAAACGGACGATCATAAAAATATGGTGTAAACAAGTATAAGAACTTATTTAAATAATAATTAAATTTAAATAAATATTCCAGTTAAAAATATTCATACTAAGGAGACTTTACCACTTGCAAGCTCTGAGGGTATAAAAATCATATTCTTTTAGAATATTTCCAGAGCATAAGAAAAAACTCAAAGTTTCGCTCCACTCAATTTGGGGGGTTTATAGTCTACTAGAGTTAAAATTGTAAATCATATTTTCGCTAAAAGCTATGAATGAAAAATGGGTTCAAAGAAAATTTTTAAAAAATTCCCATAAATTTCTTTCAGTTTTCAACAAAAAAATTGCGCTTTATAGTTTTAACCTTAGTAGACTATAAGCCACACAACTTATCAGCGATATTTTCAATTTTTTCTTTTGCTTAGAAAACACTCTAAGAAAATTTATATTTATTTACAGGGCATGCAAGCGGTATAATTAATAGTGGTTTACAGAATTTTTTAAAGGAAAAACTAACAATTTTCTTTAACATCGTTTAATTTCCTATAAAATAATTATCGTAAATGTCACCTTCTAATTATAGGACTAAGAAAAATCGAATATAAATGGCAGGTGGATATATTGTAAACGTTCATAATACCGGAATAATATTGTTAAATAAATACAATCCCTACTGTATTAGAAAAAAAAACCTTTTACGTTAGGAAAACTTGGATGACTGAGATTTAACTTGCCGGAAACTAATTCAAAAAATCACAGAGACTGCTTCGAATTTATGTTGCCAGATTTTCTGAAAATTACGTAGAAATATAAATTCTAAACTTTGTCACGTCAAGGTAGACCAAACTCTTAAGTAAAATACAACATTTTATAATTCAAGTTTTCTTTCGTAAAATCTTTTAATCCCATCAAAAACATAAAATGTAAAAAAATTCCAAGTCTCACAAGGCAGTCCTTCCACCACAAAAAGTTGAGAGATCTCATATTTTAGTTAGTATCTATGGAAGCACCTATTCCACAACTTTGTCATAAATTGTTATCTATTTAGTTACCTACCAACATTTATAGTGACCGTATCAATATTATACATCTTTATTTCTATAATAAATATAGTGACTTGGCAATCGCACGGCAACATAATCACATAAGAATAATCTACTATTTCGATTGCTAAGTAAGTCTAAACAGTGCACTTACGAATAAAGTATTTTAAATAGTAGATTATGCTTATGTGATTATGTTGCCGTGCGATTGCCAAGTCATTATATTTATTATAGAAATAAAGATGTCTAATATTGGTACGGTCACTATAAATGTTGGTAGGTAACTAAATAGATAACAATTTATGACAAAGTTGTTGAATAGGTGCTTCTATAGATACTAACTAAAATAACTGACTTGGTTTTACATGAGATCTCACAACTTTTTGTGGTGGAAGGACTGCCTTGCGAGACTTGGCATTTTTTTACATTTTATATTTTTGATGGGATCTCATTTCTTTTTGTAGGTAGTCCTCTTTTTTTTTTCTTCTTGGGTAATATTTCTTGTACGTCAGCTATGGATTTTCTTAAAGCCCACTCCCTGTCTCTATTGGTTTTTCTCAAAGTCTATGATGTAACACTTTTTGACAAGTCTGGACGATAAGTGCTTCTAAGTCGATTATATTCAACGATTGCGGACTCCTGAGCTTTGATACTACCGAAGTCGACATTAGTTAGATGTAATCCGCCCAGACTTGTCACTCCCGAAAGTGCCACGTATGCTTGACCGCGTGTGAACACTGTAGAACCGATGTCCGTCAGTGCACTGTTTAGGCTTAGCCCCTGACTTTTGTGTATGGTAATAGCATAGGCTATAGATATCGGAAACTGTTCGCGATATACATAAGCTCTATTAATAATTTCAAATTTAGTTTTGACTGGACCAAGCTCGTAAAGATGTTTATTATTAAATGTAATATGTATTTTTTTTATTTTATTTGTATTTTCAGGATCAACCTTGTACTATACCGATAGAACCGTTGACTAAGTCAAGACTCACGTCAATATTTCGTCTTAACATGACTTTTGCTCCTATTTTAATAACTATATTCTCTTCTAGGCCTGCTGTCATGGAAGCATCATATTCATACTTCTTTATAATTAAAATATACTTAAAGTATTTCACTTACCAATTTTTTAATTACACGAAGTAGGTAAGTATTATTAAACGAATATATTTGATAAATGAAAAATATTATTAAATATAATATATTAATTAATATATAATACAAATTATTCATAATTATGGATTTTTTAGTGATTAATTAACTTTATACGACGTATTATTTACCGGGACACACGGTTGACCTTGCATTATGCTATGTATGGCTGAGCGCTGCGCGCTCTCCACACTCTATCTCAAAAAAAACGGTTAAGCCTATAAAAAAATGTTTTAAAACAAAATTTGTAGGGAATTTTATGCTCTACAATTTTAATAATAGATGCAAATATCATTGAAACCATAGGAAGCGAGATATTTGGGAAAAACCGATTTTTGTGACCTTTGACCTTGAATATCTTAAGACGCGGACACGAGATTTTATGAGACAACTTTTAGAATGCCAAAATAAAGGTTTATACAAGTTTACAGCTTATTATCTTTCGTTCCGAGGTTGACCCTCTTTTTTGGCTTAAGTGACTGTACAATTTAGAAAACGAGACTGAAATTTCGGAATGTTTCAGTTTTTCCTTCCTTTATAGGCTAAGCACTAACTAAATTGAAAATTTGAAGTTTGTGTGTCTGCTAGAAGTACCTTAGAATTTTGATGATCGGTGAGTGTGTCAGTGACAAAATTAAAGAACTTCGACTGGCGATAGTTCGTAAACTATAAGGTATAAATAGTAGGTAATTTAGGAATATAGCTAGTATGGTATGTCCTCTTGGTCACTGAAAATTCAGGCTTCTAGCTTTATCCATAACGAAGTTACAGGGGGGTCGAAAGTGTCGTGAGTGGCTTCGAGAAAAGGATGGTACGGCTGTGCTTTCTGCTCGACTTGGCGGGGGCACTACCGTGTCCCTAGATCCCTTGGTCGCAATTTTGAGAATGTGGTCTTTATCAGAGTGAGCTTTTTTTTTGAAATTTCGCCAACACGTAAATTAAGCATCATCAATTTGTAAAGTCGATAAGGTTCTATTGTAAGACCTGGTATTTTACAGTAGGGATATTTTTTTGGAAAGCTCTGAGGGAAAGTTATTTTAAGAAAGATCCATAAATTGAGTTCCCCGGGCCTCTTTTCACAGCCTTGTTTTTGACTTTCCTCTCAAGCTATCGATGCATACCTGCAACAAGAACATGATTTTTATTAATAAATCAAAAGTGAACACGTTTAGCTTTTGTGGTAAAAAGACCAAAAATATAGCGGTAATAGAGCATAAAAACTTACAATCTTAATCTTGAGATTAAATTAACGTTGAGATTATTAATGTGCAAAAAACACAACAGTCTATTCCTTAACAGATACTCCATTCAACATTACGTAATGGCAGTCAAATGTTACATTACTCAATTGTTGAAATAATACAACTATACAGCAGAATGGAGTGTGCCTGGTCTTGGCATTTATGTCAAAGCTTTTATCTTGAAATAATTTTCAGACATTTCTGTAAGAGGAAATTTACTCTAATGGCACAGTTATGTAACTTTAATATTCCGAGTGTGCTGCAAGGAATAAATGTTCAGTCATTCTTAAAGCACAGAGGTTTATACACGAGTCTAGTTGAAGGAAGGCTTATACGTACGAGGGCCGCCTTTTAAGTTTTTACAAACGACCACTAGATCGTGCGTTTGAGATGTGACATTACGATTCTTGCAAGAGTTGACCTTTGTTATTGTTTAAACAATAGCAGCTCAAAAATTGGCCAAGTAGTTTGTTTACAGTGTGCCTTTAAAAAAAAACAGTTTTGTGAACGAGTGGAAATTTAACGTGAAGGTTTTCGTTGGATAATTTTTTACGATATTACTCAAGGCCTAACTCAACGACAATGCCTCGAATCGCTTCATTAAACTGGTAATGAATCACCATCAGAAAAGACTGTTTACAATTGGTTTGCAGAATTTCGTTATGGTCGTGCTTCCATCAGCGATGAATTTCGTGAATATCGAGACCAAAATCGGTTGTTGTTCCAAAAAATATCGATAGTGTGCGCAACATGACTGCAGAGGATTGGCACGTAACTTTCCGCGAGAGATTCTTAGGCATATCGAAGACTGCAGTACATTCGATTTTACATCGATGAACATTTAGCTGTGAAAAAGATCCGTTAACTGAAACTCAAAAACATGCTTGTGTCAATTGTATCAATTGGATATGCTCAAAAAATTCGATAGAGGACATGCACAATCCGTATACAGGACACAAAACTTGGATATATTCGTACGAGCCGGAAACTAAGCAACAATCAATTGTTTGGGTGTTCCAAGATAAACTGAATCCAACAAAGGTGATTCGTTCCCGAAGCACTTCCAAGAAAATGATCGCTTATTTCTTTGGTTATACTGAACATGTTGAAACCATTGGTTTAAAAGATTGAAAAACAGTTAATGCTGAATGGTATACAATAATTTGTTTGCCAGAAATCATCGATGAAATCAGGAAAAATAACCGAAAATTTCGCATCTTTCTTCATCATGACAATGCCAGCTCTCACACAGCACTTCAAACAATTGATTATTTGACGGAGAAAAACGTCGAATTAATAGCTAACTGCCCGTATTCACCTAATTTATCGCCTAACGACTTCTTTTTTGTTACCGAATGTCAAAAAAAGCGTGGATAGTGATTTTCATCACCTAAAGCAGCTGTTGAATCCTTTCAAATCCATGGTTTTAAGGTATCAACTTGAGAGTCGAAAAAATATTTCGAGAATTGGTTCTAACGCCTGCAAAAGCCTTAAAGGCGAATGTTTTGTGAAACACTGAAACACTGACACAAACAGGACAAAGAGCATCCCAAAAAAATGCTTAGAGAGAAAAAGATTGCAAAAGAACTGTGTCTAACACACATGTACATAGAGATTTAGATCCTACAGAAGACGTACAATGCTTTAAACTAAAATCAAAGAAGTTAGATCGTCAATCACGCAATTAAAAAAAGACAAGGCTCCAAGACATGGACAAATTGTAAAGCAGCTAGTGGTTATACTGGACATGTTGCAACCATTGCTTTAGAGGACCGAAGAACAGTTAATGCTGAATGGTATAAAACAATTTGTTTTCCAGAAGTCATCAATGAGTATAAAATCTAAGAAGCACCATTAATGTACACATTAAAATCAATTAGTACAATCCAAAACAAAGAAACTAACGTTATTATGGAAGCAGGCTATTTGTTAAATTAATGGAGAAGAAACATGGAGAGATTGAATCGCTTAAATGCACCATAACTGGCTTAAAAATAACACAGATTAAAGTTAGATCGCTAATCACTCAATTAAAAAAAAACAAGGCTCCAACACGTGGAAAAATTGTAAAGCAGCTAGGAGGTTAACAACTCGAAATCATTACACTACTTTATAATATCTTCTAGAATCCGATTAATATACCTAAAGAAAGTAAATGTTAGAAAATGTGAAGATCAAATAATTATAAAACTCATTAGCCACTCTTTGGACACGCAACCATTGCTTTGGAGGATCGAAGAACAGGTAATACTGAATAGTATACAACAATTCATTTGCCAGAAGTCATCGATGAAATGAGGAAAAACCATCAAAAACGTCGCATCATTCTTCATCATGACAATGCCAGCTCTCACACAGCACGCCAAATAACACAGACCAACAAAAAAAATATTTGTAAAAACTTTTTAAACCAGTACATCTAAGTATTTTGTATTTTTGGGTGCTGAAACCGTATCTGGTATCAGTTTTTTTGTATCACCCACAGTTCTCTCGCAATATGACATCGATTAAATTTCAAAACGAAATCCTCTTCCTACTTGAAAAACTGAGCAAACTGTTGATCTCTTGTTCTATAATGGTAAACAGTTGTTCCAGATTCTAATAAACGTTTTTCTTTCAGCCTAGAACCAACCAACCATTCTGTTTTTTCCTTAGTCAAACCTAAAACTCTCACTAAATCATTTAACTCAGCTGTGGTTTTAAATTTTCTAGAGCACATTGAAATTCATCATTATTCTGTCGACTTTCATTAAATTCGGGACTGGACTGTACAGCGTCATCAATAGACTGAGGTGGCTCAGGGACAGGAAGTTCCAGTCCATGTCCTACCAGTCGATTAGCTGAAGTAAAGTTAGGATAGACAATTACTTTCTTATTTTTGGAGTTATATCCAGAAACATTAACGCTGCAAAAATAACCATCATTTGAATGATTTTCTTGCTCTCTCCATACCATGAGTACTATAAATCTAAAAGCTTTCTTTTCTTTCTTATACCATTTCCTAAGATCCTCGGCACAAGCATAACATACTTTGTGAGGAGCCCAACATTTTTCTCGATTACCGATTTCTACACCAAAATATGCAAAGTATACTTTTTTAACAAAGTCAGTAATGTTTCTTTGATGTTTTTTAACTACAAACTCACCACATATATAACAAAAAGTGTTGAGAGAGTTTTTACAACCACGATTAGCCATACACATAGGTTAGACACTGCAATGCGAGGTTATATTAACTGGAAGACAACAAACAGCTATGACATTTATCGGAACTGCCGATCCAATAACATTTGATTTTACTGCCAACCTTAGAAAATTCCGATCTTATTGCCAACCTAATAACATTCGAATGATAAAAAATAAACTTTTCACATTTTGAATATTAAAATGTGAAAAATTGCTGGGTGATAGATTTTTTTATTATTATTTTCGGACTCAGCACACCAAAAAAACAGGAATTAGGTAAAATTATTAAAAAAGTTTTTTCGTCGTTGGCCTGTGTAATTGATTATTTGACGGAGAAAAACATCGAATTAATGTCTTATTGCCCGTATTCACCTGATTTATCGCCTAATGACTTCTTTTATTTCCGAATGTCAAAAGAAAAGCGTGGACAGCGATTTTCATCACCTAAAGAAGCTATTGAATCCTTCCAAAGCGATAGTTTTGAGATACCAACTTCAGAATGGAAAAATTGTTTCTAGAATTTCTACGAACGCATGAAAAAGTGTATAAATCTTAAAAAAAACGAATATTTTGAGAAAAAAATCAAACGATTTGTACCAAACTTCTTTTTTCTTTCACTCTTTTTATAAAAACTCGTATAAACCTCCATCGTTATATTGACACAGAGATTTTTTTATAGGCATAGCGCACGTGTTGCAGGAAAATCCCTAAATCGCTACAGGAGCGACGCATGTGAGTATGCATCTAGATCTTAAATCGCTGCAAATTGTACACAGGTGGAAAACGCACTCCTGGGCATATTATTCCAAAGGTTTCCCCATAGAGAAGATTATGTGAAAAGGGTTGTGCAAGGAGTGACAAGCTGAACCTCATACAGATGTGAAGTATTAGCTCGACGTGTATTCCATGTCCGCTCTGGGAGGAATTAAGAGGGCTACATTCGTCACAAATCTTTCTCCGATGTTCAAAGGAATCTAGGTCCTTAATTAGGCGAACAGTTCTCTTCTCAATAGAATCCAACAAATGTATGTTTGAAAGGAGAGTCCCAGTCATGGGAGCAGTATTCTGTCGTTGGTTGAATGACGATGCTAGAGGAATGGAATGTCCCGATATAACCATGTCGGGTTTAGCAACGTCTACTGTAGCGTTAAATTTCACTTAGTTACTGTCTCCCTAAGATAGAAATTTTTTCAGGTCTGATAAATTAAACAACTTGGGAAGGTCTAGGGGAGTATCAATATATACCACAATATATTTGTACAATAGAAAATTATTTGGGGAAGTTTTAGCGAAACAGAGAGTTAGCTTATAGCCTGGTGTAAATGAAAGTCGAAATTTAAGATGAAGATATAATAGACTGGGATATTAAAAAGATGTATGACTATGTGTGTATGTTTGTCCTACTCTGGAGATACCGTATTGGATGGGGGGACATTCCTATAGATATGTCGGACTAGTGCAAAAAAGGTGAGATCAAATAAGCGCCTGCGGATCAATTGAGGATATGGCATAGGGCGCTAAGTCATTATCAGGTTCAGTCTGTAGAAATTTAACTTCGATAGCCTTAACACTGTCTATAACATATTGACGTAAATTGACACAATTGACACAAATAGCTATGATGCTGTGATGGGAAGCAACGGAAAACCACCACATTAATCTCCCTAGTATACACACAATGGCCGAAAACAGTATCCAAATGGCTCTCAATCTTGAGCACCTTTTAAGAAGGTTAAATAAATTAAATATGAAACTCCCATTAAATGTGTGCAAAGCGTGTATTTGTTAGGGAAAAGCACCAAATATAATTAAGAAGAGACTTGTATTGGCATGTAGTGAGAGTAGATAAACAAATAACGGAAAGCACATTATTGATTGGCATCATATTTACTATTCTGGAGATAAGACATCGAAAGATGCTATAATCGTAACACAGGGAATAAAAAAATCTTTTATTGGACTCCTTTCGATTTCCAATAAAGTTCCCCTAATGAAAATTCATTTCCTGTTAATCTGAATATTGTACATGCTTCTGTACTGATGACACAGAGCACAAAGAAGAAATATAATAAGAACCACGAGGTGGACATAATATGTAGGACTTTAACGTGGAGATCGGGATAGGAGCCGCTGGACACTTGGTGGAAAAATTATGGGCATAGAAACAAACAAGCCGACACAGTCTCTGTCAGCTTGTGACTGCTGTGTCAGTCTACAATGTAGTATTAGGTGTGCGTACTAGGCAGAATTCGTTGTATGTTGCCATTACCTTCCGTAAGTACGTACATAAGTACTAGTAAATTATGTTCTCTTGTTTGTCGATCTAAGCCCGATTGATGAGCCGTCATTCGGCGAAACGCGTCTCGGGATGGATTTGACTAATGAGAGAAGAACAGTGAGTAGACTGCTGAAATATGTCTATTTTCAGCAGTTTGACAGTAAACCAAATGTTAATAGATATTTTCTACAAAATTTTCTGTTGAACTTGCTTACCTTTTCATAAATTAAGGTAGCTATATGTTTTGTGCATACCTGTTAATAACCTTTGCTATGTAGAAATATGAATATTACGTTTTTATGCAAAAATAGCTTTACCCTTCCTATTTTACACCATTTTTATGGAACATCGTCATTTTACGAGCTAGTTATCATAAAGACTATATAAAAGTATATTTTTTAGCACAAGAAAAGTATAAATAAAAAACAGCGTCCAAGTGCAAGTTGGACTTGCGCAATTAGTATTCCGTACCGTGTTTGCCTTAAAAAATAAAACTTTTTTTAGACTTCACAAAACAGAAATGAGTTTTCAACAAAGTTTGTTTACGATATTTGTTGAAAACTGATGACCTTGCAATTTTCGTTTTTTCTTATATACCAGATAAATTATAAAAAGTAATGCACTTGTGATTTAATCTATACCTTATAGAGAATATTCCAGATTTTTTCAAAATTTCTTGATCAGTACTTTTCGAGATAAGGTGGGAGTACGCGATTTTTGGCAATTTTTTTTAAAAATAATAGAAAGAAAAGTATGCGCAAGTATTTACATCATATATATTTTTGAACTAGGGTTTTTATAAGCTTTCATTTAACACTCCCCTCGATCATCTGGAAAAAAAATATTTACCCTTAAGTCAAAATTTAATTTTCCAAACTACACGTCTTTGATGGGGCCATCAATTTCTATATTATTGGCAAATTTCACCTTTCTATGTCAAATAGTTTTGGACAGAATTGAGTGTGAGAGACGGACAGACACCGAAGTGATATTATAGGTGTTCCGTACGGAAAATTAAAAAGACAGAGGTATCCAATTGATCTATTCTGTTAATAAACAAAAAATATATACATAAATTCCCAGTTAAAATTACCAGTCAAAGACTATATATTTAAAAGTTTCCCGGCGACAGTGCACAACGAATGAAGAGAAATCAGATTGACAATATTCTCATCAACATAATTTCTTGCAGAGCATCGTTATCAGAAAAAAAACTTACCCTAGAGCTGTTGTTTATTCTAGACACGTTATCTTGCTCGTAATAATAAAAACACGAATCAAGAATATCTTAAAACGCATAAAATGTAAAGAATTGACATTTAAATACTAAGGGAAAATAGTGCCAAGGAAGCAGTAAGAAAAGGTATCAGTAACCTTCTACAAAAATAAAACAGATATTTAAGAAAACTGGAATAAAATGAAACACTCTCTTAATGCAATAACTAAGGGTGGCTTGAATTCCCAAAGGATAACAGACAACCATGGATGACGGTGAATATATGAGGGCTTATGGAAAGAAACCGAACCTATGAAAACACAGACACAAAAAGGACAAGAAGAATCCTAAAAAAATGCTTAGAGAGATAAAGATTGCAAAAGAACTGTGTCTAACACATATGTACATAGAAATTGAAATCCTGCAGAAGACGTACAAAGCTTTAAACTAGCATAAAATCAAAGAAGCACCACTAACGTACATATTAAGAGCAATTAGTACAATCCAACACAAAAGAACTAACGTTATTATGGAAGCAGGCCATCAGTTAAGAAACATGAAGAGACTAAATCGGGTGAGTGCACCATAACTGGCTTAAAAATAACAATCACTCAATTCACTCAATTAAAAAAAAAACTAGGCTCCAAGACATGGAGAAATTTTAAAGCAGCTAGGAGGTTAACAACTCGAAATCATTGCACTACTTGTTAATCTCTTCTAGTATTAATATGCCTAAAGAATACTTCAACATGCAAACCCAAACCAAAAAGAACAAATGTTAGAAAGTATGAAGATCAAATTCATCAATCAAAATAAATCTTATGAACCACTGTTTAAAGATTCTTCTTAATATTATCCGGGCAAGCATTTCTAAAGCACTAAAACTTATTAGTTAAATTTTGTTTCAGTAATGGATTTGGTACGCTCAAAGGCGCCTTTCCATATACACGTCTTGATATAAAAAGCTAGAGATGTCAACTCGGACGTTTAAGCACGCTTCATATAGTTCGAGAAGGCAATTGGAAAAGTCTAACATAATAAACTCATTGAAAGTCTTCCAAGCTTAGATATCAATGATAACGACATCAGGTTAACAGCAAGTTTCTACAAACACCAGAAAGCAAAGTTTTGTGCAAATGACCAGAAGAGCAACGAATTGCAACCAAAAAATACGAAAATTAAGGCTAAAATATAGCCTCCCATGTTTTTTAAAGCCTAGTCATAACAACTGTTACAAAGAAGCCCTTGTGGATGCAAAATATAGAATCGCTATGGTGAAATTTAATCGTACTTAAAAATATATATTACCTTTAATTATAATATAAATTCAAGCACAAAATGCAAAGGTGTGGTAGACAAAAACACACTTCATATTTGTTAGCAATATCTTATTGTGTTTATGTTAAAATATTGCATACTTTTGCAGAATTATCTATTTTACTAATTACAACTTATAATTTAATGGCTATAATTTACAATAATTATAAACTAAGCCTTTGATTGAAGTGATTTTAATCGACGCAACATTTGTAATAATTATGAACCTTTATTTCAAATTCTAAAATTAATTAAAGTAATATTTTAACAGATTTTACAATACGAAATAAATTTAATTTATTTCCCTGTACCAAATATTCAAGCAAAATAGAATATCAGCGACACATCTGGTTCAAAAAATTAGAAAATATTAAAGTACAATTTGCTAAGGTTCAACAGTAAATTTTAAACTACTCAGTATATATCATTACAATACCAAATGCTTTATTTTTGCGTTCGACGCAGGTTTCGGTAACCATGTTAGCTTCATTAGGAGCAATGATTGATTAACGCTAAAGTACAAATATACCTTATTTATACTTAGCCTAACTTCTGAATTACTCAAGCGGAACTAATGGCCATCAGTTCTGGTCAAGTAACCAGTAGAGTTAACTATAAGGAATAGGCCCACTGTCTTTATTTAAAGTACTTTTCATAATTTCCATACTTTCGTATGCGTTCCTATCAGAAACATCTTTAATTAA
>CM032447.1:81158045-81183045 GCA_019049505.1 Pachyrhynchus sulphureomaculatus | reverse complement strand
GATACTTATTTTATGTACTTGGATCCAGGTGGAGATTCTTTTGTTTGTTTGTCCCATGTACAATTTGAGGCAGTCTCTGCATGGGATGCTGTAAACTCCATGGTTTTCCAGTTTTTTTTTTTTCTTGTCCTTGGAGTTACCAAGGATGTCTGCCAGAGTGTTTTGTGGTTTGTATGCTGTGCCTATGTTGTGTTTTCTTAGGATTCTTCCAATCCTTTCACATAAGGTGATAGGACTCTGCTTTGGTTGAGGTCCCGTTCTTCTGTCCTTGTCTGTGGATGGCGCTGCCTTTCTAATGCTCTCCATATGGACTGGTCATTTTATCCATTTTGCTTGAGTGCCCTAGTAATTTGTGTAATTTCTTGCTGTCTCGTCTCTGGTGCGTTGAATCTGTATGATCTCGATAAGGGGGTGTTGGCTACCGTCTGGATTTGGGATGGATGGTGGTGTGAGCCAGCGTTTAAATATTTGTTGGTGTGAGTGGGCTTCCGGTAGACTGAGTATTGAAGTTGACCGTTGTTTTTCCGAGTTATGAGCACATTAAGGAAAGGGAGGCTTTTTTCTTCTTCTACTTCCAAAGTGAATTGTATCCGGTGGTGGTTTCTATTTAAATAGGTCAGGAAGTTGTCTAATTCATTTCGTCCATGGGGCCAAATTATAAAGATGTCATCAACATATCTTTTCCAGAGTTTGGGTTTGAGTGGTGGGTTTTTAAGGGCCTCTGTTTCAAAATACATTACATAGAGATTGGCTGTTACAGGTGAAAGGGAAGATCCCATGGGTGTTCCATCTGTTTGTTTGTATATCTGAGTGTTGAAGACAAAGTAGGTATTATTTAGACAGTGTTCTGATAGTTCTATAACATGAGCTGGAAAATCCTCGTTCATTGCTATTTTCTCTAGTGCTTCATCCACGGGAATACTGGTATAAAGTGAAACAACATCTAGACTTGCCAGAATGTCATTTTCCTCTAGTTGAATGTATCTGATTATGCTCGTGAGGTGTTCGGAGTTATTGATCAATGAATCAGCACTTTCAACGGTTGGTTGCAGGACCTTTGAGAGACGTTTTTCTAGGTTTTGTATAGCTGAGGCTACCGCGCTAACAGTGGGTCTAAGGGGAACGTTGGACGTCAAGAAAAACAAAAACATCACCATATTATCAGCAGATAAGGGCAATGCCACAGTGGTCCTAAATACCGAAGACTACATGACAAAAATGGAAACCATTCTACAAGACAACATCTACAAGTCAGTTATCAGGGATCCTACAACATATCTGGAGAAAACTACAAAGGCCAAAATTAAAGCTGCAAATGTGGGACCAGAGGTTGAAAGACTCATAATTCCAAGAGAGAAATCAAGTCGATTCCCAAAGTTGTATGGTCTACCAAAGATACAAAAGACCAACGTCCCCCTTAGACCCATTGTTAGCGAGGTAGCCTCACCTACACAAAACCTAGAAAAACATTTGTCAAAGATCATGCAACGAACCGTTGAAAGTGCTGATTCATACATCAAAAACTCCGAACATCCCACGAACATAATCAGAGACATTTAACTAGACGAAAATGACATTCTGGCAAGTCTAGATGTTGTTTCAATTTATCCCAGTATTCCAGTGGATGAAGCACTAGGCGAAATAGCAATGAACGAGGTTTTTCTAGCACATGTTATAGAACTATCGGAACCCTGTGTAAAAAATACCTACTTTGTCTTCAACAGTCAGATATACAAACAAACAGATGGAGCGCCTATGGGATCTTCCCTTTCACCTATAATAGTGAATCTCTATATGATATATTTTGAAACAGAGGCCCTTAAAAATCCACCACTCAAACCCAAACATGAGTCCTTGCTCAACAATTACTGACCAACCACTGAATAGAGATTAACAATAGAATCTGATATTATAATTGTATTTAAAACAAAAAACTGTCAAATTTGACACGTCACTTTTCTATTAAAAAGACATTTGACAATGCATTTTTAAATATTGATTTTTTTGAAACTTTCCATGGTAAGAAGTTGCCTTTTTACGCTCCAAAATATGTGTTTCAGTCACAGCAGAGGAACTGAAACTGACACAATCATCATAATACAGCAACGACGCTACAAACGGAAATTAATTTATTGCCAGAGAAATCCAGCAAAAAATACCTAATTGTAGGAAATTTCCTTTGTATATGAATATAGGACTGCCAAAAATTAATTTTCCTCAGCTATAATTTATAGTTTCAAGCCTATAATTTCTGTCGTTTTATATGTTTCTTTGTAGTACGATAACTATTAAACGAAATTAGAGGATGGCATAACGTTGAGGTCGATAAATTTTGCATAGTATTAACAGTATTATAAGAAATTTATATTTTAAAGTTATAAGATAATGAATTTGTAGCTAAACATATCAGGGAATAAAGAGCTGGGGTGGTTTAATGAACAATAATTAATGTATTGAAATTGGTGATTTCACGAATCTAATAGAGGCACACCTATAACTTATTTTTTATAAGTTTGAACAATGTTTAAAATTTTACAAAATCACTCGATTACAGGTTAAAAAAGTACCAGAGTTATCTCAGATCAACATAGAAATGCCTCAATGAGAGAAAAGGAGTTTGTAAGACTCACATGTCTAGTAAACTCTAAAAGATAATACGTTTATTTACACCGTGAAACATGCCACAACAAAAAAGATTGCTTTTTTGATTTTGCAGATGTTTATTGACCATATTTCTTTTAACAATTGCTTGACTAGCTGCAAGAGTAGTGATATTTGTCATATTATCCGCCATATCTAATTGTTAACCTGTATCAGATGTGTTTAATATATTTCTGAATTTGGCATATTTATTAGCTGATGAGAAACATTTTGCTTGGAACTTATTTTGATTTGAACAAATAATAAAATATCAATCAGCTGATTGGATTGCTCAGATAGGTATAGGTAAGTAGTTGTCGGTTTACGGTCAGACAGTCGCATTTTCGTACACTTCTTAGAATAAGTTGTACGTGTTATTACAGAGGAGCATTATTTATAAGTTTTTTTTGACTACAGTGATATACCAGTTTTAATAGGATAAGCGTTTTTCATAATAACCTGCTTATTGTCTGTACTGTGAGCTAGTCAAATTAAGTATTTATTTTAAAACTGATTGTTTGCGCTGGAAGTACTGTGAAAATTCTTGTGTATACTTTTTAAGTTATTCTACAAATAACCGGCCAAGTGCACGTAGAACTTGCGCAATTAGTGTTCCGTACGTTGATTGCTTTTAAAATAAAATTTTTTGTTACGGAGGTATAAAATGATCAATCAAACAATCAAATCAACAAAACACACCCAAAATGAATTTCCAACAAAGTTTATTTCCGACCTTTATTGGAAACTGAGGACCTTGATTTTTTTTTTATATACCGGATAAGCTATTTAAGATAAAACACTCGTGATCATTTTTGTGCAATCTACACCCTGTGGAAAATATCCCAGAATGTTTTCAAAATTTTTTGATTAGTACTTTTCGAGATAATTTTTTAAAATGATACAAATAAAAGTGTGCGCAACTATTACGTTATATATATTTTTGAACTCGTGTTTTCACAAGATTTCACTTGACACCCCACTCCAAGAACTGGTAAAAACCTCTTTTTTCACTCTCGATTTCACTCCCAAAACTTGACTTTCAAAACTATACGACTCTGGTGGAGCTATCAATTCTTATATAAGTGCCAAATTTCAACTTTCTTTGTCAAATAGTTTCGGAGAAAATCAGGTATGACAGACTGACAGACAGACACCGAAGTGATCTTATAAGTGTTTCGTACAGAACATTAAAAAGAAAGTATACCTTGCCAAATACCCATCGATTTGTCGCATTGTCTTTAGTGATATCCAAAGTTACGAAAAAGGCAGCATTTTGTAGAATATCTGGAAGAATTTAATATAATTATCGATCATCAACATTGCTTTCCTATCCAGAGATATATAGGAGACCTTTTAACTTTTGTCATACATATTTAGAACAACGACACGGAACGTTCTGGAGAATCCGTGCAGTTGCACTTGGTATGTCTAAGGCATTCGACTATGTTTCGAATAACGGATTGGTGGTTAAGTTCTTATGGTATATCTGTACTCATGAGTATCAGTAAACGGATTTTTTTTTTCAGTACCTTTACCATCAACTCCAGTGTATCCCAATCTACTCTCTTGATCCTTCAGAGTAACGATCTGCTCAAAAGTACAAGTGATCTAATCTACAACATTGGTAATGACAGTACACTTACTTCATTTATTTTGAACGCTTATTTTTTAAGCATTTTCATGAGAAGTGTCTGACGGATGTAGCTAGCTTAGTTTATAAAAAGAAGATGAATTATCCATGACTATGTTTATCACTGAGTATAATCTGCAGCGATTCAATACCAGCATACATCATTTTTTCCTTGCAAGACGCGAGCTGGATCCACAAACAAAAATTACTTTTCCGATTTTTAATAGTTGTAATTAATATTATATTATTTAAATCCTAGTAAGAATTGACGAAGCAACAGTCACTGTAATTGTTTATTTAGTAGCGTATCATTATTGGATCGATTAGATTACAGTTTCCCAAAAATCTTTTAAGCATTTATTTACGGCATCTGGACAGGTAAAATGCCAGGCCATTGTGGAAAAGCTATTTTCCTCTAGTTGTTTTTAGCGCTCGGTGTTTAAACTACAATTGTCTCTATAACTTTGTACTAAAAGTTACACAGATATTTTCATGGACACAATTCAGACGCTGCAGTTTTTATCGGAATCTCCTTGTACGCAGTCGTTTATTATAAAAAGAGTTTATTGAATTATCATTTATTTTTTTGTAATTTCATTTGATACGGGTACACTTTATTAAATTCAAGATTATAACTTAAAATGTAATTTAAAATCACCCCCCGCTTTTATTTGTCCCAGTTAAATAAAAAAGCTATTTGTTTTACATAAACGTAATCTTATAGAATTTTGTACGAATATCGCGAAGTCTTGAAGATAGCATAGTAAGCTAAATATTTTCATTGCAGGTATAGTACAGTGGTGTATCATTATATGATAAAAGATAACTCATTAGACCAAGGGCCAGTGTTAATACCGTCATATCCGATCCAGTCTCAATAAAAAAAAAATATTTCAACTCTAATACTGGTAGTTTTATGACCAATATATTTAGGTGTTTTATTGTTTACATTACATTGTTTACCACCTTTTTTCTTATGTGGCAAAAAATGTTATTCATTTGTTACTCTAAATGATAACTAGATAAGGGTAATAGAGAGGTTTACCAAAATTATGGCAAAATAGTAAATCCATTTGAATTACATTTTTTTTAACTAAAATATCAAATATATCAGTGTTCGTATATTCTTATGCACTTGTCTATTTCATAATCATAAAACTGTCTGTCGTTATTTTTCTAACAAGTTTTTTTACTTTTTTTTGTAACTAAATGAGACTTTTTTTATACTAATAGACCAGTCAAAAAATGAATAAAAATTTTCTCTCTAAAACATCCAATAATATGTCAATATGTCCCTTGTCAAAAGAAATTTTAAAAGTAAAAGAAAGATAATACACAGAAGTTTAAGTTTTTGTAAACGGTGTTGCAAAACTATGTATCAGCATAAATAAAAAAAAAAAAAAATTGCATACAGAGAATGGACTGCAAGAGTAAGAGTGCCTATTTAATATAGTATATGTATATATCAAAATAACTTTATTAAAAACTAACATAAAAAGAAATACATGGTCACAGTGAAAACTTAATTATAAGCTATAGTGTCTAGAAGGGAGGAAATCTATGATAAACATTGCCTATGACCATTTCTCGCGTTGTGTAGGTCAGTGCATTGCTTTTACTATAAGTTGGATCTATGAAAATACTAAGAAAAACGTAGTTTTCACTTTATTTTTATTTAGTTTTCGGGGAATACCTGAGTTCTGATCTAATCTCCGTTCTTCGTTACTGTGGTTATAGTAAAATGATCATCTCTTGAAATAGTAGCTTTTGATCTTCCAACTGGAATATTATTTTGCCTGTATAAATTATATATGAGTCAATAAATCCGAAAATTGTTTTTCATTGTTTTCAATTTTAATAAAAATAATGCATACGGAAAAAAGTAACGTTTTATTACATACCTCTGAAGCGCTTCCTCTGCTCCAATTTTTTTGTGAATAAAGTGCCTATCATTTAATATATCGACTTGTACTGCATGGATTAATTTATTTCTTAGTTTAAGAAAGATTATTTTATTATACCGTTACTGCAAATGAAGTATTGGACCTTTACTGATGTCGCCAATGGTTCCTTAAGGCACTTAAGAATAAACTACAGCTTAGTACGATAATAACTTAAATACTAGCTAACAGTCAATGAATCGAAAATTTGTTATTTTAGTGCAAAAAATAAAGTTATTTTGCTTCGATATCATAACAATTCAACAACAAAATCTATAAATATATCTTTCCGGTATCTATTTCGAGACAATAAGTAATATCTGCAATTGAAAGTAAGTAAAATTTTGAATATAGGCATATATATATATATATATATATATATATATATATATATATATGTATATATATATATATATATATATATATATATATATATATATATATATATATATATATATATATGGTAAGATGTAACGCATATCCCGTACTTGATACTCCATCGGGAGCTGACTCGTTGCATGCCGACAGACTGGTTAGCACACTGACAACACTTCACCGCAGGTGGCGCGATTTTTCAAGGAATTCCCACTTAGGCACATGTGGTGGGGTTCAATATAAAACAACTGAAAACAGACGGAGGCCCATATTTCAGCAGTTTACCCTAGGCCTTTGTCCGTTTATATATATATATATATATATATATATATATATATATATATACATATATATATATATATATATATATATATATATATATATATATATATATATATATATATATATATATATATATACATATATACATATATATATATATATATATATATATATATATATATATATATATATATATATATATATATGTACATAAATAGGATTAAAATAATATATTGATGAAAACATAATATCGGTTTTATATAGCGTAAGTATGTATATTCCGTAAGTGAATTTGTCTAATAGATCAAATTTTCATACTACACCACTGAATTTTGTACGAATATCACCAAGCGTTAAAGATAGGTTTTAATCCAACAATTTTCGTTGCAGGAATATCGAGTTTTAAAGAAAACGGTTTTCAGAATTCTGGTTTTAGTTTCCAATTAGACTTTAAAACATGACTTTTGCAACTTTAGCTATTTCTTTATTCCTGTTTTTAAATGTTAGTTTTGGCTCGGAATTTAATGAAGCAATAGAGACAAGAGTTAGAGTATTTAGAACGGGAGAACTGAACGATGCTTTTGAGCTGATTAAAAATAAAAAACGAAGTTCAAACACAATTAGCAGATGAGAGTGGATTATCTAAGGCAAATGGTTATGGAAATCCTGGTGATTTAATATACAGGTGAGTCTAAAAAGCCTCTAGTTTTAAGCAAAATAAAATGGATTTCATGCGTCGTGGATAAAAACTTGGATCCACCACTACACATCAGAGCGAAAAGAACAGTCGAAACAATAGATTAAAGCCAGTGGAAGTGCACCAAGGAAGGCAAAAAACGGTTCCATTAGCAGGAAAGGTTATGGCAACAGTTTTTTTAGGATTCCAAAGGTGTTTTGTTGGTCGATCATCTTCAGAAAGGTAAAACAATTAACTCTGAATACTATTGTAACCTTTTGGATCAGTTGGATGCAAAAATTCTTGAGAAAAGACATGCTTTAAAGAAAAAAAGAATAATTTTTCATCAAGATAATGCACGTGTTCACACAAGTGTTTTGACGATGGCAAAAATCTACCTATTAAAATACGAATGGCTTGAATATCCAGAGTATTCACCAGATTTGGCTCTCTCTGACTATTATCTGTTTCCAAACCGGAAAAAATTACGAAGCTATTGCAACCTTGGATGAATGTTTTGCAGACCTTCCGAAATCACACTTTAATGATGGTATTGAATTATTGGAAAAACATTGGAATAAATGTATTGAAGTTTCAGGAGATTAATCGAAAAATAAAACATATTTCAAGTAAAAAAAAAAAAAATTCTTTTATTGTTAGGCCGAGAACTTTTCAGACAGCTCAATACGAAATACATCACAACAGAAGCCATCTAGATGACTAAGAGTTTTAAATTGCATGCCAACATGGTTTTGTTTATGTATTGACAAAAATAATAGTAATAAAAGTAATCTTATAATTAATGAAAATCAGTGGAACCGTCCTGCTTTGGGAACTCTATACAATCGCCGGGTCTAATAATATGTATGTATTTGGTTTGATATATTTTAATCCTTTTACCAAATTCAAAAGATGAAACTTTTTCGACTTGGGAAATATTATGGGAAGAAGGAATAACAAGACACTTTTACATATTTGTTTAAGTTTTATTAAAAAAGTTTCCGTACGTATATATATATATATATATATATATATATATATATATATATATATATATATATATATATTTATCTAACTGGATAGGAAAGTTTATTTAGGCAGATTTATTAAAAACCTAAAATAAAGTTTTCAGTCAAGTTATCATATTGAAGAATAGAAAATAACAACAGAGACGTCTTTAGATGCAACAAGAGAAGTTTACACGGAGTATTCTAATAATGAGGGAAGTGTCTTCATTATTAAAATACTCCGTGTAAACTTTCTTTTATACTTCCCGGGTCACTTCAGAATATTTTAGTACTTACAAGGAGGTAGACTGATAAGTCTTGTAAATTTTTATGAAATAACGGGAAATTTTGTTGAGCGGATTGACTATTGGTAAGCGTGATTCTTGTAACGGTTTTTTTCGAAGTTTTAAAGCGATACAATGCGCAACTGTTTGTTAGCAACTATCGTAAGTGATCGGTGTTAAACGTTTCGTAGAAATAGGTAAGGTCAAGTATCGCGCAGTGGTAAAATATTTTTATAGAAGTTCATGAATTCGAATACTCTGCACCAGCCCTCAAGACCATTTATTATTAAAGAAATGGTCAATAAAATCCATGATATCGTGATGGAAGATTGTCGCATTAAGCTTTAAGATTGCTGAGATAGTAGGCATCTCATATGATCAGGAACATAATTTCTTCCATGAAGTACTACAAATGAAAAAGTTGAGTGCGCGATGGATGCAGCGTTTGTTGACTCCAGATCAAAGACTCACAAGGAAGGACATTTTAAAATCGTGTTTGGAAAAGATGCAGCCTAATCCGAAGAACTTCTGGCACCGTTTTATGATGAAGACGAGACGTGACTCCTATATATATATATATATATATATATATATATATATATATATATATATATATATATATATATATATATATATATACATATATATATATATATATATATATATATATATATATATATATATATATATACATATATATTATATATATATATATATATATATATATATATATATACATATATATATATATATATATATATATATATATATATATATATATATATATATATATATATACATACATACATACATACATACATATATATATATATATATATATATATATATATATATATATATATATATATATATATATATATATATATATATATATCCATTTTAAAAGAGCTATGCGCGTAATGATATCTACGACTCCAGTGCGTCTACTCAGACCTTCGTTGCGTATTCTGTCATTAAGAGTCACACCAAGCATCGACTTCTCCATGCGCTTTAGCTCAATCTTTAGTTTGTGTGCAGATTCTCTAGAAAGTGCACACATCTCTCAATTTCATAGGGAAGGACGCACTGATTGAATGTGTTACTCTTCAGACTATTTGGAATGTCGTTTCTAAATATATCCCTTAGAGCTCTATAGGCTGCCCAAGCCTGATCGATTCTTTTTCAAATTTTAGATGTTGGTTTTCAGTCGAGGACGCTTACTTCGTGGCCCATATATATGTACTTGCCTATTTGGTCGATTTATTCATCAAGATTTTAGGGTTACTAGAGGGCACCAAATTAGTCATGAATTTTGTTAATTTTTAGACCCACGCGTGTCAACGGCAACAGATAGTTCTCTTAACATAATTTGCATCTCTGTCAGATCATAGGCAATGACGACCACGTCGTCCGCAAATCGTAGTTTGTTAAGTCTCTTGCCATCAATAGTTATGCCTCTGTTCTCCCAGTTTAGCATTTTAAAAAGCGTATTCGAGGACGGTTATGAATAGTTTTGGGGATAATGTGTCTCCTTGCGGAACTCCTCGCTCAATTCTGATGTTATTAACAGCCATTGTGTCGTTCTTATATATATTCTAAATCATGGTGGCGTATCGGTAATCAATGCAGCTTTCAATCAGTGCTTCCATAATACTATCCATTTGAACGGTGTCGAATGCCATGTGGAAATCTACAAAAGCGATTAACAACGGTCTGTTATATTCTACGGATTTCTCGATTAACAATTTTATAGTATGTAGATGGTCGTCTGTTTCAAAACCTGAACGAAATCCAGCCTGTTCTTTCAGTTGGCAAATATCTAGTTTATTTTTCAGTCGCGAGCTGATAATTCTGGTAAATAATTTATATAAGTGATTCAGAAGGCTTATCGACCGGTGTTTTTAAAGGTCTATCTTGTCTCCGTTCTTATGTAACAGAACAGTTACGGAGTTGTTCCATTTAGTTGGTATTAAGACATTATGTAAGTAAGCATAAATTAAAAAAAGTTTTGATTGTATTAAGAAGTGCATAACCATCATACTTTATGGCCTCGATCATTAAACCATCTTGCCCCGGAGCTTTGTTTTCTTTCATTTTCTTTAGTGAATGCCTTATTTCGATAGTTTATATATCCAGAATTTTTTCCAACCCTTGATTGATTACTTGTCTCCTCGGTATTTCCTTCTGTGCTTGGTTTTCATGATTTCTGTACAATTTCGCATAGAACACCTCCACTGTCTTTAAAAGCTCGGTTCTATTTGTAATAGTATCTCTGTTTTTATTCCTTGGTTTATTAAGGTCACACCTTCCGTTGTTTAATCTTCGGTTCAACACCTTTAAGCTTTTGTTAATTTCTATTGTTTTTCTGATGACTTCGGATTTAAACTTTCGGTTACCCTTTCTAATACCTTTTGATATTTCTCTGTTTAGATCTATATACATATATAAAGATATATATATATATATATATATATATATTATATATATATATTACATATATACATATATATATATATATATATATATATATATATATATATATATATATATATATATATATATATATATATACATATATATATATATATATAAAGATAGTTTAGAGAAAAATCCTGACCATTTATTTATTACTATTTTTCATTTGTAACTACTGTTACTAGCAGATATTATCTTTGTAACGATTTCCAGAACGCAAAAATCAAAAAACTTTTTTACCCTCCAATCTATTGAATGCCGTCAACATATTACACTCGACAAATATATTCAAAACACGTGTTGACGGGGACAGAATACTAACTTTCAGACCCAAAAAGAACTTGTAAAAAATATTTGACTTGAGTGTTCAGGTATGTTTGCGTAAATTTTGCATAAAGGAAAATTTTGGGTTTTTTCTTTATTTAACATACACTGTTAGAAGAGAAAATGTAAAACTCCTTAAACTTTGTATAATTTCTCATGGAATATTAATGTTGTTTGTTCAAAATTGCAAGCAGTTTTTTAATAATATATTATTACTTTTATTTAATTTTAATCATCATCATCAACATCATAACCCCACTACACCCACTTCTGGCTAAAGGCCCACACAAGATGTTTCCAACAACGCCTGTCTTGTACCTTCAACTGCCAGTTAGGATCTTGGTTATATCATCCACCCATCTTTTTGGTGGACTGCCAGGTCCATGTTTTAAAGCTCTAGGGCGCCATTCCAGGATTTTCCTTACCCACCTGCTATCAGTAGTTCTTGCCACGCCCCGCACGCCAGTTTTAAAAATTTAAAAAATTAAAAAAAAAAAAAAATAAAAAAATAAAAAATTAAAAAAAAAATAAATTAAAAAAAAAAAAAAAAAAAATAATTAAAAAAAATAAAAAAAAAAATTAAAAAAAAAAACCATTTTAACCCTGCTATGGTCTAAACTACGTTAGCAACGTTCGTTCTTCGTTGTATTTTGCTGTTTTTAACTTGGCCACGAAGTGAGATACCCAGCGTACGTCTCTCCATGGCGCGTTGGGTTACTCGGATTTTTTTAGCAGACTTTTCAGTAAGTGTTGTTGTTTCCATGCTATAGGTTAAATCTGGAAGGATACATTGGTTGAATACCTTCCTTTTAAGAGATACTGAGATGTTGCTCTTGAACATTTGGCTCAACTTCCCGAAAGCTGTCTATTCCAATGAGATACGTCTCTCAACTTTGGTGGTCTGATTCCTTTTTGCTACAGTTATTATGCGGTTTAAGTAAATGTAACTCTCTATGGTCTCCATAGGTACATTTCCAAGAGCTTGTTCCGGTAAATTTGGGATAATCTTGAATTTGCTGATGTTTATTTTAAGACCTGTATTCCCGGATTTATGTAAAAGATCATCTCTCATAAAACGTATCTTATAGTCACCTTCTACTATTAAAGCGATATCGTCAGCAAATCTACCGTGATTTAGATGCTCGACGTCAATGTTGACCCCTATCGATTCCCATTGTAGTTTTTCCAAAATGTTTTCCAGAGCCAAGGTGGACAATTTTGGTGACATGATGTCGCCGTGACGGACCCCTCTAGTAATTAAGAACCTTTCTGATTTGCTTTCCAATTTAATGCAAGGAGTGGTTTTGGAATATATACTATTTATTAGAGTTGTATAGCGCCAATTCTGCAGTCTTTAAGTGTCGCCCATATCTCTAGAATGTCAAAGGCTCTTTAGAAGTCTATAAATGCCATTACAAGGGGTTTCTGATATCCGATACATTTTTCGATTAGCATTGAATGTATATGGTCGATTGTGCTAAATCCAGCTCGAAAACCAGCCTACTGCCGGGGTTGGTATTCATCTAACTTCCTTGTGATTCTGTTGTAGATAATTTTCGTAAATAACTTATAGAATTAGGAGAGGAGGCTGAACGGTCTATAGTTCTCCAAGTGGCGTCACCTTTTTTATGTAGAATAACAATGACAGCATTATTCCAGTCGTCCAGTTAATCTGTGTCTTCGAGGTATTTGGTAAACAATTTGACGAGTGTCTTATGTAGTTCTCTTTTCCCGTGCAATATCATTTCCCTCGTAACGCCATCTTCACCAGGAGACTTTCTATTGTTCATTTTTCGTAGTGCGTATATAATTTCTGATAACAGTTATGGTACATTGTGAATCTGACTCAGGAATCTCGAGAGTATATATTTTTTTTTAATTAAAATAGATACTTTTTTACTGAGCTAATTCTATACAGGATGTCGTATATAGTTTAAAACACACATTAAAACTTTTGTAAGACATGTTAGGTTGCTTTTTACAGCTTTTTTAAATATATTTTACGGTATACTTTTCTAAATTATTGGTGTTTTCAATACACCACAGATCAGTTAAGTTCAAAAACCTATATTTCTCGTCGACTTCTCTTGAACAGCAATTCAAGCTGTTCGCTTCTGTGCCGCGATATCAAATGCTTGACCTACCTGCACCCTGGGTTCCAATAGCATCATTCTTTGAACACCAATCCGACGATTCCTTGCGAGCTGCTCCCTGTTTTCCTCCAGACAGTGTACCCAGAGCTAACTTCGCGGATTAATGCCGAGTTCGACCAAGGTTTAGCAATTGTCTTTGTTCTCGCTTGACTATTCGAGTAGATTTATACCACCTACTTGAGATACGTGACTACCTTCTCTGCTGTAGATTCTATCAAGGTGGCAAAGACCCCTGCTCGAAAAAACTTTACTGCACTTTCCAGACGGGAAGCTTTTACGCACATCTACAGTTTGCAAGTAAATCCTTGCCTTCGCCACTCAACTTCAGTAATTCGCGACCAAGAAGAGAACACTAGAGCATTGTTAGGACGCCTTTTTTTTACTACTCTGAAATAATCTTGTCATCATTACGATAAAGGTTAACAGTACAATCTTTTCCTCCGCTCTTGAGGCGACTTTCATATTATTAAATTAATGTAACTCTTTAATATTTGTAAGAAAATTAGTTCATTTTATAAAAGAATATTGTTGAATTTTAAATAAATGACAAAAAGTGTATTTCGTGATCTTAATAGATAAATTAACAAAAATACAATAGAAAACTCAGCTGGCTGTAATAAAACGCATTTTCACGCATCAAAATAGTTTTAATAAACATAAAATTAATAATTTTTGTGTAACGATTCGTTCAAAATATAAAATATATCAAATGATACGTCCTAATTTAATCAGATACGCTTATATAACTAAACTCTTGCGCTTTTGGTGGAATAAAAATATCCGATTGTTGAATTAGTTTTTAAATATTAACTTTAAACTTTACACTAAAATTATTTTAGTGTTAGAAATAAATCAAGTAAATGCTGGTATTAATGCTGCTGTATCTAATTTATTTATTTATTTTCTGTTTAAAAACTCTACAAAGTATTTAATTTATCAAGAATATTTTAGAATTTAATTAATAAATTGTTTCAACTAATTTTTACATAAATTCACTCTTGTGCTATGCCACAAGTACATATTCATTCCACTTTTCATAAAACTCATCATTTTTTATCTGAGCAAAGAGAATGTTCTAAACATTTGTAGAAATAAATTGTTATCTGCTGTGTGAGCAAAATGCTCTAGGGAATTTGAAAAATGATGTATTTCTGCTATATATTTAATGGTCTATAATTTTATAAAACGGTGTTTATCGTGATTTTTTTGCCTAAAGTTTTATAGAAACTAAATATGTGTATCTCATTTGCTTACACATACAATATTTTCTAAATTTATGTTGTTCTATTCTAGATTATTGAAAAAATATATACATCTTATTTGTAAAGAACTTTCCTTAAGTGTTTGATGTAGTGGTGATAACTGTTATGTGGTGTCATTCTAAAGATTCCAAATGTTCAAACATATCTCTAGAAAGTTCTAGAACAATTCATACAAGAAATCAATACAGATTTATCAAGTTAGGGAAAACTCTCCTTACAAATTAGTCCTAATTAATAATCTTTCACAAATTTCTACAATAAAGGATATACAAATTTTAAAAATATTTAGGAAAAATATGTTTATCAATTAAATAGCATACATAGTTCCTGTAAAATTTAGTTAAAGCAAAGTCAAAATAAACATTTTATAAAATCTGGGATATTCTATATAAAAATGAGTCAAAATGCATGTTTTTCGTGAAGTTCTGTGATATTTTACAGGTTATTAGTAGATTTTGTATAGGTATTAGTACTGGTATGTGGTATTTTTGACAAGAAATACGAACCAAATTGGTCATTTGAAATTTTTCGTATGAAGAATGTACTGCTAACAAATCCTACCCCATTTATTACAAGATATCAAGGGTCAAAATATTAAGTGTGGTTTTTATGAACAATAATTACAAAAGTTAAATATTCGGACACTTATGTAGTAGAAAGAGTTTTAAAATGTAAGATTAATAAATTGTTTATAAAATGGTCAGGTTTCAATAATAGTCATAATATTTTAGATAGATTTCTACATACGATAATGATGCTGATAGTTTAATAATTCTATTTTCAAGTATTTCTATTTTTTTTAAAACTTGATTCTTGATAATTTCTATTGGATCTTTCTTCCTTCTCTTCCTCATCCTTTTCTCTTCAACATAAAGTTAACATTGTGAATTTTTTTTATTTCTTCTAAAAAGAGTTGAAGTTTCTTTTTATTGTCTGTTTTTACTGTTAAATATTTAACAGGGAGAGAGTTTTTTATTTTATTCTCTACCATTTCATTCTTAGCAAATAAATAAATTCTTCCATTCATGACTGTGACATCTTTTAATCGGAATCTAAAAAGTTAATTGAAAATAAAAATTAGCAAATTAACAAAAAACAAAATATACCAGTTTTAAAAATAACTTTTTACTGAACATGAAATCTCTCAATAGGATATATTTTTTTAAGAACATCTCTAACACTCCAACTAAAATACTCACCTGCACACCCAGCGCTCTCACCATTTCGTGTCTTCTTCACCGAACCCACACACACACTTCTTGTACATTGCGTCACTATTTATAAAAATGTACCATCATCATCGTCATTAGCTTATTCCATCCATAGGCAGATGTAAGCCCCCCCAAGTTGTCTCCAGTGAGCCCTGTTCCTTACTTTTTGCATTCAATAGTATCCGGCTAATCTTTTCTGTGGTCTACCTATGCATCTTTTCTGTGGCCCGTTTATCTTGTCTGTGGTCTACCTATGCATCTTTTATGTTCTCTAGGCCTCCATTCAATCATACGGCGTGTCCATCTGTTATTCATCCTTGCGATATGCGCCCAGTTCCACGTTAATATGCATATTAGTTGTATTACATCTGTCTTTTTTGATCTTCTTCGTATCTCGATGTTAGAAATACGATCTTGAAGTCTAATATTTAGCATTCTCCTCTTCATGGGTTACCTGGGGTTTATATATTAAACCTTTATTTAAAGCCCACTTTTTAATGCTATTTGTTAATACCAGCAGTACGTATTGATCGAACATTCTGGCTTTTATTGTTATATTGTTTGTATTGTACACAAAAATGTATACCACTTGATATTTATTTTCAGTCGTTACCGATATACAGGTTATTCAAATTATTAAACTAAATTTTAACTTTTAAGTGGCTAACTTAATTAACTCGTTTTCTATATCCGGTATCAAGAGAATTATTTTACTAGTAAACTTAATTTATTGTGAGGAAACTAAATATGATAACATACAATTTGTCACTTGTCAAATTTGATAGTGTACAAAGGCAACTAGGACTTTTTTTAAACTTCGTCGTGAACACACCATTAAATAGCATTTTTAGACCTTTGTAAAAATATATAGTACTTGATAGCTTTTTTGTCGTTACCGATATACAGGGCATTCAAATTATGTAACGGAATTTTAACTTCCAAATGACGAACAATTTACTCTTTTAATATTTGGGAACCAAAAAAATTATTTTACTAATAAACTTAGTTTTTTGTGAGGAAGGAAAATATAATTATACGAGATTCGTCACTTGTTACATTTGACAGTTTACAAAGCCAACTAAATTTTTTTAATGACACCCTCTATGTATAGTGTGAGCACACCATTAAATAAAATTTGTCAGATCGCTTACAAAAATATATAATACTTCATATTTATTTTAAGCTGTTACCGATATACAGGGCATTCAAATCATTGAACGGAATTTTAACCATTAAAAGGCTTACTTTATTTATTATCTTCCTATTTCGTGCAACAAAAAATTCATTTAATTGCAAATTTTGGCTTCCAGATCAAAATCTAAGCTTAGTACTGGGAGAATTTTATTGATATGTAGAATAGAAAAATAGTAAAAAACGTGAGACAGTTAAAAAAATGTCCCTGTACATGCTTTCCTTGTGGCAATTTGTGAAACAGGATGAGCGATGGTCTGCGCAATATTCCATGTGATATCTATAGTTTAAAGTCAAACAGCATTGATGTCGTCTTGTCTAGTATTTTAGGTCTTTAACATACATTTATGTTTTGAGCGTTTGTTTTGCAAGTACATTGTGAATTCTTTTAATAACTTGATTAGAAAAGTATCACCTAAGTTTTAAAAATATCTAATTGGATGAGTTGTTATTAAGGCGTTTCCGTTTTATTAACGGAGGGTAGTTTATTGTATATTACTATTAGAAAAAAATATTTTGATATTATAGCCTTATTTAACAACACTTGTTGCTTTTAACTTCAAAATCCAATTGTTTTATGGTAAGAAAATGTTTCTAATCAAAGATGTTAAGGGGCGTCTTACAAGTGTTCATGAATTTCTAAAAATGTTGGAATTGAAAAAAGTGGGAAATGTTTCTCTACTTGACCCATAGAATATCCCCTTTAAATATAATAAACAATCTTATAACAGCATATATTATACAGCTTCCGTGCCAACCTTTCTGATTTATATTTTGGTCCGCGTCGAAAACAACAAAACTTTTCCCTTTCAAGGACAATACGATGGTAAGTAGTAGTACCCTTGTTAGGACTGAAGACGCCAGTCTTTTCAAAAACAATTTTCTTATTTTTTAACATAATCCCCTTTTAGGTATATACACTTTTCTTGACGTCCTTGCCATTTTTTAACCCCTCCAAAAAAACAGGAATTGTCGAACTTGCCAAAATATTCTTCTGTCCAGGCGATAACCTCCTCATTTCCACAGAATCTTTCCCTGCTAGTAATTTCTTCATGTTTGAGAACAAGAAGAAATTCTAGGGAGCCAAGTCGGGTGAATACGGGGGCCGCAGCAGCAATTCATAACGTAATTCATGCACATTGGCGTCTGGAACTCCAAATGAATGTGCTGGAGCATTGTCGTGGTGAAACAGTACTTTTTTCTTCGCTAAATGGGGCCTGTTTTCTTCAATTTCTTGTCAAAGCTGTCCATTAACTCACTATAGTATAGTCCAGTGATCGCCCTTCTTTTTTTCTAAGAAGTCAATGAGTATGATATCTTTTTGCATCCCAAAAAATCGTCGCCAAAACTTTTCCGGCCGATGGGACCGTTTTCACTTTCTCTGGAGCAAATTCTCCGGAAGCAACCCATTGTTTTGATTGTTGCTTGGTTTCCAGTGTATAATGATGAATCCAGGTCTCATCGACCCTGACAACTCGATGCAAAAAGTCCTTCGGATTTCGCTTAAATTGCTCCAAACACATCTGTGAAATTGAAAGCCGCACCCGCTTGTTGTCCACGGTGAGCAATCGCGACACCCATCGGGCCGACAACTTTTTCGTCGCCAACTTATCATGTAGAATATTAATTACCGTTCCTGTTGTCGCTGCTAATTCGCGCACTTTCATTTAACGATCAGCGATAACCATGTCGTGGAATTTTTCAATGATTTCCTTGGTAACCACATCTGATGGGCGTCCCGGGCGGTTCGACCACGTTTAAATTCGTTGAACCAATATCTGACTATTGTCACTGATGGCAAGGGGTCCCCATAAACAGCATCCAATTTCGCTTTTATCTCCTTACACATTTCCCCATCCAAAAACAAGAAACGAATCACTAACGCTACACTACGTACTAAAGTGGCTGCCAAATGCAGATTAACCTATGAATCAGTGTCAAATTTTTTTGGTGCCATTTATCAGATAACAACACACGATGGTAACAACAACTTGTCTTAGCAACGCCATTTGTCTTCAAACATGGGTACTTATTGAACCACCCTCGTAGTACTATCGTTAATGACCCTATCAAAACAAAACATGCCAAACGTCCTCGGCCAAAAGAATTAGTTACTGAAAGATAATGCTAATTGACAGATACTGTCAAACATTCAACGATATTGTAGCTAAATGACACTGTAAAACCTAATACTCACTTTTGCAGTATTGATCCCACAGAGGCAGTATAATAGGAGTTCAACAATGGTAATAATGTGGGAAGAGCTAAAATTACGCAACCTCTTAGAATGGATGTCCATGTTAAGCTGTAAAAGAAGTGATATAACGATCATAAAATTTGGATACTTAATGATTGGAAAACTGTGGTGTGGTCGAATTATTACAATAAACTGCCGAATTACTGTGAATTAATATTTTCACATCGTCAATGATGAAGCTCTATTACTGGTTGAGAAACACTGTAATATTTTAAGGTGATAGCATACTGCTAAAAAGGTTTAGCCTTGGCTCGAGAAACATAGAGATATCATGATATATAAGAATTAGAGACTTATGTATATCACATGACAAACATGCAAACAGTAAGACAATACCTAGACGAAGCATTAGATAAATTTTATAGACAACACAGGTATCGACTCTGATGCAAGACCTGACACAAATCAAAATAGAACAAACTCGACACACAAATCATTGTATCATAGATCACTAATTTACTTCGAAACTCCATAACTGCTTCGCGACGAGTGCAAATTTGAAAAATTCGGAGAAGGCAAATAAAAAACTTAGTACAGGAACCCGAGGCCCAGTTGATAAAGTATCTAAAGCGCGCCTAAAGTGTGCTGAAAACCGCCACGGTACGCGGACCTATAGCTGATGAGCGTCGGGCACCTGTGCGGAAGTAAAGCAAACAACTTAAAAATATACCACAAAGCCAAAGGAATAGCAATTGGATGAAGATTCAGTCAATATAAACTAACTATTATATAAATAATGTAATTCTTATAAAAGTGTAAAAAGGTTATTAAAAATTTTAAACTTCATTCCATGATATTTCTTCAAATTCAAAAATCGTTTTTTTTTTTGGGCCTAGTACACCTGCTGTAGGGAAATCCCTAAAGCACTACAGTAATGACACGTGTTCGGAGAATGCGATTCACGTTGGTCTTGAATCACTGTAGATTGTACTCGGTCGGAAACAAAGTCCTGGACACATTATTCCAAAGGGATGAGGTTCTTTATATAAAAGACTACTTGAAAAGGGTTGTACGAGGAGTAGTAAGCTGAATCTCATACGGATGTGAAATATTAGAGCGACATGTATTTCTAGCATGAACAGCTCTGAGAGGAATTAAGCACTTTTCATGAAAATACTTGTAGGATATACTCAAGTCGCCAACCGTTTTTCAATGTTCCAATGAATCAAGCTTGTTGGTCAGTTCCGGGTCTCCAATCAGGCGAACAGCCCTCTTCTGAATAGAATTCAACAAATACAGTGTATGTTTGGGAGCAAAGCTCTAAAGATGGGAGCAGTATTCCATCGTTGGTAAAATTGAGCTTTGTACAGGATTGACAGCTGCTGTGGAGTGTAAAGATTTCTATTTCCAAATAATATTCCCAGCTTTTAAGAAGCTCTCTTTGCTACGCTTGAAAGATGTCCATGCCAAGACATATTTGCTTCCAAATTAACGCCTAGTAAATTGAGTCACGGTGCTAGAGGAATGGAGTGCCCCAAGGTAACTTTTTCGGGTTCAGCAACGTTAACTTTTTTAGAAAAAACTGCCGACTGAGTTTTTGTAGCGTTAAATTCTACTTGGTTACTGTCACCCAAGATAGAATTTCTTCCAGGTCTTTGTTAACTTGAACGACTTCTTGCGGTCTGCTGATATTTGTATGAGTAACCGATGTTTGAGAGTTTAAAGTAAATGAAGAGATAAATGTGCTATCATCTGTAAAGCTGTTGGTTGGATTCCTAATCTTTTCCAGCAGATCGTTAATGTAAATGAAAAAAAGAGTAGGAGACAGTGTGGAGCCCTGAGGCACACCAGCGTTGATAGTAAAAGTGTTAGAAAGAAATCCGTCGACTGCCAATCGTAAAGAACGCTCTTTGAGGAAACATGAGCCATTATTATTAATGATAAATTATTACAGGTTCTATATACATGCTCAAGTTCTGTAGATACAGAATACAGAAGTGCAATCTCATCTACAGAGAAACCTTTTGGCGGCTGATGTTATGCCTTGGTATTTGAACCTTATGTACGTGATTATATAAAAATGTCATTTACGGTAGATCCTAAAATGGCAGTTTATTTTTTGCTTATTTTATGAGATTTTTTTTTGTTATGCTTAATTTATTTACGTGGGGATTTAGTTTATTGCTTGCTGGGAAAAATAATTTATTAAAAAACCCGGCTCGATATAGTCAGGTACATGTGGTACATAGTTTATATTACATATTTCTATTCTAGTCTCTCTCACTCTACTTTCGTTCATGTCTTGCTTTTTCGTACTCTTTTTCACACCTGTATGTCCCTTTCAATATTTTTTACGTTACTTTTAATAGTTACATTTGTTTATTTATAACTTGGTATATACATATTTATAGATCTGAATGGAATTGAATTTGAGTAATTTACAGATGGATCGTGGTAATAAAATAGTGGATCGCTGTGTGGGCTATTTTGTGTTATACGGACAATATTTTTACCACAGATAAATTTAATACTGTCATGCTGAAGTAAATAAAAAAGATTGTAAAATTTCGCAAAGATAATCTTTTTTAATTAATTTTATTGGGTAGTAGAGCAATATATAAATTCTAGGAGTAGTTACTTATTCGAAAATCTATTTAGTGGGTTATTAAAAAAACAAAACAATAGGAAACTAATTATTTAATTAGTTCTCTGCTCTCTGGTTCTTACTCTTTCCTCCAAATTTCCCCATAATGGTTTGAAGATGGTGAGAGTGCTAGCACCAAAATTCAATCTAGGATATCTCAAAATTTTTCCAAATTCAAAAATTTGTTTATTATTAATGATAAATTATTACAGGTTCTATGTACATGTTAAAGTTCTGTGAATACAGAATGCTTTACAGCATTTTTATCCACAGAGAAGCCTTGGGGCGGCTGATGTTCTGCCTTGGTATTTGAACCTTATATACGTGATTATATAATAGTGCCATTTCCCGTAGATCAGTAAATGACAGTGTATTTTGTTGTTTTGTCAGATTTTTTTTTGTTATGCTTTGTTTATTTATGTGGAGATTTAGTCTGCTGGGAAAAATAATTTGTTAAAAAATCCAGCTCGGCATAGTCAGGTACATGTGCTCCATAGTTTATATTACACGTTTCTTTTCTAGTCTCACTCACTCTTCTATCTTTCATATTTTGCTCTTTCATACTCTTTTTCCCACCTGAATGTTCCTTTCACTCTTTTTTACATTTTTTATACTTACATTACATTTGTTTATTTTCAACTTAGAATATACAATTTATAGATCTCAACCTAATTTATATATATACATATATATATATATATATATATATATATATATATATATATATATATATATATATATATATATATATATATATATGTATATATATATATATATATATATATATATATATATATATATATATATATATACATATATATATATATATATATATATATATATATATATATATATATATATATATATATATATATGAGTAAACATCCAATATTTCGATCAATAACGACCTGTGTGTGAAAAATGCTGCGTTTATTAGACACGTTGAGCATGCTCACAAAAAATGGGTGAAACTTCAGTAAAGACTAAATAAAATAAATTGTTTTAATAAGTAAAACCAAAATCCTAAGAAATAAAAAAAGCACAGAATCATATATATATATATATATATATATATATATATATATATATATATATATATATATATATATATATATATATATATATCGAGAAGGTTCAAAAAAAAGAAATTTTGTAGAAATGTATATATGAGTGGTCACAAAGAATCAATGCTCCAATTTTTTTGGGGGGACCCTCCTAAAAGTTGCCAATTGACTAAGAAATGAGATTGGTAAAGTTTCAGCTCAATTGGATAACGTTAACCCGTGCATCATCAAGGTTGAAATTTTGACTTTTTGTGAAAAAGTCTAAAAAACATTGCAAGATTCAATTACATCAGCTAGATTTTACTTTATTTATTTTTTCAACATATACATAAAAAAGGCTTTAGTTAAAACTGTTTGCAAAAGTAAATATAGCAAAATCCAAATCGAAAATGGAGGATTTAGGAGAAAAGAAAAGCAAAAAGGTATAAAAATGAGAAGAAATAATGTTCGAATGCATTTTATTATTTAAAGTTTAGTTATAAAAAAGGAGGCAATATACAGGAAAGAAGTTATTATTATTATTTACAATTTATTATCAGATCAAGGTGGTAATGGCTTACATATGGTGGCCTTTGAAGAGTCAGGAGAAATTTTCCTACATTCAGATACAACTTGTAAAAGAAACTTCCGTTGTTCTTGATCTTTAGTCAAAAAGGAATTGAAGTCTTAAATTAATTTTACCCCCCTTTCAGTTGTGTCATTGACAACCTTAAAACTATTTACTATTTTGTAAGCTTTTAAATAGTGTGAACTGTCACACCATTCATAGGGATCAGTATTTAAAGAATTCGTATCAACTTCAAATCTATTGAAAAAATTTAGAGTTTGATGAGAAACAAAATAATCAATATTTTTGTCCAATAAACTATTTACTTGTTCGAAATTGATCCTTGGTTTTACATCCCTATCATCGTAACTTTTTTCTTCAACGGAAATTAATTTTAGACTTTTGCAGCCATGATTTTTTTAACATTTTTTCTAAAGTTTCATCAAAAAATGAAAATGCGATTAGCTTCGAATTGAGATACCACAGATGATTTATCATTTTAGACAGTGCCTTGTCTGCAAGTTCTGTATCAATTTGTCTGTAATTCACAAAAGATTTTAAATATTTTAGGTCTTGGTTGAGGGCCAAAGTGGGTATGGGGGAGTTGAACCACGCTTTTACATAAATAGTGACTATAAATAAACAAATGTCCGTGACTTGAAAGCTTCTACTTTTTTTATTTTGCTCTGTTTTTTAGATCCTTTTGCCTTTTTTTCTGTTTTCTCCACTCTTCGTACAGTTTTTCTAATTTTGCTACACAATCTTTCAGGTGTCTGGCTGGTATCTTAGCTTTCTCCTAAAAAATTAAAACTTGCAGCTTCTCTGGTGTTTAGTTTTACTTGCCGTATATTATAAAATAAACTGCATAAAACTTGACAATTAGATGGTAATTTACTGCCACTGATTTGAGGAGACATGTGGCCGATTAAATGTACCATTTCTTTCTGCCTTGAACTCGACCCCAACTAGCATGGCTCGTTGGGGTCACTAAAGGAACGTTGTTAAAATGTTCACTGTTTGAAAGACAAACGTAAACTAAAACTTTCTGACTTCTCCCCGGGCATCCCAGACAAAGAACAAAAAAGGAGTGTGGTTTAT
>CM032447.1:81140860-81157945 GCA_019049505.1 Pachyrhynchus sulphureomaculatus | reverse complement strand
GCCACCTACGCTTCGATAAATGTTGTAAATGTAATAAAATTAACGCCTTTGAAACATGGGTGTAAGGAAGAATGTTGAGGATACCCTGTATACAGTATCGAACTAATGTTTCCATACTAAACCAACTGATTATAAAGAACTGTCTATCCACCAAAATAAACCAATCGTAACTGTGATACTTTGGGCATTTCTCTAGAAGAAACAATCTAGAAAAACTTATGGTGGAGGAAAAATACATGGGAAAACACCCAAGAAGAAGATATCCTAATCGATAATAGGAAGCATAATATCAGAAAAGGGAAATACAGAGATATTCAGAACAGGTTAATACACGGAAGAAAATGTATACAAGTGCTAAACTCGCTACTGTGGTCACCGAAGATTACATTAAAACCGAAAGCAATGATATATAGGGTAATGGTTGAACCTATACTGACTTACGGCTCAGAATGTTGGCAAATGAATACTCAAGACAGATATAGATTAAAAGCAGCTGAAATGGACTACTTACGATGATCCTATGGCGTGTCAAGATTAGATCATATACGTAATGAAAAAATCAGACAAAGAGCAAAGATGACAGAGACAGTGATAGATCAAATAAAAAAAAGACAGTTGATTTGGTACGGTCACGTAATGTGCATGGGAGAAGCACGTTGGCTTAAGAAGGCTGAACAATATGTATCTTGGAATAAAAGAAAAAAGGGAAGACCAAGAACGACATGGAGAGAAAATATTGAGAAAGCAAAGAGTTCTAGAATTATGGGACAGAGAGAGATGGCGTATGAAGTGCGGAAAGCGGCCAAGGCTGTAGGACTGCCGCTTATATATATATATATATATATATATATATATATATATATATATATATATATATATATATATATATATATATATATATACCAGGTGTACAAGTATGCAATGCGGATTTCTTTTCTAAAAAAACATGTTAAATTCGGAAGAACGATAAAAAGTGTTTTATTCAAAGTATGCTCCCTCGCTTGTTATATATTTTTCCCATCTTTCGGGCAATTTGTGAATACCACGCCTGTAAAAATCTTCCCTTTTTGCTGCGAACCATTCATCGAGCCATTTTTTTCACATCTTCGTACGAACCAAAGCGCTGCTCAGCAAGTGCGTGACCCATCGATGCAAACAAGTGGTAATCGGAAGGAGCCAAGTCTGGTGAGTAAGCCGCATGGGGTAGAACTTCCCAGCTGAGTGCTTCCAACGTGTCGCGAACTGGTTTTGCCGTATGTGATGGAGCACTGTCATGAAAAAAAATGACTTTGTGTTGCCTCTTTCGGTATTCTGGCCTTTTTTCAAGTAGCGAACGGTTCAAATTGGTCAATTGTTGTTGGTAACGTTTAGTATTAACCGTTTCTTCAGGTTTTAACAGCTCATAAGAGACCACGCCCCTCTGGTCCCACCAAACACAGAGCATCGTCTTTCTGTCAAAGCGATTCGGTCTTGCGGTCGATTTGGATGGTGCGCCTGGGTCTACTCACTCATGATTTTTTGCGCTTGAGATTCTCAAAATAAATTCACTTATCATCCCTGTAACTGTACGATGCAAAAACGACTTCCTTTTGTACCGAGCGAGCAAAATATCACACGTGTTTTTGCGCTTTTCCATTTGCCTGTCGTTCAACTCATGTGGTACCCATCTACCGGTCTTCTGAATCTTTCCCACCTGTCGTAGCCGATTGGAAACAGCTTGTTGACTAACGCCCAATTGCTCGGCGAGTTGTTTTTGTATTTGCGAATCATCTTCGTCCAACAATGCTTGCAATTCCACATCTTCGTATTTTTTTGGCGGTTTTCCACGTTCCTTGTCTGCAACATCAAAGTCACCACTTTTGAAACGCCGAAACCATCGTTCATACGTATCTTGCGTTGTAGTGTGTTCACCATAAGCTTCTCGAAGTAATCGGTATGATTCAACAGCAGTTTTTCTTCAAATGAAAACAAAAAATTAATGTTGTCCGCGAATGCTCTTTGTTCGGTATAAATTTCGACATATTGACCACAAAAACACAACACTATGCACACACTTTTCAATTTATCACTCGTGCGCGTCTGACACTTGTTGATGACACAACAAAATGGCGCAGTGTCAAATCTTTATAGCACAAACTGCATTGTTGCACCATCTGTTGTCTGAAATCCTCATTTCATACTTGTACACTTGGTATATATAATAATAAGTTATGTATTACAAACTTTCATTAAACACGATGATGAATTTGCATAACAAGGAGCAAATTAGCAAAGTCATGTCATTTGAAATGAACTAGTATTACGTTATACTTGGAATATATTTTTTTCTGTAATTTATGCGAAAGAAAAAACAGACATATAATATCCTATGCTTGCTACTTTATATCAAAATTAGCTCATTTTTCTTTAAATAGCATTTTTAAAATTGTCCATTGAATCTAATATTTTTTCCGCTACACTTCTTAAATTAAATTTTACTCAACTTTCCAATTTTCTGTCTTTTTTTTTTAACGAGACACAAAACTAATTTATTTCTCAAGCAGTCCTCATCAGAATACGTAAAATAAGACAACAAAAGGTAGAGATTTGTTGAATAGAAATGCTAAGCACCTTCATTACGTCTTCGGATTGAAATCTTTTGTACACCGAATTTTATTTTAAAAATAAATTCAATATCATTTTATGTAAAGGAAAGATTATATTTTTCCTTTTGTTACTGTGCTCTCCTTGTTAAGGCGATCATTTGAATATTATTTGACTAGCCTATTATAATGTACTTCTTCCCCTAAAAATCATAATCTGCTTTTAAAATCACAACATGGCTTAAGTAAATCAAGAAGTACCAAATTGGCTCCCTATATTTTTCAAATCAGGCTTGTTTATCGTATTTGAAAAACCATCCACAGTTTGTTAGTGTAAAGCAGTGATTCCCAAAGTGGTTCAGGTGGACCCCCAGGGGTCCACGGGAGACTCGACGGGGGTCTACGTTGGCGTGAAAAAAAAATGGGGGTTCACAAGTTGTAAGTGGGGGGTCCACGAAAATTTATCTGGTTTCGATAGTAAAGAACAAAAATGTTGGCTTGGCTTTACCTATTAATGTAGGCAGATAATACACTACTCAAAAAAATTAAGGGAGCAAAAAAATTCCAAATTTTTCGGTGATTTTTGACAGGCTGTATTTCAGTGAAAAATGGTCGTATTGAGGATCAGATAGTCTGTTTATTTAGCATTAATTTCCTTGTTTTAAAACCTCCCTTAATTTTTTTGAGTAGTGTATTTTAAGAAGGTCAGCGACTGTTACTTGTAAAAACTTGCATATTCGATATTCAGTACAACGCGCGTCGAGACTTGCAAAGAGCCGCCCGCCCGCAACGCAACCCGTTCAGACGTGCAAAGGGAAGAAATACGACTTGTGCTGTGCTTTCAATCTTGCATGAACTTGTTTGATTCTTCACCAATATAAATACGAATGCCAAGGACAAACGTTACTCATTTGTTTCCGGAATTTTGAAAAGAAAAGGGTGAGTAAATCGATGTCAGTGTTTGCCAGTGCCGGAAAAAGTAAGTACCTGCCTATTTGTTATTCATACTTTTATTTTATATTGTAATAATATTATATTTGTTATGTTTGCGTGTAATAGGTACGTAATAAAAATTAAATACTGAATAGGGCCATTATTCGATACTTCTATAAAAGAACAGAAAACCGAGAAAGATTGAACTTTTAGTACTTTTTATTATAAAATTATTTATTTACCCGACTGTGCTGATTCACTAAAGGAGAGATATACGAGTATGATTGACCTGCATGTTTGTATATATTTCAGTGCCCTCGTAGTTGCTAATGCTAAATGACTAGAAATATTTTCATAAATTGTACGTGTCTTTATGTACCACTCGTAACGTACATCAAAGTAATAAATAAATCATTAAAATCGCGGAGTTTTGATGTCAAAATATTCTTTAAAAGTACTTTCTCTCGAATTTACAGAAATGTATCAAAACATAATTAATCAAAAAATATTTTATATTACATTAAAATAGGTTCAGCCGTTTTGTGAAAACCTCTATATGGGTCTTATCAGTTTATTGCTTTTAATAATTAAAATCAGTTTTGCCGCCGGCATTTTGGTTTTTTCATTGCAATAATTAATTAATCCTATTTTATTCTGTTAAAATAGCCATATCCTGTTAAAGTCGCCTTATGATTACTAAAACAAACATTTTTTCTTTACAGGTAGGTAACTGATACGAAACATGGCTGAATCTAAGAAGAAATGTCGACAGTACAGTGTTGATTATTTGAAATTTGGTTTTCTTCCATCAAAGGCAGACAAACGATTGCCCATATGCCTTTTATGCAACAAAGTTTTAAGCAATGACTTTATGAAACCATCGAAGGTCGAAGATCATCTAAGAAGGTGTCATCCTGATAAAATAGGTAAAGATTTAAACTATTTTCAAACATTGAAGGAAAAATATGAAAAGAGACCCACCGTGCACAGTATGTTCGCTTCAACGTCTCAAAGTAACGATGATGGCTTGCGGGCATGTTACAATATCTCATTGCTTATAGCGAAATCTGGAAAACCGCACACCATCGGAGAACAGTTAATTTTACCCGCTGTTAAAGAGGTTTTAAAAACTGTTCTGCACAAACCTCCATTTGACGTACTCAAAAGAATTCCTTTGAGTAACAACACTGTGCAAAGACGTATTGATGAAATGAGCTCTGATATTGAAAGCTTCTTGTGTAATTATCTGCAAACAACTCATTTTTCTATTCAACTGGACGAGTCAACTTTACCTGGTAATGAAGCATTATTATTGGCATATGTTCGATTTGTTATGGACGAAGAAATTAATGAAGAGCTGCTATTCGCGCAAACTTTGGAGACGGAGACTAAAGGCGAATCAATATTTAATGTCCCGAGTGATTTTTTTTTACGGAAAAATCGATTCCATTTACAAACATTATTTCGGTGGCAACAGATGGAGCTCCTGCCATCTTCGGGCGATATCGTGGGTTTATAAGCCATCTTAAAAGAATTATACCAGGAGTAACTGCAATTCACTGTGGCATCCACCGACAACACCTGGTAGCGAAAAATTTGAGTGATAGATTGCACCAATCGCTTCAATTTGTGAAAGCAGTTAACAAAATAAGAAGCAATGCGTTGAATACCCGTTTATTTGCACAATTGTGCGACGAAAATGATAAAGACTTCCAACGATTGCTCTTACATACTGAAGTACGCTGGTTGTCGAAAGGTGCATGTTTAACAAGATTTTACTCAGTTTTTGAATCAGTTTTAGAGTTTCTGGAAAGTAAAGATCCAGATTTAAAAGAAAACCTGATCAAATTGAAAGCAGACATCGCGTATTTGACAGATTTGTTCAAAAAATTTAATGTCATTAACTTGCAGTTACAAGGGGACAGCCTAAATTTAATAAAAACAAAGGGTGTAATTTCGGCTTTTCTTGGAAAATTGAAATTTATGAAGCAAAATATTAGTCGGCACGAATTCTCCCAGTTTCCAAACTTGTCACAGGTATAATGTCTTGGTGAGGATATTCAGACATACGTTCAACATTTAAATGCCCTGCATGATGATTTCAAAAATAGATTTGAAGATATTCTGACCTTGGAAATACCACCATGGATCATAAATCCATTTGATAAAACGGAAGTGGCGAATGTGGTATTACAAGAGAATCTACTCGAGCTTAGCACCAATGAGGAGCTGAAGGTGAAATTTAAAAAAGGCTATCAAACATTTTGGCTGCAGACCCGAAAAATATCCTGGGCTGTGGGAAACTGCGAGAAAACTTTTGATAGCGTTTCCTTCGTCATACCTTGTTGAAAAAAGTTTTAGTGTCGTTACAAACCTATTAACAAAAAAAAGGAACAGATTGAACATCACAGAACGGGGAGATTTGCGGTTATTCCTTGCAAAACTGAAGCCAAATATTGATAATTTGCTGTCAATCCATCAAGTACATCCCTCCCATTAAAATTATGACTATTTTTTTTAAATTTTTGATTTGCATTGTTGAAGTTACGGTACGTTATTAATGTTCTATTAAGTCTGTAATCATATTATTTTAATAAATAGAACACAAGAAAATATATTATTTTTCTTTTTATTTTTACCACTCCGAATTTAGGGTTGGAACTCAGCCACGACGCAAATTTCCATCGTTAGATCTAATCTTCGCATTTTTTGACGAGTTTTGGGAATATGGTAGAAATGTAGCAGCAGGGGGTCCACCGAAACCAGTAAAATTTTGAAAGTGGTCTACGAGAAAAAAAAGTTTGGGAACCTCTGGTGTAAAGGATAAAAATTGCAATATTATTGTCCCACAACGGGGATTTTACAAGGCTTTTTTCACTGAAACCACAGAAGGAGTGCAAGTAACATATTATGCTGGCAATATCAAATACCCTGTCATTATCGGTAATAATACTTACCGATAATGATGGCTAGTATGGGAGGAATAGGTTACCACCTCCGCCTAGAAAGCCCACCAGCTCCTCGGCAAGCTGTACCCACTACTGAACAAGTCTAGTAAATTGTCAGGTCGCAACAAGTTGACAATTCATAAGACGATAATCCGAGCTGGAATGACCTACTCCAGCCCAGCATGGTGCCGAATGTCGTGTACCCGCAGATCTACCCTTCAGACTATCTAAAACTAGGCCCTCCGCAACATCGCCAAAGCCCAATGGTTCGTCCGCAATACTCAGCTTCACAGAGATCTCCAGGCGCCCACAATCCGGGAATTCATCAGCAGCGCTTAGCTCAAATTCCTAGACAAAGTCATTCAGGACCGCCTACCGTCCCCCTCCACGTCAAGTCCACCGCCGTCTGCTAAGACCCTCTGCTACCGGATTAGCTTAGGTTAATCCTACTACTCAGTATATATCACCACTACACCAAACACTTTATTTTTGCACTCGACGCGCGTTTCGCTAACCATATTAGCTTCATCAGGAGCGATGATTGAGTCAATCATCGCTCCTGATGAAGCTAACATGGTTAGCGAAACGCTCGTCGCGTGCAAAAATAAAGTGTTTGGTGTAGTGGTGATATATACTGAGTAGTATCATTGTGCCAAAGATTCCACATTCCCAACTTAGTTAGGTTAATCTTAATTAATATTAAGTTTAATTTTAAATTTCCTGCTCATGAAATATCGTAAGTTGAAATATCTTAAGTTATCTCAATACATTTATATGAACTCCTTACCTAGGTTAAGTTAGTTAGGTCCCTGTCATGTACATATCTTAAGATCCAATTTGTAAGTCATGTTCTAAACAAATTATTTTATGATCGTTGTAGCGTAGAAACCAGCTAGTAGTCACTGAAAGTAATCACCTATAATAATATTTATTCTGTTAGGTATGATTTAAATTAGAATAAAAGCAAAACAAACTTTGTAAGACTTGGCAACAGAGAGAAAGTTTTAGTTATATTCAGAGCTCGCACACATTATAATCGGTGTAAATCTCGATTTTATCCAATAACAAAAACCGCACGTTGAAGAATTATACAATAGAAAGAGAAGCAATTGTTATGCTTTAACCAACTACTCTAATTCTGATATCATTTTAAGTCTGTGATCTTTATATCCATGTTTTCTACGGTTATTTAAACAGGGAAGAGTTGAAAGGACGGATGCACAGCGAGTAGTTTTTTTTTGCAAAAAATATGAAATACGAACTACGAGGATGGACTGATAAGTGTGGTAAATTTCTATGAAATGGCCGGAAATTTTGTTATGCAGCATAACTGTTGGTAAGCTTGATATCGGTTATGTTCAAAATTTGAAACAGATGCAATGTGCAATTGCTTGTTGGCAGCTATCATCAGTGATCGGTGTTACAGAGTATCATGCAGTGATAAAAATATTTTTATTTAAAACAGTGAACTGCGGCCCAGATAGAAAATGAACTGAAGGAAGTTAATGAGGACTCTGCACCAGCCCAAATTTTTACGTGACCATACGAGCACTGCAGACGCTGCACACTCAGGACATCCAATTAAGGTTTTTTTGAAGAAATGGTCATAAAATTTATTGTATCATGACGGAAGATGGTCGCATTAAGCTTCGTTAGAGGATTGAACGATTACATAATATCTTGCATGAAGTTTAAAAATCAAAAAGCTAACTGCGCGTTGAGTGCCGCTTTTGTTAACTCCTGACCAAAATCGTACAACTGTAGACGATACATGAATCCACCATTACAACCCAAAGACAAAACAGCAGTCAAAATAGTGGGTTAGCGAAAGTGAAAATGTACCGAACAAAGAGAAAATAAGTCTGGAAAAATAATGACAACGGTTTTATCGGGCTCACAGGTGTCATCATGATTGATTATTTGGAAAAGAGTAAAACAGTGACTGACTCTTATCATGGAACGTTACTGGACTGTTTGCATAGTCAGTTATGTAGAAGTGACCAAGATTAGCGCACAAAAAGATACTCCTTCACCAGAACCAAGGGCTTGTTCACACATCGGTCATTGCAATCTCAAAATGCACGAACTGGGTTCCGAAATAATTCCCCACCACCCCAGTCCTCAGATTTGACTCCAAGTGACTTTTTTTGTTTTCTGACCTCAAAAATTGAATTTAGTAAAAGAAATTTTCGTCAAATAGAGAGATTATCTGTGCTGTAAACGATTGTTATGCGTAGTTCGAAACATTTTTTTTCTGAAGGGATGAAACAATTGGAATCGCACTGGACCAAATTTATTGAGTTCAGTGGCGATTATACTGAGAAATAAATTTTTGTTTTTGTAAAAAATGCCTTTTCAATCCACACACGTATCGTTTTTGAATTTTACAGAAGAAGCTAATCCTAAAACATGTATCATATGAGATACTTCTCTTTTGACAGTTTTGGGGAAAATGGCAGTTGAAAATGTCAAATAATGCAGCAACATTGTATTTTTGATATAAAACTAATGAATATATATACAGAATAATATAGTTATTTGTGCTTATAAGTACTAGTGACTGATGTTACAAAATTATTATTTCCGGTTCAACAGGAAGAGTACGGGCAATCAATTTTTAGAGTCAAATACTTTCAATTCAAGGGTTGTATGATAAGTACCTGGCCGTGACAAGAAAAAAACATTTTTATGTGTAAAATTTATTTAGGTTTTCAACATAGTCTCTTTTTAGCCCGACACACTTCGTCGAACATTTCTCTATCTTTTGTATCCCATCTAAAAAATACGATTTCTCCAACCCTTTAAAACAGGTGTTTGCCTCAATTTTTTTCCACTGAGCCATTTTTCACATTCGGAAATAGGAAATAATCCCTGGGGGCTAAATCTGGCGAATATGACGGAGGCCGAAACAATTCGTATCCTAACTCATGGAATTTTGCTATGGCGATGACACAAGTGTTCACGCGTACATTGTCTTGATGAAAGAGAATTTTTTCTTCGCCAAATGTGGACGTTTTCCTTTTAGAGCATGGTTGAAACGTTCCAATAAGTTGAGATAATACTCTCCAATAATTGTTTTGCCTTTTTCAAGGTAATCGATGTGAATTATGCTACGTGCAGCCTAAAACACTGTGGCCATGAATTTGTTGGCCTATAAAGTCACCTTAGCCTTCTTGGGCGCCGGTTCGCAACGGAATAACCACTGTTTGGACTGATCTTTGGTCTCTGGTGTGCTGTGGTGAAACCATGTTTCGTCAGCAGTTATGAATCGATACCAAAAATCATTCCGACTGTGCTTTAACATCGCCAACATTCTTTTGAAATTGACACAAGTGCGTGTTTATTGTCAATTGTGAGCAATCGCGGACCCATCTTGCGGAAACCTTTTTCATATCCAAATGAGTTGTTAAAATGTTCTACACTCGTTCGGTTGAGATGCCCGCAATCTCAGCAATCTCACGCATTTTCACTCTCCGATCATTTATCACTATATCGTGGATTTTTTCCATCATTTCTGTTGTAGGGACCTAATTTGGATGACTTGGACGTTCTTCATCAAAAATGCTTGTATGGCCACGTTTGAATTCAGCTCTCCAATATATTGTGGTTGATAACGAAGTCCCAGAGTTCTCATAAACTTCGCCGAGTTCCGCTTTTAGCACATCATTCATTTTCTTTTTCAAAAATAAATATCTGCTCGATATTCAATTTTTTCCCTTGTTGTCAAATCTCAAAAGCTGCTCTATTCAAATGGCAGGATTCTTGTTTAAGATTATATTTACGAAAAATAGAGTTTCTTAAATGGTAGTAACGTCATTTCTGTCCAAGGCCAGATAGTTATCCTACAACCCTCGTAAATTTAATAGAATGATGACAATTTTTTAAATATTTTTATTCTACAGAGAATACATATATATATAATGAATAGTTTTTGAGATATCGATAATGAAAGGTTCTGCTGCATCCTATCTTTCATCCAATCTATCTGTATAATACTTTAACGCTGTACTAAGGTGACTATGCATATTGAAGAGAGATTTATTGGATTTTATTTGTTTTAAGACGCCATTACTATTACATGGTCTAAGCTGCCATTAAAGTACACTCACAGAAACTATTTGCTACGAATTTATCATGAATTTTGGTTTAGGATGGCTTCTACGTTTTGGTAGTATTATATTTTTGAATTAGAATTATTAAATATTTCTTGAAATCAAGGTGTTTTATTTCTGTTTTTTTTTTCATGAAACAATTGACATAATAACGTTGACTGACAAATTCAAATTTTTGTGGTGTCCCGTAGCTCCGTGGCAGAGTAATTGCTTGCGGTGCAGAAGGTCTCGGGAGCTAATTTCGGCAGGTTGGTAAACTTATTTATTTAAATGTATATGGCTTGACCACGTATATAGGTAGTAGTTGTTTGCAGAAATGCAGTAACGTCTTTGGCATTACTACCTCGTTATCTAAAAAGGTGCCGTGAAATACCAAAATGTATGTTTCGGTACTTGGACAACGTTGATGGATATTACAACAACCCGGCAATATAGGTATCCTCGGGCATAGACCCAAAAATAGGGTCATAAAATCTCCAATAAATACGGAAGCAGTTGATGAATAATTGAAGGGTGAAATTTTCTTTTGATTAATGTATTTTGGGGCAAATTCGGGGCACTCATAAAGGACCGGAGATCGAGTGGGTGGTGGACCCCCCTTCAATTATTATTATTATTATCCCGGCGATATAAAAAAGGGTAAAATCCGTACTTAGGCGAGGAGGTGAACGATAAAAAAAATTATATATACCGCATCAATTTTTTTAATAGGCTTGACAAGGTGTGTCCTCGTCATATTAAAATTTGACTTGGAATGTAAAGAAAAAAACTTGACGGGTTTCTTCCTAATACCTTCACTATCAACACCCGTATACCCCAAGACTCCATCCTCTCTCCCAATCGCTTTCTCCTTTACATTAGTAATTTACTGGCAAGGACCAGGAATCCAATCTACAGCTTTGCCGATGACAGTACGCTTATTTCTTCGTTTACTTTGAACTCTTGAAAATAAACCACTGATGCAAATATTGACAGACAGCAAGAAGTTATATATATATATATATATATATATATATATATATATATATATATATATATATATATATATATATATATATATATATTATTTCGTACTAGAAAGCTTTACACTCCACAAAAAAGTTTAATCCTATCCAAAGCTTAAATTCGACCAATGATGGAATCCTGTACTTATGTTTGGGGCTCCGCTTTTAAAGATACGCTGCATTTGTTGGATTCTATTCAGAAGAGAGCTGTTTACCCGATTGAAGACTTAGAACTCACCTTGATTCCTTGGATCTTCGAAGAATGGTTGGCGAATGGAGCCTATTCAACAAGTACTTTCATGGAAAGCGTTCGATGGATGTAGACCGCTAAATTCCTAATAGAACGGTGCTTGCTAGGTACAAATATCATGCTAATACATCACATCTTTATGAGGTTCAGCTTTCATTCCTCGTCCTACCCTTTTCAAGAATTCTTTTATATTGGGAACCTCATCCCTTTAGAATAATTTGCCCAGAACTGTGCCTCTAACCGAGTACAATTTGCAGCGATTTAAAACCAACTTGAATCGCTTTTTCCGCACACGCGTCGCTTCTGTAGCGCTTTAAAAAATTCCCTGCAGCATATATACCATATCAATAAAAAAGGAGTACTCCACTGAATTAAGATCAGTACAGAAAACATCAAGAAGCGATGTAAAGGCGGAGTACATTAGGGTGCTAGTTCGTAAAAATCTCGACCTCTCAATACACAAAAGATCAACTATCATACATGCGATGAAATTCCTACAAGATACACACTGATCTGAGAATCTTTATCAAATGTTTGATCGAGTTGCAGAATTCAACATTATATTCTGAGACGAAGGTAAGAAATTGCTGTTATATCGGCAAGCATAAAAGGGAAGTAATAAGAGCCTCTACATTTCTGGAAAGCGGAGACGGTTTGGACCACAATGTCAGCACATGAAATAACCGGCCGGTATTTCTTTGATAATAATAAGGGCGAAGGTAAGTCCCAGAAATGAGGAGTTGATTTAGAACTTCTTTACACTAACTTCATAAAATTTTAACGGTTATGGACCTGGTTTCAATCGAGTAAGACCTAATCATACATGAACACGAAAATGATGTGCCTAACAGTGATCGATAATATTACACCGCTTAAAAGATTGATGGGGACGTAACAGTTCACGTGTACATGACACTACTTTCATGAAATAATTTTAAGGAATCTAGTTTAGTATACAACAAAATATATATATATATATATATATATATATATATATATATATATATATATATATATATATATATATATATATATATATATACGAGGCTGGTTTGAAAAGTCCGTGCAAAGTCCGAGAGATGGCACCACCGGCGCGTATCGAGGTCATGTTTAGTTAGTAGCATCTCTTGAATGAACGCACACCAAGTTTCAGCCATATTAGTCTATTTCTTTGTGTTTGGCATTCGTGTGAATCAAGGAAGTCGAGAGATTTTCAAGAAATGGACGAAAAAGAATTTCGTGTGGTGATTAAACATTACTTTATGAAAGGCAAAACGCCTCAGGAGACTAAAGAGAAGCTTGATAAACATTATGGTGACTCTGCACCTTCGATTAGAATAGTTTATAAGTGGTTTCAAAATTTTCGGACTGGCCATATGGGCACAAGTGACGCTGAACGTTCTGGACGGCCTGTGGAGGTTACGACTCCAGAAATCATTGATCAAATCCATGATATGGTGATGGATGACAGAAGAGTTAAGGTGCGTGAGATTGCTAGTGCTGTGGGCATCTCGACTGAACGGGTACATAATATTTTGCATAAACATTTGGACATGAGAAAGCTATCCGCAAGATGGGTGCCGCGATTGCTCACGCTTGACCAAAAACGGAATCGTGTGAAGTGTTGCAAGGATGGTTTGCAGCTGTTCCAGAAGAATCCGGAGGACTTTAAGCGTCGCTTCGTCACTGTGAATGAAACATGGATACATTACTATACTCCTGAGACCAAACAACAATCTAAACAATAGGTTACCAAGGGGGAATCTGCACCAAAAAAGGCGAAGACCGTTCCTTTGGCCGGAAAGGTTATGGCGACTGTCTTTTGGGATTCGCAAGGGATAATCCTTATCGACTATCCGGAAAAGGATAAAACTATTACAGGTGAATATTATTCATCGTTATTGGACCGTTTGAAAACCGAGCTGCAAGAAAAACGCCCGCGATTGGCCCACAAGAAAGTTCTTTTCCATCACGACAACGCACCAGCACACACCTCAGCAGTTGTGGTCGCAAAATTAATGGAAATAGGATTCCAACTCGTTTCACATCCCCCCTATTCGCCAGACTTGGCTCCCTCGGACTACTATTTGGTCCCCAATTTGAAGAAATGGCTGGCGGGACAAAGATTTTATTCAAACGAGGAGGTGATTGCAGACACTAATGGATATTTTGCAGACTTGGACATATCCTATTATTCGGAAGGGATCAACAAACTAGAACATCGTTGGACGAAGTGTATAAGCCTAAAAGGAGACTATGTCGAAAAATAAAAAAGGTTTACCCCAAACACATAAGTAGTTTATATATATATATATATATATATATATATATATATATATATATATATATATATATATATATATATATATTTTCGTTTATCAATTTGCTTTCTTGCTACAAATATTTTAAACTTAAAATTTGTATGGAACACAGTGTATTTAAATTGTATAAACAAAACTCTTTGATCTCAACACAGCTTGATGAATAATGGCAAAATTTAACAAATGAGTGAAAGTGTGAGGTCTACAACAAAATTTTCATTTCAATTTAAATTAAGATTAACCTGTTGAGGGATCTTAAAATAACCCTTACCCTACAAATATAAGATAATAAAATTCATAAAATATTCAGCATATCGAGGATTAGGTAACAATGTAATTGTATAGAACACTAAAATTTAGGCAAAATTACTGTTTGGGTCGCATATTTGTGTCTTTAACAACATTTTCCATAACCACAAACATTCCAGAGACACTTTAGGCTTACTTTGAAACTTATTATATTTCCGAGTATAATTTATAGTAGTGAAATACCAAAATAGTTTTCTCAGCTTATTTCTTGTACAAGAAGAACCGCTAAAATTGCAAAATAGTAAAACTAAAAGTCAGTTTTTTTGAGTAGTACAAAATTATTTAAAAGAATTTTTTAATTACAAAAGGGAAATTGTATAACGACACATGTAATTTCTAGTAATTCATTTTAATCTGGTGTATTCAAACTTATAAAAGTGCTCTTTATTGGTCCATTAAAAGTTCCCGAAACGGCTGTAGCGCAAAGTTTTATTAAATAATATATGACATCTGGGTAAGAATGAGGCGTGTTTTTTAAGTAAGTAGTACGCCAGGACCCCGAGTTTGTAACTCGGCTGGGGAAAACAAAAAATAAAATAAAATTAGAATTTTCATCGTGACGGTAGCTTCTCTCGGGAAGACAATGGCAAACCAGCCGCAGTATCATGCCTAGTAAAGCCCTCTCACCATTCGGAACTGGCATGAAACTATAAGTCTCCTTTGTCTGTGGAAACATTTAAAAAGGCAGTAACCACAGACAAAAGCGAGAATGTAGCCTACGTTCGTGTTAGAAATGGCACTATAAGACAAAGAAATTTTGAAATATTGTCGCTGAAGCGTAACGGGTGACGTTCCACGCAAACGCGCTGAGTACCTGCATCTACTGGCTAACTGTAAACGCCATTACGAAAGCATTAATTCTAGTTTACGTTTTCCTGCGCATATTTAAAATGCAACAACGACCATCGAAAATCTCGAGGAATGTGAAATACGCACTGTAATTCGTTCCTTCAATGCAAGTGATATGAAAACAGCCCAAATTCTCTGCAGATTAGTGAAGCCCTATAAACGGTGTAATGGTAAATAAATTGGTTAGAGCATTTAAATATGGACGTACAAATGTGAACTATGTGGGACGAAGTGTATTTTTGGATAGGCAGGGGTGTTGCTTGTGAATTTTTTTCGCTCGGAAGGACACAGTAAATCCTGAGACATATTGTGAGAACTTAAATAAACTTCGTCGTGCAATTTAAAACATAAAGTGCGGCATGCTTAACATAAGAATCGTCTTGCTTCACGACAATGCTTGTCCACACGTGGCTTAGCTGGCTGTCAGCGCTATGACACCGACGACAACGCTAAAATGGCCGTTCTGCAGTGGTTAGCAAACCAGGCAGCCGATTTCTATGAGGAAGGAATACAGAAGCTGGTCTTACTATACGATAGGTGCCTTCTTATAGGTGAAAATTATGTATAAAAGCAGTTTAGGGTTCGGGCGTTCATGTAAAAATAAAATTAATAAAAAAAATGACCTTGTGTTTTTTATATATCAAAGTTTTTACTTGCTTTAAAAACAAGCCTCGTAAAATAAATAAAATCTACCGGAAAATACAGAAATATTTTACTGAAGACTTTCAAATCGGAACAGAAAAATCTTATTTTCATAATTGCTTATAAAGGGTATCCTCAGTTTTTGGGGTCGAAATGCCCTACTTCAAAAAAGTTTTTTTTATTATTTTAACTTTGGATAAAAAAATAATCTTTTGCATTTTTTTTAGCCTCCCTCTCTTACTCCTCTCCCCCCAAAAACCACGTTTTTACATTTATTTAGTTTTCACCGGTCTTTCTTAACAAATCGTAGCAAAAATGATGATAGAGGAGCATCAGGGCAACAATTAAGTAACATTTTTGGTGTCACGTGACCTCACCAGCCTTCTAAAAAAAAAAAATAAAAAAATCGAATTTTTTTTTATAGGCCTAGCACACGTGTTACAGGGAAGTCCCTAAAGCGCTCCAGGAGCGGCATATGTTAAAAAGACGAACTGTTGATAGGTGACTAAATTTAGATTTTTTTAAAAAATCACACACACCCTTAAAAATTGAATTTTCCTGATTTTTGCCTTTTTTGCCATTTTAATACACCATTGTATTCAAAAAATTTTCCTAGCATCAAATTCGGATTTTACGAAAAATTTTCCAAAGAAACTCTTGCATGCATTCTAATTTTTTTTACAATTTAAGTTTCCTTTATGTCCATAAAAAAACTCCGATACATACAGAAATCAGTAACTGAGTAAAATTTTCCGTAGATTCCGAATCTGAGGTTAAATGTTCTTTCTGAATGCAATGTTAAGTCAAAATGGTCAAAAAAAAGAGATAAGTAGTCAATTTAGTGCTAAATAATTCGAATTAATTTTCCTCACCCTAGGAAAAAAAATTAGAATGAATACAGATATGAGTTTCATTTGTAAAATTTTTCGTAGAATCTGAATTTGGTGCTAAAAAATTTTTTTGTATACAATAGTACATTAAAATGGCAAAAAATTGCAAAAAATCAGGAAATTTTAATTTTTATGTGGGGCGCACCCCGAGAAAAAATTTTTTTCAGTGGAGGTTAGATTGGGATATGATTTTTTAAAAAAAAAAAAACACCCAAATTTAATCACCTATCAACAGGGCGTCAATT
>CM032447.1:80950860-81138360 GCA_019049505.1 Pachyrhynchus sulphureomaculatus | reverse complement strand
CTTAGGTTGGGACCTTCATCAGGGCACAGCTGAAAAAGAGATAATGAGGCAACCAATAAGGAAAGTCGGGAGTAGAAAATTATTATTGTTAGGTTAAATTTTTAAGTTATAATTTTTAATAAGTTCTTATTGTTGTTATAAAGAAGTATACATTATTATTATTATTATAAAGAAGTACCAAAGTAAAAGTTGCAAGTGACTCACATGCAGTGTGCGAAATAATCTAACAAGAATGACCATAAATAACGATTGTCATAACAAAGACCGACACTGAAACAAAACAGCCATTATTCACTAACATATTAATTTAAAAATATGGCATTTACAGCAAGGATGCCATTAGAAACCTTGGATGCTGAAAAATCAAAATACTCATTTATCATTAATTAACTACCTGTGATCTGAAAAAAGTGACAGATTTGACAAGATGTTGACAAAGGACAACTGTCTGACAGAATTAAGGGTTTACTCAAAACAAAGGGAAAAAAAAGGTTGAACAACCAGGAAAGAACCGGTCGAATACAAATTAGGTACCTACGTCATCAGATTGGAATGTTGGTATAACAGGAAAAGAACCCATTTAGAATGCTATTTTTAAACAATATGGAAATTGAAGTGGCGTAAAGGAAGTAGGATTTTTTCATCTTGAAAAAAGAAGAGAGGGATTGGAAAAGGAACTGAAGAGTGAAGAGGATTTATTTATACGTTATATACTAAACAATTTTAATAAAAATGGGAATGTAATTATAAAGAAATTCACGGGAACCATGGAACTATATACCTAAAAAAGGGGGCACCCAAAAGTCAAATAAGTAGCGGGAAAGCACTATAAAATACTAAGGACGAAAGACTATGACGAGAATGACGACCCAGAGATATCGTGTGGGGAAAGTGAATCACAAGAGAGAAGAAAGCTATATATGTTGCTCAAACCGTCAAGATCAGTTCTTTTATTAATGTTGTGGGGATTTTCGTTGATATAGCACATCTCAAGAAATTCTCTTTTGAAAAGGTTTTTCTGAAAATGAAGAATTTTTGGTTCGTTAAAATTGAAGGAATGTCCATTATCGACAGAGTGGCTCGCCAGTGCACACCTTTGTGGATGACATCTGGTGTCACCTTTATGTAATGCGATGCGGCGATTGAGAGACTGTGACGTCTGTCCGATATAGATGGAGGGACAATTAAGACAGGAAATCGAATAGACAATATCTTACATTGAGAGGACGGGTAGTGAAGATTTCAATTTACTAAAAATGCGTTTGTTTTTGAAGAAATAATATTTGGCAATCTTAACATTGGGAATAACACGCAGAATATGAACTAATTTTCAAGTAAGTCCAGGTATAAAGGGCAAAGATAGTAACGAGAGACCTGTTTCTGTATGGCTGGCAGGGGGTGAGAGGGTTGGGGGGAGGATGGGGTAAAGGTGCGTTCGTCGAAGACTGACTCCCTGCAGCTACTCGACGACAGAGTGGTTAGCAGACTGCCAACACTTCACCACAGGTGGCGTGAATGTTCGAGGGATCCCCCTAAGACATATATATATATATATTATATATATATATATATATATATATATATATATATATATATTCGTATATATATATATATATGTATATATATATATATATATATATATATATATATATATATATATATATATATATATATATATATATTACAATAGAGGTTTTCACGGATGGTGGAATGTGATACTTTAAAATTCTGGGTTTCAATCCGTTCGTCTACCAATGAATTTGCACGACGTTTCGCGCAAATCTCATTTGGCATTTTCAAGTGCTCTTGCTGCTGCTTCTATAGATCACAGTATCGAGCAGCAGCAGCACGAGCACTTGAAAATGCCAAACGGATTTTGGCGAAACGTCGTGCAAATTCATTGTTAGACGAACGGATTAAAACCCATAATTTTATTGTAATATATATATATATATATATATATATATATATATATATATATATATATATATATATATATAAAGATATATTTAGTAGGTTTAGGACGCGTCGATATCAGGGATCATCAAAAATGTTCAGTTGAGTTGTTCCAAACATATGTGACAGAAGCCATTATATTAAATTTTTCCAGATGCTTTAATATTATTGAAAGCAGTCGGCAATTGTTTTGCAAGATCTTTTTGCTTTTTTTAGACATCGGCTAAACTCTAGCGTATTTCTACTAGGAAAGAGATGGATCGGTCCACATAGAAAGGGTATCAGTCAAAGAAATTCAAAATTGAGTTAAATGAGCGGTTCATCTTTTAAGGTTCGGTTCCATCAATCCATGATAGGTGGAACTTAATCAGATGCTCTGATATAAGAGAAAATGAAAGAAAATAATCTTATTTTACGGAGGAAGGGCTTCTGCCGGTGGCTGATCTCTTTTCTCTTCTAATTATGTTAGCAGTGGCCAACTGATGGTGAGCGCAAAAGAGATTGAGGTTTATATAGTAACAGGATACTTTTAACTGTATATTTTACTTATTATAGTGGATTTAAGATTTATTTTTGGTTTTCATTAATAATTATTCTTAACCAAAAAGTTTTTATTAGTACATTCGAATAATATAATTATGGAGGCGAAGACTAGAAGCAAGAAAAAATAATCCAGCAGATTGGAAATTAAAAAAAAGAAAACTTGCTCGAGTTTCAGGGCCTGAATATGTTGTTTCTAATGGAAAATAGTTTCCAGCTAAGCAAACGAGAACAATTCGCGGATAATTATTATATTAAGAATGTCTTATTAAACAATTTGTTTACAGCATAAAATAATCCTATCTACCACTTTTTTTTATTTGTGTAAGAAAAAAACTGTTTTAAGGAAGTCGGTGAAGATAACGTACCCACTTTTAAAATAATTTCTTGATTTTTTAACAAAAGATGAATAGGATATATTTTTACAGTCTTTAATAGAAACCATGGACATCAGACAACGTAGACCTCGATTAGAGGAAAATGCGAGGGCAAATGAAAAGTAAAGTACTACGTCTTAGTGAGTAAACAGAGGATTCAGGTTTGTCTTAAAGCATTACATGCTATTGTAGTAAAGTATACTATATGCAATCGAAAGCTGTCTCTCTTGGGAAAACGTCTAAAAGATCAGAGGGGGAAGAGTAGCAAGAGCCCTTCCACATGATCCAAAAATGGTTGTCAAAGAGTCAAATAAGTTATTATGCTGGGAAAGAAGTAAAATATTTGGATGCCTGGTTCAATAAAAACACTATGTATGAACTTTTGGAAAAGAAATATTTCGAAATTCGCTGCCACTTCTATTGTATTTTCTTTAATAAAAATTTCCCCTTACCTTTCGGACGCCCACAGATTGACACATGCTGCACTTCTGAAGGACTAAAGATAAAACTAAAAAATCCTCACCTCAGTAACGCCACACAAGGTTGTCTAGAGGCCGATTCACAAGTTCACAAAAGGAAGGCCAAAAAAATTTACTTAACGCTTAAAAACGAGCCTAGCAAGTTTCCAATTACAATTGATTATACTCAGAACATTCAGTTGCCCAATTAACTAGTACAAGAAACAGTCAAATTATTCAATATTCATAATATAAAAGAAAATAAACCTTCCCTGTACCTCTATCATGAGAAAAAATACCTAACGAAGCATGCTTTTTCCTAAAAAAAATTTTTAGACAGTAATGAACCACATTATAATAAGCTACACGTATATTCAGATAATGGTGAGCAGAACAAAAATCGCGGTCTCAGCAGATTTTTATTTGCCTTACTGACACAAAGCATTTCAATAACATTGAACTTCCCAATGTGCGGGCACTCATTTCTACCTGGCGACAGGGATTTCAGCATAACAAAGGGGTGTCTGAACAAACATGATAGGCTGTATACAATCGAAGAAATTACCAAGTTTATTTACGCCACGAGACAGTTTAGATTTCAAGAACTGGTGGCCTATGTTGCATGACAAAAATGTTTTCTCAAAAGAAACATGTAAAAGGCACATACCAGGAGAGAACAAAGCTAACTTTTTAATAAGTCATATGTTGTACTTCTCTTACAATTCGAAGCATACATGATGGATGGATTGGAAAATATTAATTTGCTTATAATACATACGTTCCGTCTGTCTCACTCTGGTAAAGCTTCCCCATCATTACTCACTACAGAAGCATATTCGACAGGAAAGGTGTCCATTAAACAAACAGAAACAAAGAGCATCACGAAACTAGTTTTATATATACCAATTGAGCACGTAGAGTTGTGTAAAATGTTCTGTGAGTGGCCGACAACAACTACTAACTAGGAAGATGATTAAAAATTTTCTCATACTCATATTTTTAACTTTAAATTATATTTTTAATAAGCACTTAACATAAATGTTTTTATGAAGTTTTTTATAATTATTTTTAGTAGCAAACAAATGTATTCCAAATATTGTAACATTCATTTTTTTTTAGATTCTAAGATCATGTTACGACACTGTTTTTCTTCCTATAATTTACATTTTATTACATTTTTATATTTATTGCAGTGATTTCAATTTTTGAACAGTGTAGCTTAAAACATTTTTGAGCAGTTTAATTCGAACCGGCAGTATGTAACGCTTGTTACCGACTTGACTTATTTAGTTCGCATTGAATGCGTCGAAATTTGCGTGCCGGAGGTGACCCAAGGAGAAGGGAAAAAGATATTTAAGCAGCCATTTCGAATTTTTAGGGCCTTTTCCACCGTGAAGCAGTAACGGCTTTTTCCGCCAGAATGCCGTAAAGGCTTTTTTGCGCCAGTAGGCCGTAGTAGCTTTTTTCTCCAGCACGCCAGAGTGGTTTTTTCTCAGTGATGCAGTAATGCAGTTCTTCATCACCAAGTGGGTTTCTAGCTCTCAAGTTTAAGGCCTTTTTCGTTCTTTAAATATCCTGCTCATCCTCAAGCATTTCGGATCAAAAACTGTTTAGCTTCCCAAATGAAACTAGGATGGTAGTGGCTGAGACAATATTTTAATGAGAATCTCACCAGGAGAGGGCAAGTGGCTTATGGAAAACCCACGAGGAAAAACCAATCCGTAAATCAGTAGTACACCAATTTAAATATCTCACTTCCTGTCTACAAGTGTGTTTCCAACGACTACTCAACACGTGTAATCCGCGAAGTTAATTTCACAAACTTTTTATATCGTGTTTTACAAAGCCTTTTATTAAAAACTTAATAATCCTAATATGCAATAGTGCATACTCTCCTAGCCTAAGAGCTCATCAGCTGGGCTGGGTTCAGCAAACGCATAGAATATCATTCAGACCTTATCCGGGTACTGTCATAGTTTTCCGTCAGTACCCAGATAAGGCCTGAATGGTGTTCTGTGTGTTTGCTGAACCTAGCCCAGCTGATGAGTCGTGATACGGCGAAACGCCTCTTGGGATGGTCTAGCAAATACAGAGAACACTTTTGGGAACTACCAAGTGCGAATTTTCAATACATATGTATATATATATATATATATATATATATATATATATATATATATATATATATAATCTTTTCTTGGTTTCTTGAACATGTAACAACTATATTCTTTTTATAATTTTCTTTGCTTTACTGTTCACGAATTTAAAAACTTGTTTTATATCATAGTATATATTTTTGTCAAAACGTTTCGACCATACATTCTGGTCTTCATCAGTTGTTTACTCCATAAAAAAAATTTGCTTTTTTTTTCTTTTTTAGTTATATTATATTATCTCTATTTACATTGCGTCTGTCCTACATACTATTATTGATTTTCGGCTTACCTGTTATTTATTCTAATATACTGTACACATATAAATTAAAATAAACTAAAACTATACATGAGAACATCACGTGGAACATTTTACATAGACAGTTATATTTGAATTTAGTATTAGCACTAAGGTAATACAAAATTCTTTATATGTGATATGTTTCCTTCCTGCCCTTTCCTTAGTTTTCTTTTTTTTTCCTTTTTTATATTTTTATTATGTTTATTTGGACTAAATTAGGAACATCATTGTATTTATGGTAGTATAGCCCTGGGAAAAAGAAACACTATTCAGTTTGTAGAAACTAACAAAACCCTCAAAAAGCCCATTAAAACAGATAGACAACAATTAGAGGCAAGGAAAAAAAAAATTGTAGAACAGAACAAAAACATGAGAGCACTCCGACAAAGCCTAGGAAAAACTACAATTCACAACTTAAAAGATGAAAATGGAGAAGATGTGAAAGATCGAGAAAAAGTAATAAACATGATCCAAACATACTATCAAAACTGCCCACCAAATGATCTCAAAGAACGACGACATAAAGAGATAATCAATATTAACTCAGAAGAAATACCAGAGATAACAGATGAAGAAATATTAACAATACTAAAAACTATGAAAAACAAAACATCAGGACCTGACAGAATATTAACAGAATTAATGAAAGAAGGAGGAGACTTAGTGGTATAGGTGGTGAGGTTCTTATTCAATAAACGTCTAGAAGAAGATAAATTGAAACACGGCTTCAACAATTTTACTTTTTAAAAAAGGCGACAAGATTAAGTTAGGCAATTACCGTGCATTATCATTACTTTCACAAATATGCAAATTGTCTACCAAAATAATAATTAATAGATTGAGAAAACAAGCTGGAATTAAACCAATCGGTAGAACGGGCTGGCTTTAGGAAGAGTTATAGTACTTATGATCATCTCTTAACTATCAGAACCTTAATAGAGAAAGCAACAGAATATAACTTAAAGTTGTACCTGGTATTTATAGATTCAAAAGGCTTTTGATAGTATGGAGAGCTGGCCCGTCGAAGTAGACTTATATAACAGCAGAATAGACTATAGGTATACTCAGCTCATAAGAACAATTTACAACAAGGTTCATTGATAGTGAGATAGAAAAACAAATCCTATACCTATCAAACTCGGGGAAGACAGGGAGATTCCATGAACCCAAAACTATTTATAGCAGCATTAGAAGAAATTTCAAGGAACTCGAATGGGAAAAAAAGAGGATCAGTATAAATGGACAAAAGTTAAATCATCTGCGTTATGCTGATGATGTAGTGCTAATATCAGATAATTTTGATGACATACAGGAAATGATTACTGAACTACAAAACAAATCAGAAAGGGTAGGACTACTGCTGAATATAAAATTACATGACAGAATCAGAAACGAAAATATAAGACAAAAGACCAAAGTGATAGACGTAAGAGAATAGGTAGCAGGTTTGAAATGGAGATGGGCAGGTCACACAATGATATAAGAAGAGGAGAGATAGAATAAAATAATACAAGAATAGAGACCATGGCTGGGACAAAGATCCAGAGGAAGGCCCTAAACAAGATGGAAAGTTGATCTGAGAAGAACGGCTGGTTTAGGAGGGATAAGAAAGGCGCACAACCGAGAGGGGTGGAAGAAGGAAGGAGAGGCCTATGTCCGACACTGGATGGAAGAAGGCTTATTAGATAGATGGGTTTATTTTATTTTATTATATGCTAGTGTAGCGTCATGTAAACATAAAAAATTACATGATGCTACAGCAGCATATAAAAAAAACAAAATAAACCCAGGGCTATCGATATTACGATCTATATTATAATGTTAGAATTTTCACGCGATTGTCGGTAGGAAAAATGTTTAGAAGCAACAGCTTCTTTTAATTTTTGACAGAAACAAGTCTTGCCCTTGGAAAGATTATTTTTTGAAATATAGATGTAAGCATTTATGCTAACCAAAAGGACATTGGAATCTGAAATAAATGACTCACCAAGGGCAAGTTCGAAAATATACTATTACTTTTTTCATTTAACGGATTGGTAGCGTTAAATCTTGGGCACTTTAGGCGTAGATGTCGAAATCAGTTTATAGTTGGAAGAGCCCAACGGCAAAGTAACGGTGAGAGTGCAAATCCTTAGGTTAGTGATTGGTTGGTTGTAGGCGGGGTAGATGATTGTGTTCTGTTCTTCTCTTGCTTATTGGGCTCCCCTGTTTTGGTTATATGAGCATCTTTCCTTTAAAAATATTTATAAGCTTACTTCCAAGCTCTTCATGTGGTAATTTATCGCCACGATGTAGATCTCCGAACAGCTTATATCTATTCTGAGTTAATGCCACACATTCATTTTTATCACGTAGTCTGCATGTTGTGGGACCATTGTGAATACCCATTTTCTGTAAATGTTTCCTTAGGTGACAGTGGCTAATGATCAGTGCCAACAGTAGTTTGGTCTGGGCCCTTGTTAAACAAAGAACGTCAGTTGTTAATTTCTTTAAGGGGCCGCCAATTACGTCAGTTGCATGTCTTTGGCCAGATGTTGCGAGCCAGCGATAAAAGTGTTACTGATATGACCAACTGTTGATTGTCGTTTTTGTATATTAAACGCTGGTTCTGGACCACTATATGGTTTTGTAGCTACGAATCTTGCTAATTCGTCTGGGTTAGTGATTAAAAATAGGTCAGGAAGACTGGCGACCTCTTCATCACGGTCAGAAATCCGTATTGATTCATAAATAAGCTAACCGACTGAGAAAGACTCAACCTTTCGGCCTTGTTAGTTTTCGATATTTACAAATCTTCTGATTGTATGGGACGCTGCCTACATGCTTTGATTCTAAGGCACCGTCATTAAACAAATCAGAGATGTACTTAATTAAAAGTAGAAGTTATCTAAGTACTTGTCCCCCGTGCGGAACCGGAATTAAATTGTAGGTCCCCTTTGTCTGTGGAGATTCTTAAAAAGGCACAAACAACAGGCAAGGACGAGAGGGTCGCCTACCTCCGTATCTGATATGGCATTTCAAGAAGAAGAAGAATTATAGAGTTTAGTGATTATGTCTTTCAAGTAATAATAATGAATAAAAGGCTGCCTATAAATTTACCACATCACCATACAGTTTCATCTGAGAGATTCCTCAAGCTCACCATGTCGTCACGTGTATGATTTTTATAAGTGTATTTGGTTTATTTGTTTATTATTTTGGCCGGGCAATATATTAAAAATATATTCCCCAGTAAAAGTTTAGAAATACAAATAAATTTTACTTAATATTTTATTTATTTTTGAAAAGCTATTCCGGAACATACTTTGAAATAGTTTCAAGAAAATAAACAAGATAAAATTAGGTTTCATAAAACTGCAGAGATCTGATGAATGCATTTTAGTTTTAATTAAAATGAAGTTAAAATAATTTTATCAAAATGAAAATGTCTGAAATAAAATGAATTCCTAAACAGGTTTTTGTTTTTAAAGTGTGATTTTAGCAATTAAATTGTGAAGTATTTTACTTCTTATACGCTCATTAGCACCATAAAATAACTGAATTTGATTGTTTTTAAATAGCTTCAAAAAGAAGGTTTAAAAATAAATAGTTCCAGTCATGAATGTGGTGTTGCTTAAATACTGTAGTATTTATGTATGGTAGTGTGTATTTCAAACCGACATACCAAATTTCGTAAAGGTGTGTATGTATGTAAGTCCGCAGGCTTGTCCTCAAATTTAAACATACTTACTGTACCGGCTTTATCGGAACTTATTGTGTGTTTTTAGGTATTTTAATTTAGGTCAGTGTAAAAGAATCATTTAAAGTGGTTTTATAATTCAAAAGTTACCTTCCAACTATTTATGAGAATGATATCTAGTTTAATATTTCCTGTTGCTAGGTATACCGCCGAGAGTTGGACCGTAAAGCTAGCAGATAAACGATATATAGAAGTTTTTGAACTTTAGGTTTATCGGCGAATCATGGACAGCTAGACGTACAAACGAATCGATACTAAACCAATTAAACATAAAGAACAGACTGTTAGCTCAAATAAACAGAATGACCTAAAATACTTCGGGCATATATATATATATATATATATATATATATATATATATATATATATATATATATATATATATATATTATATGTTATTTCAGAATTTAAGTTGGGTTCTTTTACATCTACATGATGATATTAATTAAAATATCTTTTTTGGTTATCTGCCCCAGATGTCCTTAACAGGTAGCCAAACTCTTGGGTCACTTCAATTTTATTTGATCTATGTCCATTTTTACCGTCTTCGCTCCATTTCAAATTTCTTAATTTGCTACTTCCTGTTCTTAATTAACATAGCATTCCCAGAATTTTTCTTATTTCACGCTCAATCCACGGTAGCGTAGTGGGTTAAGAGCCAGCATATTAAACCCGATGATCGCTGGTTCGATTTTGGCAGTCGGTTAGGTGTTGTGTGTATATTTTCGGTAGTAGTCAATGCAGAAATGCAATAACATCTGTGGTAACAGTACCGCGCTTTCTTAAAAGTGCAGTGAAGGTTGATACCGAGTTGCGGTAAGGGTCAGTGAAAGGCAATCAAAAGTTCCGAGTTGCGGTACAGACCTTTTTCGAACCCAAAATTGACGGCCGAGTTGCAGTTCGTAACAGGCCGGTATAGAGCTATAAGTATGCAAGTTATGTGTGAATATTAAAGCGAAAGACATATTTCAGTAATTAAAATATTTGTAAGGTATGCATTTGACAAACGTTACAGCATGAATTTATTTATGTACATTGTGAATTATCTTAATTTCTAAAAAGGCTGAATTGTACCTATTAGTCCAATACTTTGGTGCACTGATTTGTACAGCGTTGATTTTCGCGTATGTTTCAGTCTGGAAACCCTTGATGACCTCAAAAATTCATGAAAATTCGGGTGAGGCGAACGACTATCCTTTGCACATTTTGAATAAAAAGGTTCAATCTCGTTACTAGTTCTCCAAAGGCTGGCGTCGAGCGTGGCCCAAAGGGTTGTAGGGAAAGGAGCCCTATCATCGATGTAGTTTTCAACTATGTAGTCAGCAAACAATGTTACTTGTGGGTGGACTGGCTGATTTTCTAATAATTGCACGAAAATATCTAACACGCGATCGGCAGGGAGAAAAGTTAGCCCGAAGATGTGGTGAAGCCATTTTCCAATGGGAGAATTTTTGTCTTTGTATTCTCTAATCCTAGATTCTGAATTTTTCTCCACCGTGAATGTCCTAAATGGAATCTGCATCCCACAAGCGCTGTCAATGGAAATTCAGTTGAAACCGCGCTGTGAATAGCGCGTTCAAAATCTGACACGACCTTTGTAGGCGAGAAGACACATCCTAATTGCTGGCATTTGGACTTTACCGCAGAGAATACCAAAGAATACGAAGTTTCCTTCTTGTCGCGCAATAGGCTGAACACCAAGGAAATATATCGGCCATTGATATATGCCAGAAGTTGTAGAAAAAACTTCGCTAAAAATTTAAATGTACCGTCCACCATCACAATTTCCGCCGCGCACAAGAATTCTAAATTGCTTTTATAGGAAAATATCACACAAACCTGGACATCATTAAACATCAGGAAATCTTCATGCCTGGCGGTTTCGACCGAGATTGAACTGAAATATTCATGAACTTCCTCTCGGGACTTTGGATAGCACTGCAGTCTGGCTCGGTTCATATTCTTCCCTATTCTTGTCATATCGGAGTGAGTGAAAGTGTTCAGCACATTCGGATCTGTAGCCACCTCCCGCCGAATCATCTTTCTTGGTCTTTCGTTGTAACATTCCTCGTTGGCTCTCTTCTTCACTGCGTTGTTAATTTTTTTGCGATTCAGTACTTGTTCATTATCGTGTTGTTGTTGATGATTGCCAGTTTATCGTGAAAATATGTCGTCTGGTCCAATGGTATAAACTTTGGCAGTGCAGTTCTTATTTGTGCAGAACCAGCACATCTCTTCTGTTGATTTTAAAAGGCGATATTATCGAAATTTGTAATTTTCCAATAGAATCAAAGTTTTGCCCTTCTCGCTCAATATCCTCTGTAATAAGACTATGTTGACTTGAAAAAGTTTAAAAGTAAACTAATGAATTTCAAAAATGCTCTTACGTTTTATACTTTTATCTAATTTAAGTTAACCCTAATTTAATGTAATAATATTTAAGAATTAATAATATTTGATAATTGAACCCTACCTACCTGTCGATTTGTTTATTACCGCAACTCGGATGAAAGGCAGGTCAAAATATTTGCAACCTTCTAGGCCATTAGGCGGACCGTAACTCGGTATCTACGGCAGGGAAATACAAATGTGTGTGTCGACATTTGGACAATGTTGGCGGATATTATGACAGGTCAATAGATCACATCAGAGATATAGTAAGAAAAATGGTAAAAAATCCCTATAGTGGCAGGGAGGTGGACTATAAAATAAATTATTAGGATCCACGGAGTTGAAAGATAACTGTTGAATTATGAAACCCCTTTGAATGATTCTTTCACATTGACCTAAATTAAAATACCTAAAAGCACGAAGTTCGAATAAAGCCGGTACAGTAAGTATGTACAAATTTGAGGATAAACATACGTACTTATATACATACACACATACATACCTTTGTGAAATTTGGTATGTCGGGTTGAAGCGAATATACACTACCATACATAACTTGTACAGTATTTAAGCAACACCACATTCATGACTGGAACCATTTATTTTTAAACCTTCTTTTTGAAGCCTTTTAAAAACAATCAAACTCAGTAATTTTATGGTGCTAATAAGCGTATAAGAAGCAAAATTTTTCAAACATTTTCATTTCGATAAAATTATTTTAACTTCATTTTAATTAAATCTAGAATGTATTCAGCAAATCTCTGCAGTTTTATGAAGCTTAATTTTATCTTGTTTATTTTCCTCGAAAATATTTCAAAGGATGTTTGGGGATAGTTTTCCAAATAAAAATAAAATATTGAGTTAAATTTATTTGTACTTCTAGAATATATTTTTAGCATATTGCCTAACAAAAATACTAGTACAAATAAACTAATCACACTTATAAAAAACTATGCACGTGACAATATGTTGAGCTTGAGGAACCGTTCAGATGAAAGAGTATGGTGATGTGGTAAATTTATAAGAAGGCTTTTATTCATTTTTTTTCTTTTTTTTATGGGTCTAGCACACGTGCTGCAGGGAAGTCCCTAAAGCACTACTAGAGCGACATATGTGCGGAAAAAATGATTTACGTTGTTCTTTAATCGCTGTAAATTGTACTCGGTGGGAAACACAGTCCTGGGAAAAGTATTTCCAAGGGATAATGTTCTCCATATAAAAGACTGCTTGAAAAGCGTTGTACGAGGAGTAACAAGCTGAACCTCATACGGGTGTGAAGTATTAGCGCGACGTGTATTTCTAACATGTACCGCTCTAGGAGGAATTAAGCGGGCCACATCCTCCGAACACTTTCCATGAAAATATTTGTAGAATAGGCTCAAGTCGCCAACCGTTCTTCGATGTTCCAGCGATTCAAGCCCGCCGGTCAGTTCCGGGTCTCCAATCAGACGAACAGCTCTTCTCTGAATAGAATCCAATAAATGCAATGTATGTTTGGGAGCGGAACCCCAAACATGGGTGCAGTATTCTATAGTTGGTCGAATTTGTGCTTTGTAAAGAATTAACAGTTGTTGTGGAGTGTAAAGCTCTCTGGTTCGAAATAATATTCCCAACTTTTGAGAAGCTCTCCTTGCTATTTCTGCGACACGTTCATGCCAGGACATATTTGCTCTCCAATTAACGCCCAACAAATTGAGTGACGATGTTAGAGGAATGGCGTACCCCGCCATAACTATGTCGGGTTCAGCAACGTTAACTTTTTTAGAGAAAACTGTCGCCTGGGTTTTTGTAGCGTTAAATTCCACTTGGTTACTGTCACCCCAAGATAGAATTTCTTCCAGTTCTTTGTTAAGTTGAACGACTTCCCGCTGTCTGTGGATATCCGTCTGAGCAGCCGATATCCGAGCGTTCAAAATGAATGAAGAGATCAGCGTACTGTCATCTGCAAAGCTGTAGATTGCATTTCCAGTCTTTTCCAGCAGATCGTTAATGAGAAAGAGGGTAGGAGATAGTATGGAGTCTTGGGGCACACCAGCGTTGATAGTGAAGGGGTTAGAAAGAAATCCGTCCTCCACTCGTAAAGAACGCTCTCTGAGGAAACATGAGAGCCACAAATAGAACTTCTCAGACATACCATAAGAGCGTAGCCTAGCCAACAGTCCATCGTGCCAAACACGGTCGAATGCATTGGATATGTCAAGAGCAACCACTCGAGATTCTCCGAAGTGTTCAATTGCGTTGTTCCAAACATGTGTTACATAAGTAAAAAGATCTCCTGTTGATCTATGTTTACGAAGGCCATATTGGTGATCGCTAATAATGTTGAATCCTTCAAGATATTTCAGAAAATGCTGATTGATAACCTTTTCCATGACTTTCGATATTATTGAAAGCAGTGCGACTGGTCGGTAGTTATTTGGCAAGATCTTCTTGCCTTTTTTAGGTATCGGCTGAACTGTGGCACATTTCCAGCAGGAAGGAAATATTCCCATTCTGTAGGATAGTTTGAAAAGTCTACAGAAAACTGGTGTTAGTTCCCTCGCGCAGGGATTCCGTCAGAGCCAGAAGCTTTTTTGGTGTCTAGCTTCATTAAAATACGTTTAATGATACGCTGTCTGAAGACAATATCGGGCATCCTTGACTGCACTATGAGAATAGTAGGTGGTGTTTTTCCTCGGAAATCGACAGTAGAATATGAAGCAAAGAGCTCAGCCAACCAGTTCGCTTTTTCAACAGGTGTCGTTGCAATAGAATTATTTGGCTGTTTTTTTCTGGTCATTATTTTTTATTATCTGGTTATTTAATTATCTGGTCATTGTGGTTACTTGAAAGATATAATTACAAACTTTATATTTCTTCTTTTTCTTGAAGTGCCATATCCGATACGAACGTAGGCGACCCTCTCGCATTTACCTGTGGTTGGTGCCTTTTTAAGTATTTTCGCTGACAAAGGGGACCTACAGTTTAATCCGGTTCCGAACGGCCAAAGTGAGAGAGCTTTACTAGGCATGATATTACGAGCCTGCACTGATAGCTAAGGTGCTTCTTTAAGTGCAGGAAAAAATGGTAGTCACTGGGCACTAGGACAGGGCTATACAGGGGATGATCAAGTTGTTCTCAGCTATATAACGGCATGTGATCTTGAGTTTTATGAACCACGTGTTGACAAGCATTGGCGTGAAGCAAAACGATCCTTCTGTTGAGCACGCCTCATCTTTTGTTTTGAATTGCACGAAGCAGTTTATTTAAGTTTTCAGGATGAACATTAATCGCCAAGAGATTCTCTAGTGATCAGTGCTTTGAAAAAGTCGGTTGAGATTCCATCGAAACGTTAGCAAAATCGTCCATCAACGGACTTTAAGTTAATACGTGATATTCGAAAAGGCACTAGTACATTTCACACCCGTGAGAAAACTATATATATATATATATATATATATATATATATATGTACATATATATATATATATATATATATATATATATATATATATATATATATATATATATATATATATATAATTATTAAAGTATAACACCGTTTTAATAATTTTTAAATGTGTGCAGAATTTTAAAATGTAAAAAGTGTGTTGTGTATATGACTCTTGAAATGTTTTAATTATTGACAAGAAAATAAAAATCTTTCAAAGTCTACATCCTAAGGTAAGCCAAATTATAATATTGTTATTGCATAGGTAATCATGGTTTGGTTTTTTAGGGTACTCGATACATTGTTAGTGGTTGTGTTAATGAAATTAAATGTTTTGAAAAAGATCTCTAGGTTGATCGAAACGTAAACATACAGGTAAGATGAAGTTTTAATTCACATAACCCAAGAAAAAATCATTACCATATAAATATAAAAAGAGGGTTAAAGAAAAAATTGTTTAATATATATATATATATATATATATATATATATATATATATATATATATATATATATACATATTTACACAGTAAAATTTAATCTCTTCATGCTTTACTTAAGACAATATCTTCTTCCCATGACTTCTCCTAATGGAGGTTGGCAACCACTTCTCTAAATGTTTCTCTGTCCCTCGCAACATGAAACAACTCCCTTACATTCATGCCAGTCCATTCTCTGATGTTTCTCAGTCAAGACTTTTTCTTTCTTCTCACACCCTTTCTACCATCAACTCTTCCCTGCATGATAGTTTGCAATAGTGAGTATTTGTCGTTTCTGAGTACATGAACTAAGTAAGATTTTTTCATATTTTTACGATTGTAAAGAGTTTTCTGTCTTGGCCTATCCTTCGTAGAACTTCCTCATTAGTGATCCTGGCTGTCCGTAGGATTTTATAATATCTTCATTACTTATCGCTTAAGATTTTCTTCTGGGGATTACAATGTCAAAAAATTAAGTTTCGCCTAACACAATCTGTGATTTTCTTAAATTTAATGCTATTTCTAAGTTGAATAAACATGAAGTTAACTACAAAGCTCTAATTTGTATATCTTCCAAAATTAAAATTAACGTTTTTAAATAACATTTTTAACAAACATTAAAATGTAAAAGATCAAAACATGTATTTAATTAATATTTTTTCAACTAATACACCTTATTTCTTGTCATGACAGTGCACTGGAAAATTTTTTCATAATTAATTTTTCATCTGGTAATACAGTAAAAGCATCATTGGTCAAAATTCCTTTAGCTTGTTGTTGTTGCAGTTTGGCATCACTTGTTCAATTTTCTTCGAATTTTGTTGAAATAAAATAATCCATTTCCCATGTATTCTTTTTAAACAATCTTTATAATTAGAAATATGTTCATTTGATGTTTTTGTTAATTTCTCTAAATGTATAGTTTAACATTTTGATGGATCGTACTCGTCCTCATTAGGCTTGATTATATTATATTTAAACCAAAGGTAAACAAAGTTTCCGATTTTACTTTGCTATTTCAAAGATATTATGGCTATTTTTGAGGTTAGGGACAAATCCTGACGTGATGGGATTATTCTAAGATCAATTTTGGATTAAGCGTAACAAAAAACATGGGTATATGAAGTTTCCATCTTTACCTTGCTAATTTAAAGAGATTTTCTTCTTTTTTTACTTTTTTCTTGAGGTTAGGAACGAATTCTGACGAGATTGGGTAATTTTGACCACAGATTCAGTTGCAGGGTCGAAAAATACATAAAGATATCATGACCAAATCGCTGGTATACAAAATCTTAGTAAGAAATTGTATCATGTTTGCGAATTACATAGAATTTTTAAGTGAATTTTACAACCAGCAATGCCGTTCCTCCACGCAATCTTAAAATTTTTATTTTTACCACTGCGAATTCGAAACTAGATACATGAAGCTTTCATTTGAAACCATCCTCAATTTTAGATATCTTTTCTAATTTTGGAGAAGTTGGGGATATATATATATATATATATATATATATATATATATATATATATATATATATATATATATACACTACCCTCAGAAAGTATTTGCCCACCTAGTTATTTCAGTCCCAAGACACCAAAAACCCAAATAATATATCTTTTTTAAATTTCAATGAATTATTATTTATTTTCACATTATTTACAGTCTAGAAAATCAGAAAAATATTCATGATTTTCCAGGATTTTTCTCATCTATGTGAACTCCTTTGTTTTTAATTACCGCTTTACAGAGTTTCGGCATTCTGTCCAGTAGTTTCTTCAGAGTTACTTCGGTTATTTTAACCCATTCTGCTTGTAAAAGTTCTCACAAGTGGTTTTCTGATGTTGGATTGAATTTTCGAACACACCTGTCCAAATGGTCCCACAGCAATTCGATGGGGTTCAAGTCGGGTGATTGTGGAAGCCAAGTCATCACTTCCAGGACGTCATCGAATTTCCATTGGTCCAAAAGTTCTCTAATTTGTTTACCAGAATGTTTAGGGTCGTTGTCATGCCGAAAAATAAATTTCCCCTAAAAAATATCTCTTCCAGAAGGAAGCATTTGAGTTAACAAAATTTCTTGATACTGTTATTTTCGCATGATTCCTTCTATCCTAAAAAATTTTTCCAACTTTACCGTTGCCAAACCATTAATGAACCTCCACCATGTTTTACTGTAAACAACTGACAGGCTTCCAACATCCTCTCTCCAGCTGACCGCCGCACGTAAATTAGTCGATTTGAACCGAAAATTTCGAATTTAGCTTTGTCGCTCCAAAGGACGGAATTCCATTGTTCTGATGTCAAATTTATCATATTCTCGGGCCCATTCTAATCGTTTACATTTATTCACTTGCCTAAGAAATGGTTTCCTCACTGCAACTCTCCCGTGTAGTCCACCTTCTGCTAACCTGTTATCACGGTTGTCATGTTGATGGGGATGGGCCGCTCCAGATTTACTTGAGCCGTAGTCCACCGTTCTCCTTGGCATCCGCATATCACTCGTGATTTGTCGACTCGAGTGACCATTTTGATGCCTCGTAATTATCAGAGCCCGATTTTCAACGGAAACTTCTTTCGTTTTTGGCATTTTCACAAAATAATTGAGCCTGTATCAATGACAAAGTACTGTTTGGGAATGGTTAATTTCCAAAAGGGCAATGGTATTTATAGCATAGTTTTTTATCATAAAATGTCACTAGGAATTTCCATAATCCCTAGAAAATTTGAAATTAGTTCTTATTTCAACTGAAATTCTCAGTAATCGCCTTAAAGCGATGGTTTTTAATTTGTCATTTCACCAAAAAGGTTTATCTAAACAATTTTATAATGGACACTTGTTAAGAACAATTAAATTTACCTAAAATAATAAAAGGGTTTAATTATATATATATATATATATATATATATATATATATATATATATATATATATATATATATATATATATATATATATATTACTATTGTTCATTATAAACAAATAATAAAGTTTTATTTTCAAAGTATAAATGTCGATCTAAAACATAAAACATCTGACATTTTTGCTTTCGATTATATCATCATTTTGAAATGGAAATATCTGTTATAATTTAATTTAGGTCGTGGCTATTTATTTTTCAATCTGTTTTCGTAAAAGATTGTAAATATATATTTATTCTAGTAATTTCACTTTTTGAAAAGAAACAAAAAATAAGCATCCAGATACCAGATATTTGCATAATGAAATTGCCTGTTTCGAAATAAAAAATATCAAATTTTATTTAAAAACATAAAAATAACAGGCCATAATAATACAAAATTCGCTGGTTTTAAAGCTCAGAAGGCAGAGGTATTAAAATTAAATTAAAAAGTTATTGTTTTTTTTTACTGGAAGTAAAACGATATTTCAAATAAAAAATATGAGAATGGATTTACCCTGAGCAATTACTATAATAGAATAATGACATGAAGACTCGACTCGACCTTGTAAGATATGTGACAGTGTCCGGTTCGGTAATCCAATATTAAATATAAATGCAATAATTTATTTTATCGTTATTAGTCCACAAGGACAACTAAAAATTTATTTTTTAAATTTATACTTATTTATTTATATAAAAAGCGTTATATCTATATAGTAAAAGTTTAAAACAAATATTTACTATCTTAATAACTGTTTAATTATAAACAAATAAAATTATTTTGTCTGGGTACATACCTGTTGGTCACTGGTCATCATTATATTACTGATTTCACCGAATACGTATTAATATTTCATAGCTCTTAGTCCCAGTTGAATTCCACGAAAAAAATCCGACCATACTGTCAAGACAAATAGTTTTATTTTTATACCAATGCCTTGAATCTTCCAGAATTTTTTCAAAATTTTTTAATCAGTACTTTTTTAAAAATTAATATGAAAAAAGTTTACGCGAATATTATATCATATATAGTTTTAAACTCGTATTTTCACAAGATTTCTTTGGCAACTCTCTCGGTAACCTTCGAATTTTTTTTCTCTTCCCCCTATAAGCCTTAAGCCCTTAAGTCAAAATTTATCCTTTATCCAGCTCTGATTGGGAAATCAATTCCTATATTTGCGTAAAGTTTCAACTTTCTATGTCAAATAGTTTCGGAGACAATCGGATGTTACATCAGACACCGAAATGATCCTATAAATATTCCGCACGGAACACTAAAAATAGCAATATTTTTTTTGGACTTATTATTAATGTGTTAAAATATGAAACTGAAGACTAATATTCGCAAAAATGGAGTATTTAGGGTCACGTAATATTATTATTATATTACCAGATTTGAAAGATAAAAAACATTTAAAATTATTTTTGCAATTGAAAAAGTATCATTTTTATCATAATTGTCACTTGATCTTGAACCAGAAGCACTGTCGGCCTTGATGAATCTGAAAGTGTGATATATATCTCGGAGGAACCTACAAAGGAAACCTACACTTTTCTTAAAAAATGTAAACGGCTTAAGAATGAAGCAAATTACAAATATGTCTGGCAGAGAAATGGAAGGGTCTTGGCACGTAAGGCAGACGGAGAGAAGTACACTGTAATTGCTGACGAAGATCACCGTAATGAACTCTTAGGTTAATTATTCTTTTTTTCTTCTTCTTTTTTTGCATTTTACTGGTATCCATGAGAGTGAATAATTTGAGTTCTTTATCATGAATAGCAAACAAAAAAAGATAGTAATAGGTCATATAAACTCAAGGTCGTTTTTTCCCAAATTTAATCGAGTTAAAAACTACTTGGAAAATAGCGAAATTGACATTTTAGCTATAACTGAGACCTGGCTAACTGACTCGATAGTTAATGAAAGACTCAACATAAATGGGTATAAGCTTCTAAGATTTGATCGTGGGCAAAGCAGAGGTGGGGGTATCGTCTTGTATATTCGAACTACCTTGCAATGCGAAATGGTAAATAGTTATGCAGCCAATCATTCTGAACAACTATGGGTTGAGTTCAGAGCCGGGAATATTGGGACCCTCTTAGGGGCAATCTACAGGCCCCCTGGATTTACTAACTCTAATGTATTTCTTGAAGAATTTGAGTTAAATGTCTCTCAGCATCTACTGAGATCTGACAATTTTGTATGTCTTGGGGACTTTAATATTAATGGGTTGTACTTAGACTCGGGATACACCCAAAAATTTTTTTCAGTTTTGCAGTCATACGGACTAAAACAAATTATTAATGAGCCCACTAGATATTGTCAAACCAATGCAACTCTAATTGATTTTATCTTATGTTCAAACGATGAGTTTCTGGTGAGTGCTGTAGTGGATCCTACCCTCAACATTTCCGATCACTTACTAATTAAATGTGAACTAAAACTTCAAATATTTAAACAAAAACCTTTCTTCTTAAACTACAGGAACTTTCGCAATTTTAATAAACAACACTTTCACAACGATCTTTTGTCAGTTCCGTTCCGTAATATATTCTACACTCGTGACATCAATGTAAAACTGGAATTATTTAATACTTATCTTACCGGACTTTTTGATTTACATGCACCAATACAAACAGCTCGTATTACTAAAAGAAAAGCACCCTGGCTTACCCAGGAAATAAAAGATGCTATGTGCATACGAAATAAAGCCCTACATAAATATCAAAAAAATAAAACTCATACCAATTGGGACACGTACAAACTAATTCAAAACCAGGTGACAATTGCAGTGGACACTGCTAAAAAACAGTACCTTACTAACAAGTTAACACCTAAAAACTCAAAAAACAATTGGAAAGTCTTGCGAGATCTAAACATTTACTCTAAACCTAAAAACACAATTCCGGCCACATTAAACGATGTTGAAAAGATTAGCCGGTACTTTATTGACGCGGCTACTTCAAAAAATCCAGATGCAGACACGTTAAATTTTTATTTGCAAAATAAAAAAAAAGACGCTGGTGATTTTAATTTTACTTTGGCAAGCATGGACGACATTGCAAGGGCAATGAGTTCCATAAAATCGGAGGCCATTGGTATTGACGGCATTGGGATTAAAATGATATGCAATTGCTATCCATATATTATACCCATTGTTTTGCATCTGGTCAACAGTTGTATAGAAACCAAAACGTTTCCTGATCGGTGGAAAAGCTCGTTTTTACTCCCGATTCCAAAATCTTCCAACCCAAGTGACCTGCGACCCATAAGAATCTTACCAACTATGTCAAAGATCCTTGAAAGAGTCCTAGATGCTCAAATACGTAGATACATCGAAACCCATAACTTGTTACCATCAACACAGTCAGGATTTCGCAAAGATCACAGCTGTACCACTGCTCTTCTAAAAGTGACCGATGACATCTTCGAGGCTACCGATCGGGGTGAGCTTACTGTGATTGTTCTGCTGGACTTCTCCAAAGCATTTGACAGATTAGATCATCATCTGCTTATTGCTATACTAAGATATCTTGGGTTTAATGGTGAGGCTTGTCTTATGATTGAGAGTTATCTTGCAGGAAGACTGCAGTGTGTAAAACTAAATGGACAAAAGTCCAAGCCAATAAAAATCTGTAATGGTGTTCCACAGGGATCTATCTTGGGGCCTCTGTTTTTCACTCTATATACATCTCAGCTTTGTACCTATCTTAAATATTCAGATGTACATCTTTACGCTGACGACTCACAAATCTACTTGTCTTTCAAGCCTGAACAAATTATTGAGGGTAATAATAAAATTAACGAGGATCTTGCACTTTTGGTGAGTGCCTCCGAAAAACACTGTTTGGTACTAAACCCAAAAAAATGTCAGTTGCTATTGTTTGGACGTACCGCTTGGAGAAAACAATATTCTAATCATTTAAACATTATTGTAGGTACTGAGCGGCTAGAAAACTTGGATAATGCTAGAAACTTGGGTTTGATAATGGATATAGAGTTGAGATTCACAGCACATATAAATAATTGCATAAAAAAGGCGTTTACTAATCTTAAACTTATATATAGCCAGCGTCATTTATTAAGTGTAAATTTGAAAAAACTATTATGCGATAGCTTAGTTTTGTCCCACTTTACATTTTGTGATACAGTGTATGGTCCCTGTCTCCTGGAATGGGTTGCTCGGCGTATTCAGCGCATTCAGAATTACTGTGTCAGGCTGATTGGTGGTATAAGAAAAATATGATAGGGGTGTGACTGCAAAGATGAAAGAAGTTGGGTGGCGCTCCATGAAAGAAAGGAGACTTCTTCATAGTTTAGTAATATTTAATAAAATAATTTGTAAAATGCGCCCAAATTACTTGTATCAAAAAATTAAATTTAGACATGATGCTCATAACCTAGACTTAAGGCATAAACAACAAATATCACCACCCTTGCATAGAACAGCACAATATCAAAGATCATTCAGTTATCAGGTCTACAGCATTTATAATAAAGTTCCAGATAATTTAAAAAGTCTTAAAGGCTTGAAATTTAAAAATGAAATTGGCAAAATTATATCATTATTTTTATAAATTGTTTTCTTATATTTACATGATACATCCGAAATATGTTTGCAACAGTACATGTATGCCCCATAATTATATATGATACATAAGTAATATAATAATTTTTAGGTTAGGATTGGTTAAGATAGGAAGCCAAGCTTCAACTTCGCTTTTTGTATATTATACAATAAAGTCATTATTATTATTATTATTATTATTATTATTATCTTACTACAGCTACTAAATATATTTCAGGATTTTCCCAAATAAAGATCGTTGAGGAATAAATTCTAATACTATTTATTTATTACACCTATTACCAGATACTTTTAAACATGCCTTCTTTAAAGTCCAATTAGTGATAGCCCTTCAAAGATCGCGTATGCATAGCTGGACCATTATTGAAACATGATATATGGTCATAGTATCTAGTAGAAATCAAACTAATTAAAATATTATTAATTTGAAACATTTACTATAAAAATTGTGAAATGTAAATTTGTAATAATGCTTAGATATGTTAAAGTTGGAATTGTATGGTAATGATTTGTGGATGGATTGAAAAACCCTTGTTTGGTGTTATTTGAACTTATAGACACTACTTAATATATATCACCACTACACCAAATACTTTATTTTTGCACTCGACGCGCGTTTCGCTAACCATGTTAGCTTCATCAGGAGCGATGATTAACTAAAGCTAAACTACAAATCTACCCTATTTGTACTTAGCCTAATCCTCGAATTACTCAGGCGGAACTAATGGCATAGGCAAGGCCATCAGTTCCGACCAAGTAACCAGTAGAGGGGACTATAAGGAATAGGTCCTCTGTCTTTATTTAAACTACTTTTACATTTTATAATTTCCAAACTTTCGTATGCATTCAACAATCTCCTATCAGATACATTTTTAATTAATCTTAGATTATCTAATGTTACAATATGATCAGCTTCAAGGGCATGTTCGGCAATGCTAGACTTTTCTGTTCTACTGTATTTTAATGTTCTTTAAATGGTGTTTTAATTGACCTTTTAGTTTGCTCAACATACTTTTTGTCACAATCATTACAACTAATTTCATAAATTCCACTTTTCTCACAATTAGGAATCTTATCTTTGGGATTTCCTAAGATATTCCTCGGATTATTAGGTTAATTAAAATACGATTTAAAGAACATTTAGCACACTTAAAATACAGTAGAACAGAAAAATCTAGCATTGCCAAACATTCGCTTGAAGCTGATCATAGTGTAACATTAGATAATCTAAGATTAATTAAAAATGTATCTGATAGGAGATTGTTGAACGCATACGAAAGTATGGAAATTATAAAATGTAAAAGTAGTTTAAATAAAGACAGAGGCATATTCTTTATAGTCCCCTCCACTGGTTACTTGACCAGAACTGATGGCCTTGCCTATGCCATTAGTTCCGCCTGAGTAATTCAAGGGTTAGGCTAAGTATAAATAGGGTGGATTTGTAGTTTAGCTTTAGTCAATGATGAAGCTAACATGGATAGTGAAACGCGCGTTGAGTGCAAAAATAAAGTGTTTGGTCATTGTGCCAAAGATTCCACATTCCCAATTTAGTTGAACTTATAGAATCAATCGTCAGAAAAAAACAGGTTGTAAGATACATCAAAGTGGGAATTTTTGCGTTTTTATTTAGAGGGTTTACTTTTTATTTACTAAAATAAGAAAGTATAATAAAATTTTTTTATCATAACCGTTAAACGTCACGTTTTTTTTTGTTAACTATACGGGTAAACAAAACTTATTTTAATAAATGGCTTTTGAGTAAATCTTCGTTATAAGCTTAATGACAATTTAATTTCCAAGGTTCTGTGCATAATTTCACAAGGGCCCAACTTACGCCTCTAGTACTTCCAATGAAAGTCCGTCGTACAAATTTTATACAACATCGTGCATCATATATATAGAAATTTTATCTAGACAATATCAATACGATCACCGTTTTAGTTTTTTTCATCAAATTATGGGGGTGCCGTTTCTATAGAATTGTACAGAATTATATAATAATATATAACAATGATATATTATTAGGTTTTATATTACGGGTAATACTATAATATGATTTGGAGAGGCTCATAACCAGGTAAATAGACAAGAGATTTTCTTTTTGTCATACCTCTTTGTCATATGGAAAATGTTAACCTAACGAGATCTATCATATGTTGAATTATAGATAATATTGCTTATATTTTCTTCATTACCAATCAAAAACCAGGAAAAATTCTTATTACGCCCTCAAAAATATATAACATTTATCGTTATCAAACCTCTTTCATCCACGTCCTTGGAAGCGATATAAGTTAGAAATTATAGGTTTCATTTCTAATTACTATAAGTATGGAAAATTTAAAGTGGGCATATTATTTGTTTCGCGAGTTATCGTAATAGCGGACAGACACCCAGCTAGACAGACAGATAAATAGACAGACCAATGGAAATTGGAAACTTGATCTAAGAACTAGTTGTAAAGTGCAACAATCGCGAAAAATGTTTTTTTCTCGAATACGATCAGTATTATATCAGTGTAAAACTGCTAAAGGGTTTTGATGCCTTTATAATAATTTAAAAGAAGTAAGATTTTAGTTTATGATTTATATAAGTTGTTGAAATTTTGAATGTAAATTTTTAATAATATGGTGAAAAAAGAAAGCTAGTTAAAATAACATTTTTCAAGACAACGCCCATCTGGGCATATATATATATATATATATATATATATATATATATATATATATATATATATATATATATATATAATTATTAAAAATACAATCTTAGTTGGGGAACTCGGCAAGAAGGGGGCGTGATAAGAGATCACACAATTTTCATTAAGCCAATATTTCGGTCCTGGGCCATTTTGTGCACCTAGTGATTACTGTCTTCCTTCCATTGACAGTACCTTGCGTCACCCCTCTAACACCTCCTGGTGCCTCCAGTCTTCATTGGTTTTTTGCTAACAATCTCTTCCTCCAATCAGATTCCAACAAGAAATTAATAATTCTTCGTTGCTCCCATTATTGTCTTTCTCTCTCTCGCTCCCTCGCTCACCCTTTACCTATAATTGGGTTATGATTTATCCTTCCTCTACCACATACCGGATCTTTGGTCGCTCAATTCCTTCTCTCTTAGTGTCCAATATTTGCACTTCCTTTTCTACCGGTTCCTTCCAGGTGTCGACCCCGCATTCTGGTTAATTGAGTTTTCTTGACTAAACCCCTTATCTCTGTCGGGCAGCTGTCTCCTGTCGTCCTTGTCATCTTTCCTAAATGGCGGTGGCCATGTGAGGTGGTCACAGGTGAAATAATTAACAATGTTCTCAACATTCAAGGTTCCAATTACATCCATGTTTTAAATTTAGTTTTTAGATTTTTGTCTACAGTGTTTTAGTGTGTATTTTATATATTTTATGGATTAACTAACTTTTATATGTAACAAATTTTGTATGTATAAGCTACCTACGGCCATTCAGGCTAACGAAATCTTTGCACTTCTCATGTGAGTTTTTTTAACTTATTATGACTAATATCTTATTCTTGTTCTACACTAATTTTATTTATTATAACAACCTAACGATAACATCATTAATTTAAAGTTGTCCCAGACACGATCAGTGAATACGCTATGTTCTTCTTTTCAGTTCTGCCCTGAAGAAGGTCCCAATCCAGGACCGAAATATTGGCTTAATGAAAATTGTGTGATCTCTTATCACGCCCCCTTCTTGCCGAGTTCCCCAACTAAGATTGTATTTTTAATAATTTTGGTAGATACGGCAATTTTTTGCTTTCTTTCTTTATTCTATATATATATATATATATATATATATATATATATATATATATATATATATATATATATATATGATTTGATTCGCTGGAACATCGAAGAACGGTTGGCGACTTGAGTCTGTTCTACAAGTATTTGTAGCCCGCTTAATTCCTCCCAAAGCGGTGCATGTTAGGAATACACGTCGCGCTGGTGCTTCACATCCGTATGAGGTTCAGCTTGTTACTCCGCGTACAACGCTTTTCAAGCAGTCCTTTATATGGAGAACATCATCCCTTTGGAATAATTTGCCCAGCGCTGTGTTTCCCACCGAGTACAATTTACAGCGATTCAAAAACAACGGGAATCGCTTTTTTCCGCACACATGCCGCTTCTGGAGCGCTTTAAGGACTTCCCTGCAGCACGTGTGCTAGACCCATAAATATATATATATATATATATATATATATATATATATATATATATATATACATATATATATATATATATATATATATATATATATATATATATATATATATATATATATATATATATATACTTAAATATAAAATTAGTTGGGGACTCGGCAAAGCGCGTGATAAATGTTCACACAATGTTCATTTAGCCAGTAATTCAGTCCTTCAGGGCACAAACTGAAAAGGAGAATGAGTCTACTAACTAAGAGAACTTGGGCAAAAAATTAAATTATTCATATCATTATTAATAAACTGGTGTAGAAAATATAATAAAAATATAATAAAAGATATCATAAAAGAAAAAAAACACTCACATGAAGAGTGCGACGTTGAGTTAATATGAATGGCCATAATTAGCTTATAACATAAAAGTGACTAACAATCAATTAAAAGAAACACTATAAATTAATACATCAAATTCAGAACATTACATTTATAACAGGGATGCCATTGAAAACCCTGGATGCTGAAAACATGTTTAATTAACTCACCCGAAACAACCACCTGTAGCCGGCACCATGCACGACATGATTGACATACAGGTGACAGAAGACAGCTACCTGACAGAGGTAAGGGACTTTTTTGAAAAATCTAAAACCGAATGTTATAAACAACCGGAAGGAGAATTGGTCCACTAAAGATTGTATAAATGGTCAAAATTTACAGAATTGGTAGCCAAAGAAAATACCAATTGAACACACTTAAAACCGATATGAAAATTCGGATCAAAAAGCAACTGCAATTTTGGGTAAAAAAGGGCGAGAAGGGAGGGGAAGCGAGAGAGCTAGCGCAAGAGAAAAAGAAGAGGGAAAAATAGTATATTAATTTAGTTATTTGTTGATTTACTTATTAATTTATTTTTTTGGAAAGGAGATTTGGTCACCAAAGGGGGTATCCAAGCATTAGAAATTAAAAAGGGAGGAAAGGGGACCACCTTATATATATATATATATATATATATATATATATATATATATAGTGTTATGTTTTAATAGAGGTTTTCACGGATGGTGGAATGTAATACATTAAATTTCCGGGTTTCAATTCGTTCGTCTAACAATGAATTTACACGACGTTTCACCAAAATCTTATTTGGCATTTTCAAGTGTTCCCGCTGCTGTTGCTACTCGATACTGTATCTTGCTGCTGCTGCCGCTCGAAGCTGAAACTTCGCATGTATCCATACCTTTTCGGAATCCAAACTGTGTGTTTTTTATTCCTGGTTCACATTTTCTATATGTTCTGGTATGGATTATTCTTAATAATAACTTGAGAACGTAAGACATTAAACCTAATTGGCGATAATCGTCAGATTTTACTGATTTGGACTTTTTAGGTATTGGGATAAAAGTCGACTTCAGCCAGCCTGATTTAGCAACTTGTAATTTTTCATTATTCTTAAAAAGTAAAATAGCATTGAAAGAATGCATTTGAGAGTATATAGGCGTTAGAGGTAATTCTACCAAATGGGCTAAAATCAGTATTAAATCGTTGCAGAGATTTCATTCTCTTATATATTCAGGATACACTTATTAGTATTAACTAAGATCTTGAGATTGTAATTTAAATTTAGATCAAACTTTAGGATGTTTTCTATATTTCCCTTTCAAAAGGGTTCATCCCACTTATTATAAAATTAAGTTAATCCATCCAGTTATAGGATAGTATGATTCATAAATACAGAACCTCCAGTACAAAAATCTAATCCACTTTTGACTTTTTTCGGTATGAAAAGCAAATAATAGCAAAATGAATTTCACGAACTATCCACTTTAGGAAATAATATCGTTCCCAAGCTACAGAAATATTTATACAACATCTAGTTAACTGTTTCAAATGTTTGTTCAATTTAACTGGAATTTATCCAACTGGAAATAAGATAACTTTCGAGCCCATACATTTACCGTGAAGTATGATTTTTGAAATTATAAAAAAACTCTTATGTTTCTAAAAACAATAAGGTCCTGATCTAATTTTTCAATTTAGTACGAGGGCTATTCGGAAAGTAACCTTTGTTTCAATAAAAATACAAAACAGACAAAGATGTAAAAATACAACTTAAAGCTACGGCTCTCCACTATTTCTCAACATAGATACCAGTTAAATCTAGGCTTTTATCGTATCATTTCATCAGTTTTGAAATCTCTTCTTCATAAAGGTCTGCTGCCTGGGATCGCAATCAGTCTGTCGCAGCATCTTGCGGTTGTTCATGGTCATCAAAGCACTTGGACCCAAGCCATTTCTCCATGTACATGCAAATGTACCACTTGAATTGATGTAACAAATCTTATGTCTACCTAGCGATGTAAGGACGAACATTATCGTGCAAAAACACGACACCCGTTTTTTTTTAAAGCGTTACAATAGACTAGTTATATGGTCCATGAACTCAACGAGCAGAATTTGTTTTCATCCCAGAAAACGTTGCTGGCTGACAAAGTTTGACGTTTTTTTTTGGTTTGTTCGGTTAACCGGTGTGACCTCAAACCACTGACTGTTGTTTTCTAACAGCGTTTACGCATGAGATCCATGTCTCATTCCCGGTCACAATTCTGTTTAGAAATTAATCTCCTTCCTGATAATGTGAAAGAAAATCTAAGGGCGAACCCATTCATTTTATATTGTGGTTCTCGGAAACTTTAGGTACCCACCGAGCATAGAACTTTCGGTAGCCTAACTGTTTTGTGATATTCTCGTACAAAACAATCCGAAAAAATTAGCGAAAATTGCTCAGAAAATACTGCGAGAATCAACCGCTGGTTTTCTTGTACTTTTTCATCAGCTTTCTGAATGAGTTCATTAATGCCTACCTGCTACTCCTTTTCTCATCGCGAATGTTTTGTTCCAATTTTAAACGACTCACTTATATCGTTTTAGCGTTCATGATGAATCTGTGACCAATTTTTTCGAGTAGAAATTTTATAACACTTCGCATTTGGCGGGGTTTTCTATCATAACATTCGAACAAACAGCAAGACGACCTTCCCCCCAGCACTGCTGTATATCTACTGAACTAGTACACCTGTGGGTACAGTGATCACTGCGCCACTCCACTAATCCCTTAACTACACGTAAACGGAGGTTACTTTCCGATTAACCCTTGCTTTATACAGAATATTTATTTTGAACACCAACAATATATTTTCTTTTATATTACTGTTCTCACTTTAGCAGGTTAATTGGGAGGCATTGCGAAAACGAAAAAAAAAAAAAGAAAGGGTATCGGTGAGCTGACTGTTGAAAACTAAAATTGTTTCATGCTTGACAATCTGTCAAGTAAATAAATAAAATTATAGTGTTTTTATAGGTGCATGTAAAAACAAATGGATAATATACAGTTTGAATGAATGAGGTTTACAAGAGGGGACATATTGTATAAATAAAAATATATTTTAATTTAAGCCTAATTCTGTAATCAGCTGAGGTAACTATCAGTTTTTTTTAAACTTTGAATTGTTGTGGCTGTTACTTGATGGAAATTCATAACGAATGTAATGAAAGACTAATATTGTCAAATTTCCACTTTATTTAGTTTCACTGAAACTGTATGACGCGTTTCGCAATACTATAGCTTCTTCTGATACAAAATTATATTTTAGTATTAGTGTTGTTACATTTTTATAAATATCCTAAGGTAGATAGGTAGTAAAATTAATACTATATGCTAATGAATATTGCTGGGAAATCCATTCTGAATATTCATTGTATAAATTGAGTAAAGGGGAGTTACCATGGGCCAGACAGGTATCTTTTTGTTCGTTTAAAATGATGTCTGAATTTTTAATTCTATTTATTTCTAAATTTTCTAATAGGTTTAATTTTATGCCTTTGTTTTGTATGTGTAGAATTTTAAATTTATCGTGAAAAAGATGATTTGATTCTGTTAAATGATTACTGTACGCTGAGTCAGTTTTGTTTTTTAAATAGCTTCTTTTATGTTTTAAAATCCGAGTTTCGAATGAGCGACCTGTCTGACCTATGTAACTTTTATGACAAGAAGCACAATTTAACTGATACACTCCAGATTTTTTTGATCTATTTTGTTTTCCCTTTGCGTTTTTAATGAATTTTCCTAACGAGTTATTTGTTCTAAAAGCTATGTTGATATTATATTTGTTTAAGTGGTTTTTAATTTTCTCTGACGTGTTACCAAAATAGGTTAAAACATTAAATTTTTTTTTCCCTGTGTATACCCCAAGAAAGAAAACACAGGGAAAAAATTTAACGTTTTTTAACCTATTTTGGCAACACGTCAGAGAAAATTAAAAACCACTTAAACAAATATAATATCAACAAAGCTTTTAGAATAAATAACTCGTTAGGAAAATTCATTAAAAACGCAAAGGGAAAACAAAATAGATCAAAAAATCTGGAGTGTATCAGTTAAATTGTGGTTCTTGTCATAAAAGTTACATAGGTCAGACAGGTCGCTCATTCGAAACTCGGATTTTAGCACATAAAAGAAGCTATTTAAAAAACAAAACTGACTCAGCGTACAGTAATCATTTAACAGAATCAAATCATCTTTTTCACGATAAATTTAAAATTCTACACATACAAAACAAAGGCGTAAAATTAAACCTATTAGAAAATTTAGAAATAAATAGAATTAAAAATTCAGACATCATTTTAAACGAACAAAAAGATACCTGTCTGGCCCATGGTAACTCCCCTTTACTCAATTTATACAATTAATATTCAGAATGGATTTCCCAGCAATATTCATTAGCATATAGTATTAATTTTATTACCTATCTACCTTAGGATATTTATAAAAATGTAACAACACTAATACACAAATATAATTTTGTATCAGAAGAAGCTATAGTATAGCGAAACGCGTCATACAGTTTCAGTGAAACTAAATAAAGTGGAAATTTGACAGTTAGTCTTTCATTACATTAACTATCAGTTGTTTTATATTATTTACATAAATATATGAATCTTCAACTTTAACAACGTGCTGAATGGAATTCTTCCAGCTTTCACAAGGCATATCAATTATAACTTTTTTTTTACTTATTGAACCACTGACACGTTAAAAGTAGGAGAAACATTTTGTGCCCTTATTTTTGATTTAACTTGATGTCAAATATGTTAAATTGGATTAAACACACAATAATACGGAGGAAGCCGCAAAACAGTGTGTTCTATTTTCTCAACCATACAATCACAAACATATTTCTTTTTCAATTTATAGTCTTTCAAAACTTCCAAAAAATCACTTTTTTTTATAACTAAAGTCAAAATAAATATCATTTTCTAACATATATTCCTGTATTTCCGATTTGGTGTTGGCTGCATTAGGAACCTTATTTAGTAGGCGACTATGGTAACTTGCATTGTCCATAACTGTAACACTCTGTTCGGGAACATTTGGCAAAAGGGAATTTTTAAATAAATTTGATAGTCCAAACTAGAATCTTTTATGTTTTTTGCAGATAATAGTATACAATTTGAAACCCGGCCGTTTTCAGATCCAGCATGCAAAATGGTTATTCGCTTACCTTTATTGGAAGGTGCCTTAGTCTGACATTTTGTACTGCAGTCAACTCACCCTTTTTGCATGGGTATCGAACCATGGTTCGTCTGGGTAAATTATTGGAGAGTTCTCCGATCGATACTTCTTAATTTCTTGTAAAGAAGTATGTCGCAAGATTCATAATCTTTGTGACTGCATCACTACTTGCCTTTCGTTGATTTTTCGGAACGTGAATCCCATTCTTAAGAGAATTCTGTGAAGGGTTGATCGGCCACAATGTATATTGGCCCCGTCCTGCACCAGTCTTAATTTTATTTTGTCTAGTGTCGGCACCAACTGCTCTTCATACATAGAATATATTTTTCTCCTGATGACGTCTTTTTCACAATCGTCTACATGATGATCGAAGAAATTGGGATTTTTATTAGTTCACTGGTTTCTTGCAAAGCACTTCGTTTATTCAAATTTATTTTTACCAAACTGTCACAAACATTTTTCACTATTTGTTTAGCGTTAAGTGATAAATGTTTTTTCTTGCGATAGCCACTATTGCAATTTTCCCACGGACGCCACATAATTAAAATAGAACCGTTACGTTGTAAGTTGTAAGTAAAACTAAAATAAAAAGAATAAAAAGTATCTTTCGAATCTTAATGGGGACTTGTGGTCATTAGGCCTATATTATTAAATACTTAAATGGCTCCAAGCCGGGTTGCCGGGTAGTAAATATATAGGTAAAAATAGATCCAATATGATTGCAGGTGCAAGTGAGGGCGGTACACAAAGCAGGTAAAATAAAAATAAGTTTCTCGTAATACCTGGCAACTATGCACAAAGCGTAATAGGGTCGTTTATTGCCTTATTGAAAAAGCAAAAAGGCAGGATCTCATATTTTGGGATTTACTTTAATCCGTACACAAAACTTTAAACACGATTTTCTCGAAATCACTTTTTTGAAATGGCGACCATGATATCTCAAAAACCAGTTGGACAATTGACTCGTGCTTGTGCGCAAACGTTCAGTATATATGTAACTATAGCGGTGAAGTCAAAATTTTTTGTTTTGTATTTTTTACAACCCTTCAAAGGCAAAGGTGAAAAAAAAGTCAAAAATCGATATTCAGTTTTGTACAGGGCGACATTTTTTACATTTTCACGATATTTTTTAGTACCAGCTATAGCGACATTTCTACTAATTAGGAATCTCTTTATTTTTTTGTTTCAGATGAATAGAATGTGGAATTATGGTCCCCATTGAGCACCTTTTTTGTCTTCGCGTTCTTTTCATATATCTCTAATTGTTTATTAGTATATAAATTTGCAAACATATATAAACATTAGGGTGACCGTAAAAAATCGATGTCGGAATTTTGTTCGTCTGGACCCCACAAAACGATTTCCCTTTCCAGATATTGAGATAGCCGAAATTTGAGCTCGATTAAACGACGTTAACCCGTGCCGCTCGTCGCTCAAAGTTTGAAAAAATCCAAATTTTTGGCCAAAAAGCTGACATATGGAGCCATAACTCCAGAACGGTAAATAATAGAAACACGCTTAATATCTCAAAAGAAAGCTAATGTTGTTCTTCAAAATTTATATTCTATACATAATTGTTGTTATTTTAAGTCAAACCGAGTTACAACAGCCTTTAGCCCCAAAAACGTGACCTGGTACCAGTAGGAGCCAGTTTGGGAGTATTGTAAGAATTTTACGGGTTTTTACATAATGTGTCTCGGAATTAACATTTTTTTTTTGTTAAAAAGTATTTTGGAACTCAATTTTCAAACATAAAGAGCCTTTTGTTCAAATTTAATCTTTTATTATATGGGGATTACCTGACTAGTTTACCAAAGAAAGACCCGTTTGACAGGTAAAAATGAGGGTGAATCTAATTTCTATTTTAGGGATGGTGATTTTACTTCAGCGTACAACCAACCTTTTATTTATTCAGTTTAGTTTCTAAAGTGCCTTTGAGCTGGTTAGATCGAACAATTATTTAGTGAAGATATTTTAAGACACTGAAGAGGACAGCATCTACCAGGAACTTGAGAGCTTGGAGGAAATGGACATCCCTGAAGAAGCTGCAGAAGATCCAGGACCATCTGAGAGCAAGAGGATGAAAGTTTCATTTGCAAGGGGCGTTTAAAGAGATTTTAAACATGAAATTGTCCATTTTATTAGATCGATATAAGGTATCCGACAGAAATGCCACGAGAATTTTAATAGCTACTCTAGAAGCACTAAACCTTGACCCTCTTGAGTATAAAGTCTCGAAAACTTTATTACATGATAGAACGCAAATGTTCAGAGAACAATATAATAAAAAAATTTTTGATAAAGTAAACATTCCTGAAAAAGAGCCCGTGGTTGTCCATTGGGACGGTAAACTTTTACCGGGTGTTTTAAAAAATGAACAATGTGAGCGAATAGCTATAGCTATTTCATATGGCGAAAAGGAACAGCTGCTGGGAGTTCCTGTAACAGCAAACAGCTCTGGAGAGGAGCAAGCCGTAGCTGTATATGAATGCCTACATGAATGGGATCTTCTCAACACCGTCAAGGCGATGTGCTTCGACACTACAGCATCCAACACGGGAAGACTCAAAGGAGCATGCGTCATATTGGAGCAAATGTTAGGAAGAGAATTGTTATACCTAGCTTGCCGTCACCATATCTTGGAAATTCTGTTAAGAGGTGTATTCGACACAAAAATGGGATCTACCACTGGACCTCATCCAGACATTTTCAAGAGATTCCTCACTGCGTGGCCCAAGATAGACAAAGGAAAATACGACACAGGTATCAGTGACAATCTAATACAAAAGCAGCTAACTCCAGAAGTAATTGCAAATGTTACTGCTGAATTCGAGACCAAATTAACTGAGAGCCACCCCAGAGATGACTACAAGGAGCTATTGCAGTTGGTTCTCGTATTTGTTGGATCACTAGACGGCAATGTTGTGGGTTTTAGAACTCCAGGAGCCATTCATCACGCTAGGTGGATAGCAAAGGCTATTTACTGCTTAAAAATGTTCATTTTTCGTCGTCAATTCAAGATGTCTAAAGAAGAAGAAAGTTCTGTGCGTGCCATTTCTGTTTTCCTAGTTAAAATTTATTGTAAAGCTTGGTTCAATGCTCCAAAAGCTCATCTTGCACCAAAGCAAGATTTAGGTATTTTGCATAATCTGTTAGACTATAAAGAATGTGACAACGATATTGCAGAAATAGCCCTGACCAAATTTTCGAACTATTTGTGGTATTTGAATGCAAAGTTGGTGGGATTATCGTTTTTTGATCCCACCATTACAGACGATGAAAAGTTGATAATGGCTAATAAATTGCTCAGTAGCATAGATGAACCATCACAGCACGCTAGGGTTGTAAATCCAAAAGTTAGGAAAGAAAACATAAAAGAGGTAGTTGATGGAGGATTGGTAAATTTACTTACCAAAGAAACGTTTACATTCTTTGACCAATTTAATATAAAAACAGATTTCCTAAGACAACATCCAAACACCTGGCCTCAAAATAATGACTTCCAAGAAGGATTGAAAATTGTCAAAACATTAAAAGTAGTTAATGATATGGCTGAGCGTGGTGTTAAATTAATAACCGACTTTAACGATCTTCTGACAAAAGATGAAGACCAAAAGCAATATGTCCTGCAAGTTGTAAGTAAATGCCGAGCATTATATCCTGACGTTTCAAAAACTACTTTAACAAAAGCTCTAGAATAGATTAGATAACTATGTAAAATTATCAACTCATGTAGGTACTACGTCTGTATCTTTTCTGTGTCTGTTTTGTATGTATTATATACCTAATTTTTATAATTTAAAATAAAAAATGTCATTAGACTTATCAGTATTACTTGTTTTTTTATTATATTTCTACTTTAAACTCAAAAATATACCAAAAAAAAGCAAAACTTATCACTTAATAACAAAATATACGAAGTATGCTCCTAGTGGTACCAGGTCATGTTTTTGGGGCTAAAGGCTGTTGTAACTCGGTTTGACTTAAAATAACAACAATTACGTATAGAATATAAATTTTGAAGAACAACATTGGCTTTCTTTTGAGATATTAAGCTTGTTTCTATTATTTACCGTTCTGGAGTTATGGCTCCATATGTCAGCTTTTTGGCCAAAAATTTGGATTTTTTCAAACTTTGAGCGACGAGCGGCACGGGGGTTAACGTCGTTTAATCGAGCTCAATTTCGGCTATCTCAATATCTGGAAAGGGGAATCGTTTTGTGGGGTCCAGACGAACAAGATTCCGACATTTTTTTCCCCTCTATGAGATCAGGTCACTCTAATAAACATATTGTAAAAAAACATGCACGAACCCTTATACTTTTCTCTCAAAAAAATTGCAAAAATAGTATAAAATATCGAACGTTAGACCAGAATACTCCCGTACGTTAGGTTAGTTTAAAATAAATTTCCTATTATTTTATACTATAAATAGTGCATGGAGTGTTTTGGAACATTACGGTTCTGTTAGTCTCCTAAATGTTTAACTAAATAAATTCATAAATAAATATAGAATAGAAACAAATGAGATAAAAATAAATTTCCGGAAACAAAACACATAATATCGCTGCCAAACTACAGAAATGTTTGCACAACATCTAGTTAACTGTTTCAAATGTTTGCTCAATTTAACTGGAATTTACTCAACTGGAAATAAGATAAACGTCGAGGTCGTATATGTATCGTAAAGTATGATTTTTTCCGATTATAAAACTTTACTCCTAAGTTCGGGAAAACACTACACTCCGAAAATCGGATGACCCAAATTTTTTAATTCAATATTGTTTAAAATAACTTATGAACTTTAAAATTGAAAATGATTTTTATTTTACTTCCTTCGATAAATAATGAATTTGCAAAAGAACAAACGCCGTCCGAGATTTTTGCAGTTCAAGATTCTACTGAGTATATATTACCACTACACCAAACACTTTATTTTTATCAGATATATCTTTGATTTGATAGAAATGTAAAAGTAGTTTAAATAAAGACGGAGAGCCTATTCCTTATAATTCCTAACATAGTATCAGTTCAGGATATCTAGATCTATGAAAATCATGATTTCTGATATGTCAGCTACGACGACCACTCAAAAATACAAAAAGATATTGATGTAAGATTTGGCACGTCCCTCTCTTTTCGTTTGCTTGAAAATGGAGACACTTCCCGTGTTCCTCATTACGACCATTTGAATAAGAAGAGGCATATCTCTCTATCCCTTTCATTTTCTGGAAATTCCTTATCGGAATAGATGTAAGTGGAAGAACATTGATATATCTACCTTATTTTTTTATACTTTTAATGTTTTTGTCCCAGCCATCGAAATTTTTTGTCTTTAATTTAGGCAGATTTAGATGTTATAATTAAGTACTAACCTATAACTAAGTACTTTACTAAGAGTAATAGAAATCTTTTCACTTATACGTGATTTTTATCCAGAATTGTAATATTTGAGGAATAAAAGTGATATTCTTTAAAAAAAATATTTTGGTAACCTTTTAAAATTTTTTGCAATTTTGTGGCTATTAACATATCTCGGATCAAATGAAAAACATCCCCATTTTAATGTTTTTTTTTTATTAAAGCCCAATCTTAAGGGAATTTTACCACCTTTGCCTATATATTTCAGGTCTCTGACTTTGAAGCACAATTTTCATTAAAACTTTTTTATTAACTATATTTATTTTATTTTGTAACCTAATACCCTTTAGGAAAGCTAAAAGATAAATTTAAGATAATTGTCCAATTACGAATCGGAATTTAAGAACACTTACACACTTAAAATTTTAAACAAAAGCCAACAATAACGAGATGCCTCTAAATAGGTCACGTATAAACGTTTAAATTTTCTTAATTTGCTTTACTGTTTGCTTCGCAATATTAGAAGTCTAAAAAGAATGAAGAACTGTATTGTTGTCTTCAGTGTGAAAGAAAATAAGTGTCTTTGACAAGAAGGAATCTTAATTTTTGATAAAGATTTGTGTACGAACTTCATTTTCATTCAAATTAAAAAAAAAAGTTATTTTTAAATTTAATTTGGGAAATAAGTAACGTTATATTTACTGGAAGCTTTACTAGAAAGAACCGATCTCTTCAGGCTGAGATAAAGTTTTGTTTTGCGGAGTCAAATGATCTTTTAAACCGAAAGTAGTACAGTAATATAATTAAAGTATGAATTAAAAGAGAAATCCTTATATCGCATTTTAAGGAAACAAAGACGTTAGACAAGATTTAGTTACATGTAAATATAATGTATTAACATTATCCATCAGCTGTCCTCATCCACTGCTGGATACAGATCTCCTCTAAGAACTTCTACCGATCACTGTCCTGAACTGTGTTAACCCAATTTCCTGGCACTCTTTTGATGTCATCGCTCCATCTAGTTGGTGGTCTACCTCTATTCCTCTTGTCTTCTCTGGATCTCCATTCTGTTATTCTTTTACAGTATCGATTATCATCCCTTCGGGCTGTGTGGCCTACCCATCTCTATTTAGATTGCTTAATGTTTTGAATAATATCTTTTCTACCTGCTTTGTAGTAACATTATTGAAAATTTTCTTTTACACAAATTGGGCGAAATAACAGCCAATTATCAACTTCACAAAAACATTATATTTTTGAAAGTGTTTTATACAAGATTCCATCTATATCTGACAAAAACCAACATTCTAAAGCAAAATTATTAATCATTTTAAAAAATGAAGTAATGCTTGTTTCAATTGTCAGTGAATATTTAATATTTTATAACACGTACGTAAACGTCTTTTGATTTCCTAATTAGTTTTAAAATGTAACTCAAGGTTTCTAACGGGTATATATTTTTTTTAAATTCATATTTTATATACAAATTTTCAAATAGCATATTTCTAAATCTAATTATTCTACCAAAATTATATTTGTATGTTGCTATTGTAACTTTAATATTACCCAGTCATCCACACGGGAAGGCACTTATTTCAGTTATTTTTTTATAAGGATTAGAATACATCCATGCTTTTTTCTTATCTTTTTTCTTCTTTAGCCTTGGACATAGGCCTCTCCCAACTCTCTCCATCTGGCTTTCGACTCATTTTAAATCATCGCTCTCCCCCGACGCATTTGAGGCCGGCCTCTGGGTCTCCTTGCCAACCAAGGTCTCCACTGTTAGATTATCGTACTTTCTAGTTGTTTAAAATGCTTGGAGTTCTAAAATTAAAACTTATTAGTGAATGTTGTAATTAAAAGCGAGATTGTCGACGATTTTAATGTCACAATTGTGCCAGAGAGGCAATTAAGGGTGTGACCTATGTGCGCGACAGTTGCGAGACACATGAGCCAGTAAAGGTAAAAAGTCAAAACAATATGGTACATTACAACGTATTTTTTGAGTTTTCTCATTTTATACACGTACCAATGTACTATACATTACCTTATGTTGAGCCCTGGTTTTTATCAGATAGGGTTTAATTGCTGATACTCTTTTATTATATAAGAAGGAAGTTCCTTCCCTCCACCAGTTTATCGATTTGAAATGGTGGTAAAATTTAAGAGTAAAGTTCGGAGATTTTATTTTTGAAACGTTTACTATTGTCATACATAACAGACATCTTTCTCTGAAACATTTTTGTCAAGTAAAAGTTTGAGAAAGAAAGAAAAATAATCCAATTTTACTTTTGTTTCAAGTTTGATTAAAGGTTTGCATTAGTTCTTCCTTCTATGAAGCATAAAATGTTGACTTTCAGGGGGCTATGTGCACATTATAGCTTAATATGAAACAATTTAGAAAATCAGTGAAATATTTCCGTTAATACGGAATTTTAAAAGAAATTAGGCAAATAGCACCTTAGCCACACGTAAATTGAGCATTTCAAGATATAAAATTTTAGTGTACAGTTGACATTAAAATAGAAATAAGAAAAAGAATCACATTCATTACGTAAAGAACGCCTAAGCAAATTTGGTAACGTTGCTTATGACGCGCTCGGGAGACGTGCTTTCCATTTGATTTTGGTTCATCATAAAAAAATTAGATTAACTACCAAACGGACGATCATAAAAATATGGTGTAAACAAGTATAAGAACTTATTTAAATAATAATTAAATTTAAATAAATATTCCAGTTAAAAATATTCATACTAAGGAGACTTTACCACTTGCAAGCTCTGAGGGTATAAAAATCATATTCTTTTAGAATATTTCCAGAGCATAAGAAAAACTCAAAGTTTCGCTCCACTCAATTTGGGGGGTTTATAGTCTACTAGAGTTAAAATTGTAAATCATATTTTCGCTAAAAGCTATGAATGAAAAATGGGTTCAAAGAAAATTTTAAAAATTCCCATAAATTTCTTTCAGTTTTCAACAAAAAAATTGCGCTTTATAGTTTTAACCTTAGTAGACTATAAGCCCCACAACTTATCAGCGATATTTTGAATTTTTCTTTTGCTTAGAAAACACTCTAAGAAAATTTATATTTATTTACAGGGCATGCAAGCGGTATAATTAATAGTGGTTTACAGAATTTTTTAAAGGAAAAACTAACAATTTTCTTTAACATCGTTTAATTTCCTATAAAAAAATTATCGTAAATGTCACCTTCTAATTATAGGACTAAGAAAAATCGAATATAAATGGCAGGTGGATATATTGTAAACGTTCATAATACCGGAATAATATTGTTAAATAAATACAATCCCTACTGTATTAGAAAAAAACCTTTTACGTTAGGAAAACTTGGATGACTGAGATTTAACTTGCCGGAAACTAATTCAAAAAATCACAGAGACTGCTTCGAATTTATGTTGCCAGATTTTCTGAAAATTACGTAGAAATATAAATTCTAAACTTTGTCACGTCAAGGTAGACCAAACTCTTAAGTAAAATACAACATTTTATAATTCAAGTTGTCTTTCGTAAAATCTTTTAATCCCATCAAAAATATAAAATGTAAAAAAATTCCAAGTCTCACAAGGCAGTCCTTCCACCACAAAAAGTTGAGAGATCTCATATTTTAGTTAGTATCTATGGAAGCACCTATTCAACAACTTTGTCATAAATTGTTATCTATTTAATTACCTACCAACATTTATAGTGACCGTATCAATATTATACATCTTTATTTCTATAATAAATATAATGACTTGGCAATCGCACGGCAACATAATCACATAAGAATAATCTACTATTTCGATTGCTAAGTAAGTCTAAACAGTGCACTTACGAATAAAGTATTTTAAATAGTAGATTATGCTTATGTGATTATGTTGCCGTGCGATTGCCAAGTCATTATATTTATTATAGAAATAAAGATGTCTAATATTGGTACGGTCACTATAAATGTTGGTAGGTAACTAAATAGATAACAATTTATGACAAAGTTGTTGAATAGGTGCTTCTATAGATACTAACTAAAATAACTGACTTGGTTTTACATGAGATCTCACAACTTTTTGTGGTGGAAGGACTGCCTTGCGAGACTTGGCATTTTTTTACATTTTATATTTTTGATGGGATCTCATTTCTTTTTGTAGGTAGTCCTCTTTTTTTTTCTTCTTGGGTAATATTTCTTGTACGTCAGCTATGGATTTTCTTAAAGCCCACTCCCCGTCTCTATTGGTTTTTCTCAAAGTCTATGATGTAACACTTTTTGACAAGTCTGGACGATAAGTGTTTCTAAGTCGATTATATTCAACGATTGCGGACTCCTGAGCTTTGATACTACCGAAGTCGACATTAGTTAGATGTAATCCGCCCAGACTTGTCACTCCCGAAAGTGCCACGTATGCTTGACCGCGTGTGAACACTGTAGAACCGATGTCCGTCAGTGCACTGTTTAGGCTTAGCCCCTGACTTTTGTGTATGGTAATAGCATAGGTTATAGATATCGGAAACTGTTCGCGATATACAGCGATATAAGCTCTATTAATAATTTCAAATTTAGTTTTGACTGGACCAAGCTCGTAAAGATGTTCATTATTAAATGTAATATGTATTTTTTTATTTTATTTGTATTTTCAGGATCAACCTTGTACTATACCGATAGAACCGTTGACTAAGCCAAGACTCACGTCAATATTTCGTCTTAACATGACTTTTCCTCCTATTTTAATAACTATATTCTCTTCTAGGCCTGCTGTCATGGAAGCATCATATTCATACTTTTTTATAATTCAAATATACTTAAAGTATTTCACTTACCAATTTTTTAATTACACGAAGTAGGTAAGTATTATTAAACAAATATATTTGATAAATGAAAAATATTATTAAATATAATATATTAATTAATATATAATACAAATTATTCATAATTATGGATTTTTTAGTGATTAATTAACTTTATACGACGTATTATTTACCGGGACACACGGTTGACCTTGCATTATGCTATGTATGGCTGAGCGCTGCGCGCTCTCCACACTCTATCTCAAAAACGGTTAAGCCTATAAAAAAATGTTTAAAACAAAATTTGTAGGGAATTTTATGCCCTACAATTTTTATAATAAATGCAAATATCATTGAAACCATAGGAAGCGAGATATTTGCGAAAAACCGATTTTTGTGACCTTTGACCTTGAATATCTTAAGACGCGGACACGAGATTTTATGAGACAACTTTTAGAATCCCAAAATAAAGGTTTATACAAGTTTACAGCTTATTATCTTTCGTTCCGAGGTTGACCCTCTTTTTTGGCTTAAGTGACTGTACAATTTAGAAAACAAGACTGAAATTTCGGAATGTTTCAGTTTTTCCTTCCTTTATAGGCTAAGGACTAACTAAATTGAAAATTTGAAGTTTGTGTGTCTGCTAGAAGTACCTTAGAATTTTGATGATTTGATGAAATTCAGGCTTCTAGCTTTATCCATAACGAAGTTACAGGGGGGTCGAAAGTGTCGTGAGTGGCTTCGAGAAAAGGATGGTACGGCTGTGCTTTCTGCTCGACTTGGCGGGGGCACTACCGTGCCCCTAGATCCCTTGGTCGCAATTTTGAGAATGTGGTCTTTATCAGAGTGAGCTTTTTTTTGAAATTTCGCCAACACGTAAATTAAGCATCATCAATTTGTAAAGTCGATAAGGTTCTATTGTAAGACCTGGTATTTTACAGTAGGGATATTTTTTTGGAAAGCTCTGAGGGAAAGTTATTTTAAGAAAGATCCATAAATTGAGTTCCCCGGGCCTCTTTCCACAGCCTTGCTTTTGACTTTCCTCTCAAGCTATCGATGCATACCTGCAACAAGAACATGATTTTTATTAATAAATCAAAAGTGAACACGTTTAGCTTTTGTGGTAAAAAGACCAAAAATATAGCGGTAATAGAGCATAAAACTTACAATCTTAATCTTGAGATTAAATTAACGTTGAGATCATTAATGTGCAAAAACACAACAGTCTATTCCTTAACAGATACTCCATTCAACATTACGTAATGGCAGTCAAATGTTACATTACTCAATTGTTGAAATAATACAAGTATACAGCAGAATGGAGTGTGCCTGGTCTTGGCATTTATGTCAAAGCTTTTATCTTGAAATAATTTTCAGACATTTCTGTAAGAGGAAATTTACTCTAATGGCACAGTTATGTAACTTTAATATTCCGAGTGTGCTGCAAGGAATAAATGTTCAGTCATTCTTAAAGCACAGAGGTTTATACACGAGTCTAGTTGAAGGAAGGCTATACGTACGAGGGCCGCCTTTTAAGTTTTTACAAACGACCACTAGATCGTGGGTTTGAGATGTGACATTACGATTGTTGCAAGAGTTGACCTTTGTTATTGTTTAAACAATAGCAGCTCAAAAATTGGCCAAGTAGTTTGTTTACAGTGTGCCTTTAAAAAAAAACAGTTTTGTGAACGAGTGGAAATTTAACGTGAAGGTTTTCGTTGGATAATTTTTTACGATATTACTAAAGGCCTAACTCAACGACAATGCCTCGAATCGCTTCATTAAACTGGTAATGAATCACCATCAGAAAAGACTGTTTACAATTGGTTTGCAGAATTTCGTCATGGTCGTGCTTCCATCAGCGATGAATTTCGTGAATATCGAGACCAAAATCGGTTGTTGTTCCAAAAAATATCGATAGTGTGCGCAACATGACTGCAGAGGATCGGTACGTAACTTTCCGCGAGAGATTCTTAGGCATATCGAAGACTGCAGTACATTCGATTTTACATCGATGAACATTTAGCTGTGAAAAAGATCCGTTGACTGAAACTCAAAAACATGCTTGTGTCAATTGTATCAATTGGATATGCTCAAAAAATTCAATAGAGGACATGCAAAATCCGTATACAGGACACAAAACTTGGATATATTCGTACGAGCCGGAAACTAAGCAACAATCAATTGTTTGGGTGTTCCAAGATGAACTGAATCCAACAAAGGTGATTCGTTCCCGAAGCACTTCCAAGAAAATGATCGCTTATTTCTTTGGTTATACTGAACATGTTGAAACCATTGGTTTAAAAGATTGAAAAACAGTTAATGCTGAATGGTATACAATAATTTGTTTGCCAGAAATCATCGATGAAATCAGGAAAAACAACCGAAAATTTTGCATCTTTCTTCATTATGACAATGCCAGCTCTCACACAGCACTTCAAACAATTGATTATTTGACGGAGAAAAAAACGTCGAATTAATAACTAACTGCCCGTATTCACCTAATTTATCGCCTAACGACTTCTTTTTGTTCCCGAATGTCAAAAAAAAGCGTGGATAGTGATTTTCATCACCTAAAGCAGCTGTTGAATCCTTTCAAATCCATGGTTTTAAGGTATCAACTTGAGAGTCGAAAAAATATTTCGAGAATTGGTTCTAACGCCTGCAAAAGCCTATAAATCTTAAAGGCGAATGTTTTGTAAAACACTGAAACACTGACACAAACAGGACAAAGAGCATCCCAAAAAAATGCTTAGAGAGATTGCAAAAGAACTGTGTCTAACACACATGTACATAGAGATTTAGATCCTACAGAAGACGTACAATGCTTTAAACTAAAATCAAAGAAGTTAGATCGTCAATCACGCAATTAAAAAAAGACAAGGCTCCAAGACATGGACAAATTGTAAAGCAGCTAGTGGTTATACTGGACATGTTGCAACCATTGCTTTAGAGGACCGAAGAACAGTTAATGCTGAATGGTATAAAACAATTTGTTTGCCAGAAGTCATCAATGACCATAAAATCTAAGAAGCACCATTAATGTACACATTAAGATCAATTAGTACAATTCAAAACAAAGAAACTAACGTTATTATGGAAGCAGGCCATTTGTTAAATTAATGGAGAAGAAACATGGAGAGATTGAATCGCTAAAGTGCACCATAACTTGCTTAAAAATAACACAAATTAAAGTTAGATCGCTAATCACTCAATTAAAAAAAACAAGGCTCCAACACGTGGAAAAATTGTAAAGCAGCTAGGAGGTTAACAACTCGAAATCATTACACTACTTTTTAATATCTTCTAGAATCTGATTAATATACCTAAAGAAAGTAAATGTTAGAAAATGTGAAGATCAAATAATTATAAAACTCATTGGCCACTCTTTGGACACGCAACCATTGCTTGAGAAGATCGAAGAACAGGTAATACTGAATAGTATACAACAATTTGTTGGCCAGAAGACATCGATGAAATCAGGAAAAACCATCAAAAACGTCGCATCATTCTTCATCATGACAATGCCAGCTCTCACACAGCACGCCAAATAACACAGACCAACAAAAAAAATATTTGTAAAAACTTTTTAAACCAGTACATCTAAGTATTTTGTATTTTTGGGTGCTGAAACCGTATCTGGTATCAGTTTTTTTGTATCACCCACAGTTCTCTCGCAATATGACATCGATTAAACTTCAAAACGAAATCCTCTTCCTGCTTGAAAAACTGAGCAAACTATTCATCTCTTGTTCTATAATGGTAAACAGTTGTTCCAGATTCCAATAAACGTTTTTCTTTCAGCCTAGAACCAACCAACCATTCTGCTTTTTCCTTAATTAAACCTAAAACTCTCACTAAATCATTTAACTAAATTTTCTAGAGTACATTGAAACTCATCATCATCCTGTCGACTTTCATTAAATTCGGGACTGGACTGTAAAGCGTCATCAATAGACTGAGGTGGCTCAGGGGCAGGAAGTTCCAGTCCATGTCCTACCAGTCGATTAGCTGAAGTAAAGTTAGGATAGACAATTACTTTCTTATTTTTGGAGTTATATCCAGAAACATTAACGCTGCAAAAATAACAATCATTTGAATGATTTTCTTGCTCTCTCCATACCATGGGTACTATAAAACTAAAAGCTTTCTTTTCTTTCTTATACCATTTCCTAAAATCCTCGACAAAAACATAACATACTTTGTGAGGAGCCCAACATTTTTCTCGATTACCGATTTCTACACCAAAATATGCAAAGTATACTTTTTTTACAAAGTCAGTAATGTTTTTTAACTACAAACTCACCACATATATAACAAAAAGTGTTGAGAGAGTTTTTACAATCACGATTAGCCATATAGTGTGAATTAAAACACATGGGTTAGACACTGCAATGCGGGGTTATATTAACTGGAAGAAAACAAACAGCTGTGACATTTATCGGAACTGCCAATCCAATAACATTTGATTTTACTGCCAACCTTAGAAAATTCTGATCTTATTGCCAACCTAATAACATTCGAATGAAAAAAAATAAACTTTTCACATTTTGAATATTAAAATGTGAAAAATTGGTGGGTGATTTTTTTATTAATATTTTCGGACACAGCACACCAAAAAACATAGAAATCAGGTAAAATTATTAAAAAAGTTTTTTCGTCGTTGGCCTGTGTAATTGATTATTTGACGGAGAAAAACATCGAATTAATGTCTTATTGCCCGTATTCACCTGATTTATTGCATAACGACTTCTCTTTATTTCCGAATATCAAAAGAAAAGCGTGGACAGCGATTTTCATCACCTAAAGAAGCTATTGAATCCTTCCAAACCGATGGTTTTGAGATACCAACTTCAAAATGGAAAAATTGTTTCTAGAATTTTTACGAACGCATGAAAAAGTGTATAAATCTTAAAAACGAATATTTTGAGAAAAAATCAAACGATTTGTACCAAACTTCTTTTTTCTTGTTTTTATAAAAACTCGTATAAACCTCCATCGTTATATTGACACAGAGATTTTTTTATAGGCATAGCGCACGTGCTGCAGGAAAATCCCTAAATCGCTACAGGAGCGACGCATTTGAGTATGCATCTAGATCTTAAATCGCTGCAAATTGTACACAGGTGGAAAACGCACTCCTGGGCATATTATTCCAAAGGTTTCCCCATAGAGAAGATTATGTGAAAAGGGTTGTGAAGGAGTGACAAGCTGAACCTCATACAGATGTGAAGTATTAGCTCGACGTGTATTCCATGTCCGCTCTGGGAGGAATTAAGAGGGCTACATTCGTCACAAATCTTTCTCCGATGTTCAAAGGAATCTAGGTCCTTAATTAGGCGAACAGTTCTCTTCTCAATAGAATCCAACAAATGTATGTTTGAAAGGAGTGTCCCAGTCATGGGAGCAGTATTCTGTCGTTGGGTGAATTTGGACTTCGAACAGAATTAACACTTGTTGTGTAATATTCCCAGCATTTGAGAAGCTCTCTTCGCTATGCATGCAACATGTTCATGGCAAGACATATTTGCTTCCAAATTAACGACCAGCAAATTGAATGACGATGCTAGAGGAATGGAATGTCCCGATATAACCATGTCGGGTTTAGCAACGTTTACTGTAGCGTTAAATTTCACTTAGTTACTGTCTCCCCAAGATAGAATTTTTTTCAGGTCTGATAAATTGAACAACTTGGGAAGGTCTAGGGGAGTATCAATATATACCACAATATATTTGTACAATAGAAAATTATTTGGGGAAGTTTTAGCGAAACAGAGAGTTGGCTTATAGCCTGGTGTAAATGAAAGTCGAAATTTAAGATGAAGATATAATAGACTGGGATATTAAAAAGATGTATGACTATGTGTGTATGTTTGTCCTACTCTGGAGATACCGTATTGGATGGGGGGACGTTCCTATAGATATGTCGGACTAGTGCAAAAAAGGTGAGATCAAATAAGCACCTGCGGATCAATTGAGGATATGGCATAGGGCGCTAAGTCATTATCAGGTTCAGTCTGTAGAAATTTAACTTCGATAGCCTTAACACTGTCTATAACATATTGACGTAAATTGACACAATTGACACAAATAGCTATGATGCTGTGATGGAAAGCAACGGAAAACCACCACATTAATCTCCCTAGTATACACACAATGGTCGAAAACAGTATCCAAATGGCTCTCAATCTTGAGCACCTTTTAAGAAGGTTAAATAAATTAAATATGAAACTCCCATTAAATGTGCAAAGCGTGTATTTGTTAGGGAAAAGCATCAAATATAATTAAGAAGAGACTTGTATTGGCATGTAGTGAGACTAGATAAACAAATAACGGAAAGCACATTATTGATTGGCATCATATTTACTATTCTGGAGATAAGACATCGAAAGATGCTATAATCGTAACACAGGAAATAAAAAAATCTGTTATTGGACTCCTCTCGATTTCCAATAAAGTTCCCCTAATGAAAATTCATTTCCTGTTAATCTGAATATTGTACATGCTTCTGTACTGATGACACAGAGCACAAAGAAGAAATATACTAAGAACCACGGGGTGGACATAATATGTAGGACTTTGACGTGGAGATCGGGATAGGAGCCGCTGGACGCTTGGTGGAAAATTACGGACTTAGAAACAAACAAGCCGACACAGTCTCTGTCGGCTTGTGACTGCTGTGTCAGTCTACAATGTAGAACTAGGTGTGCGTACTGGGTAGAATTCGTTGTATGTTGCCATTACCTTCCGTAAGTACCTGGATAAGTACTAGTAAATTATGTTCTCTTGTTTGTCGATCTAAGCCCGATTGATGAGCCATCATTCGGCGAAACGCGTCTCGGGATGGATTTGACTAATGAGAGAAGAACAGTCAGTAGACTGCTGAAATATGTCTGTTTTCAGCAGTTTTACAGTAAACCAAATGTTAATAGATATTTTCTACAAAATTTTCTGTTGAACTTGCTTACCTTTTCATAAATTAAGGAAGTTATTTGTTTTGTGCATACCTGTTAATAACCTTTGCTAGTTAGAAAAATGAACATTACGTTTTTATGCAAAAATAGCTTTACCCTTCCTATTTTACACCATTTTTATGGAATATCGTCGTTTTACGAGCTAGTTATCATAAAGACTATATAAAAGTATATTTTTTAGCACAAGAAAAGTATAAATAAAAAAAAGCGTCCAAGTGCAAGTTGGACTTGCGCAATTAGTATTCCGTATCGTGCTTGCCTTAAAAATAAAACTTTTTTAGACTTCACAAAACAGAAATGAGTTTTCAACAAAGTTTGTTTACGATATTTGTTGAAAACTGATGACCTTGCAATTTTCGTTTTTTCTTATATACCAGATAAATTATAAAAAGTTGTGATTTAATCTATACCTTATGGAGAATATTCCGGATTTTTCAAAATTTCTTGATTAGTACTTTTCGAGATAAGGTGGAAGGACCGCGATTTTTAGCAATTTTTTAAAAATAATAGAAAGAAAAGTGTGCGCAAGTATTACATCATATATATTTTTGAACTAGGGTTTTTATAAGCTTTCATTTAACACTCCTCTCGATCATCTGGAAAAAAAATATTTACCCTTAAGTCAAAATTTAATTTTCCAAACTACACGTCTTTGATGGGGTCATCAATTTCTATATTATTGGCAAATTTCACCTTTCTATGTCAAATAGATTTGGACAGAATTGGGTGTGAGAGACGGACAGACACCGAAGTGATCTTATAGGTGTTCCGTACGGAACATTAAAAAGACAGAGGTATCCGATTGATCTATTCTGTTAATAAACAAAAAATATATACATAAATTCCCAGTTAAAATTACCAGTCAAAGACTATATATTTAGAAGTTTCCCGGCGACAGTGCACAACGAATGAAGAGAAATCAGATTGACAATATTCTCATCAACATAATTTCTTGCAGAGCATCGTTATCAGAAAAAAAACTTACCCTAGAGCTGATGTTTATTCTAGACACATTATCTTGCTCGTAATAATAAAAACACGAATCAAGAATATCTTAAAACGCATAAAATGTAAAGAATTGACATTTAAATACTAAGGGAAAATAGTGCCAAGGAAGCAGTAAGAAAAGGTATCAGTAATCTTCTACAAAAATAAAACAGATATTTAAGAAATCTGGAATAAAATGAAACACTCACTTAATGCAATAACTAAGGGTGGCTTGAATTCCCAAAGGATAACAGACAACCATGGATGACGGTGAATATATGAGGGCTTATGGACACAAAAAGGACAAGAAGAATCCTAAAAAAATGCTTAGAGAGATAAAAATTGCAAAAGAACTGTATCTAACACATATGTACATAGAAATTGAAATCCTGCAAAAGACGTACAAAGCTTTAAACTAGCATAAAATCATAGAAGCACCACTAACGTACATATTAAGAGCAATTAGTACAATCCAACACAAAAGAACTAACGTTATTATGGAAGCAGGCCATCAGTTAAATTAATGGAGAAGAAACATGGAGAGACTAAATGGCGTGAGTGCACCATAACTGGCTTAAAAATAACAATCACTCAATTCACTCAATTAAAAAAAAAACTAGGCCCCAAGACAGAGCAATTTTAAAGCAGCTAGGAGGTTAAAAACTCGAAATCATTGCACTACTTGTTAATCTCTTCTAGTATTAATATGCCTAAAGAATACTTCAACATGCAAACCCAAACCAAAAAGAACAAATGTTAGAAAGTATGAAGATCAAATTCATCAATCAAAATAAATCTTATGAACCCCTGTTTAAAGATTCTTCTTAATATTATTCGGTCAAGCATTTCTAAAGCACTAAAACTTATTAGTAAATTTTGTTTCAGAAATGGATTTGGTACGCCTCAAAGGCGCCTTTCCATATACACGTCTTGATATAAAAAGCTAGAGATGTCAACTCGGACTTTTAAGCACGCTTCATATAGTTCGAGAAGGCACTTGGAAAAGTCTAACATAATGAACTCATTGAAAGTCTTCCAAGCTTAGATATCAATGATAACGACATCAGGTTAACAGCAAGTTTCTACAAACACCAGAAAGCAAAGTTTTGTGCAAATGACCAGAAGAGCAACGAATTGCAACCAAAAAATACGAAAATTAAGGTTGAATATAGCCTCCCATGTTTTTTAAAGCCTAGTCATAACAACTGTTACAAAGAAGCCCTTGTGGATGCAAAATATAGAATCACTATGGTGAAATTTAATCGTACTTAAAAATATATATTACCTTTAATTATAATATAAATTCAAGCACAAAATGCAAAGGTGTGGTAGACAAAAACACACTTCATATTTGTTAGCAATATCTTATTGTGTTTATGTTAAAATATTGCATACTTTTGCAGAATTATCTATTTTACTAATTACAACTTATAATTTAATGGCTATAATTTACAATAATTATAAACTAAGCCTTTGATTGAAGTGATTTTAATCGACGCAACATTTGTAATAATTACGAACCTTTATTTCAAATTCTAAAATTAATTAAAGTAATATTTTAACAGATTTTACAATACGAAATAAATTTAACTTATTTCCCTGTACCAAATATTCAAGCAAAATAGAATATCAGCGACACATCTGATTCAAAAAATTAGAAAATATTAAAGTACAATTTGCTAAGGTTCAACAGTAAATTTAAACTACTCAGTATATATCATTACAATACCAAATGCTTTATTTTTGCGTTCGACGCAGGTTTCGGTAACCATGTTAGCTTCATTAGGAGCAATGATTGATTACCGCTAAAGTACAAATATACCTTATTTATACTTAGCCTAACTTCTGAATTACTCAAGCGGAACTAATGGCCATCAGTTCTGGTCAAGTAACCAGTAGAGTTAACTATAAGGAATAGGCCCACTGTCTTTATTTAAAGTACTTTTCATAATTTCCATACTTTCGTATGCGTTCCTATCAGAAACATTTTTAATTAATCTTAGATTATCTATTGTTATAGTATGATTAGCTTCAGGGGCATGTTCGGCAATGACAGTTTTTCTGTTCTACCGTATCTTAAATGTGCAAAAGGTTTTTTAAATCTTGTTTTAATTGACCTTTTGGTTTGCCGATCACACCTGTTGTCGCAATCATTACAACTGATGGCCCCGCTCATGTCATTAGTTCCACTTGAGTAATTCAGAGGTTTAGCTAAGTATAAATAAGGTAGATCTGTAGTTTAGCTTTAGTCAATCATCGCTCCTGTTGAAACTAACATGGTTAGCGAAACGCGCGTCGAGTGCAAAAATAAAGTGTTTGGTATAGTGTTGATTTATACCGAGTAGTGCTATTGTGCCAAAGATTCCAAATTCCCAACATAGGTGACTAAATTTAAAGGTATTTTTTATAATTTATTGACTCAAGACTTAACAAATGTCTATTTATTGAAATTATTATTTTACAATAATATTTCTAAAAAAATTTTCGCCGTCACAGGCTGGTCCTATTTTTAAGGCATGCTGTGACAGTCCTTGCTTTCATAAAGCCAAGTTGTTTAATGAAGCTGAATTATGTTTTTTCTCTCAAATTCGTGCACTCTTCATATATTCTCAAATGAATTATTTGAAGAAAAGCTTGTAACTTTCGCATTTTTTGGATCTTGTTTTCTTATGAGTGGTAACAACAATTGACTGCAATTAATCAACTGTATTTTTGTAAAGCTTTACTATGAAAAAAACGGGCAAGTTGTTGTACATCTGAAACTATGCTGAGAAAATTTTAATATACTCTTATTGTTCATTTTTAATGTTCCGTACTTATGGGATCACTTCGGTGTCCGATTTCTCTAAAACTACTTGATATATAAAGTTGAAACTTGGCATAAAATAGGAATTGATGGCCCAATTAGAGCCGAGAAGTTTTCAAAGTTAAAATTATACTTAAGTTTTGAGGGTTGAAATCGGAAGTGAACAGAAAATTTTTTACCGGGTCATATGTCAAATAAAAGCTTGTGAAAACAAAAGTTCAAAAATATATATGATGTAATACTTGCGCACACTTTTCTTCACCTTATCTAGAAAAGTAGAAAATTTTGAAGAAATTCTGGAATATTCTTCATAAAGTGTAGATTAAGCGAAAATTATCAGAAGTTCATTACGTTTGATAATTTATCTGGTATAAAAAAAATCTAGGCTTTGTCACTATGGTGCAGATTTTTTTAATATACATTTCAGAACATTACTGATACCGAGTCGCATGTCGCTTTTGTATCGAGAAAAAAATTATTTTATTTGTTTTTAACTAAATAAATATTTAGGTTGTAAATATTTGTTTTACACTTTTATTACTAGATTCTAGATTGACTAAGAAAAAATGTGAAAATACATATTGGATCTTAAGATATATACATGTCAGGTAATTAGTTAACTTAGCCTAGGTAAGGATTTTATTTTATTTTAAAAGCAATCACTGTACGGAATACTAAGTCCGATTTGCACTTCTCAGTTTTTTTAACTCACTTCAAAAATTAGTTATAAACCGTTAGATTTGTTAAGCATGCAGTGGTCTTAAATTGTATACAAAATATTCTTTCACCTTCAATTATATGCTTTTGTCTTTTTATAAAAAGATTATCTGATCAGGTTGTAATGCAAAAGTCATAACAAAAAGAAAAATCAAAATTTAGTACATAATGTTAAAAAAATCATCGCTAATACCCTTAACAATATTGAAAATAGAATGAAAAAAAAATATATTTTCGTACAATAAACAAATACAAATTATCCCATGTGGAAATAAAAAAATATTTTTAATGCATTTTAAACACTACTGGTAAAGTAAAATAGGTATTTCTATTGTCTCCTGAATTATAAATAATTCGTTGTTACAAAACGAGTCACATTAATTTTCACGCCATGTGAAGATAATATTTTTTATAAATGGGTACAAACAGCTAGCCTGTAAATTAAATTTATATATTTTCAGAGCATTTTGCTGTGTTTAGCTTTCAGTAAATCTACTTATGAATATAATCTAATCATTTTACATCATCGATGCGCGAGTTAATAAAATATGGTCTGTTAGGAGATAACATTTTGACATATTTCTGCAATCCGTTGCCTTTCACATTGTGCTTATCATATATACTCTTACTTATCCTAATTAAAATCCATCCTAAAAGGAGCATCCATTATAAAGTCCTATAGTACTGAATTGTAGGGATACTAATTGACATTTAATCCGGAAAGTGATAGTTGTTCATAGGTTGGATGCAAAGTTAATCATCAATCTGAAGGTTAACCATTACTTATACAACTGAGCCTAAACTACTATAAGGTTGGCACCCTCGACCTTCTGCACACTAGCAAGGTACTATACCACTGAGCCACGGCTGCCCACATATATATATATATATATATATATATATATATATATATATATATATATATATATATATATATATATATATATATTATATATATATATATATATATATATATATATATATATATATTTATATATATATATATATATATATATATATATATATATATATATATATATATATATATATATATATATATATATATATATATATATATATATATATATATATATATATATATATATATATATATATATATATATATATATATATATATATATATATATAAATATATATATATATATATATATATATATATATATATATATATATATATATATATATATAATATATATATATATATATATATATATATATATATATATATATATATATATATATATTATACTAGATCAACTTTAGTAATCAATTGTTGAAATACTCACGTCTGGGCAGTGAAAAATCTACATGTTTGCCAATAAATTCAGCAATATCTAATAAATTCCATTTGTATTTTTATTTCATTTTATTTGCGTCACATAATCCATTTAGAGAACAAAAAGTAATAAATTTTATAGCATAGTAAAAAAAAAAAAGGATATCCTAACACTAAAAATATAAACAATAAACTAGCTCATTTAAGCATACAATCTAGCCATGTTGTAATATCCCGGTACTGGAAACTAACTTAAGGGCTAGAGTTATTGATATATTTGAGTGACCTGAGTGGAAGGTTTAGATTATTTGCATTTCTTTCAGGATTACTAACCTAGTTTACTAGAGAGACATGTTTTATTGAAATGGACAAGCAATGTGATTTTTCCGTAAGGCTACTTTCTTACATTTTGGGTGCCAAGTAAATAATTATTACAAAATATCGAATTTTCTATTGAGGGGAGATTTAAATATGGACCAATTTCTTCCCCGCTACCCTCCCTAGGATTTTTGTCTCTGGAGATAAATGAAAATATTTTACTACACTATATATATATATATATATATATATATATATATATATATATATATATATATATATATATATGCAGAAGGTCGAGGGCTCAATCCCGCAAGTCGGTATTTATTACATTAAAATTCTGGGTTTCAATCCGTTCGTCTAAAAATGAATTTGCACGACGTTTCGCCAAAATCTCATTTGGCATTTTCAAGTGCTCCCGCTGCTGCTGTTACTCGATACTGTGATCTTGCTGCTGCTGCCGCTCGAAGCTAACTAAGAAACCGACGTGCGGTGGCCGTCTTTTATAGGTCGACGTCTACGCAGATTGTAAGTGGGGGGGTCGGAAGTGTTCGTTCGAGCATCGGTGTTTGCCGGCTGGGTAGTAATTACGGGTTCCGGCGCTATGCTGACTGTTGCCTTTTCGATGTTTTGGTTATTCCTTGGTTTAGCTAGTAGACCCTTCCATGTAGTGGAGATATTAAGCGCATCATCTAGCTTATTCAGCTGTTCATTCTTTTCGATTTCCAAAGCTTCTCTGACTATGCGTGTTTTATAATGCGAAATCGAGGCTACTTGTTTAGATCCCTCAAATTGATGTTGTGACCAGTATCATGATGGTGCTGAAAAAGAGCTGATGTTGTTTGTTTGTTTTTGATACTTATTTTATGTACTTGGATCCAGGTGGAGATTCTTTTGTTTGTTTGTCCCATGTACAATTTGAGGCAGTCTCTGCATGGGATGCTGTAAACTCCATGGTTTTCCAGTTTTTTCTTGTCCTTGGAGTTACCCAGGATGTCTGCCAGAGTGTTTTGTGGTTTGTATGCTGTGCCTATGTTGTGTTTTCTTAGGACTCTTCCAATCCTTTCACATAAGGTGATAGGACTCTGCTTTGGTTGAGGTCCCGTTCTTCTGTCCTTGTCTGTGGATGGCGCTGCCTTTCTAATGCTCTCCGTATGGACTGGTCTTTTTATCCATTTTGCTTGAGTGCCCTAGTAATTTGTGTAATTTCTTGCTGTCTCGTGTCTGGTCGGTTAATCTGTATGATTTCGATACGGGGGTGTTGGCTACCGACTGGATTTGGGATGGATGGTGGTGTGAGCCAGCGTTTAAATATTTGTTGGTGTGAGTGGGCTTCCGGTAGACTGAGTATTGAAGTTGACCGTTGTTTTTCCGACTTATGAGCACATTAAGGAAAGGGAGGCTTTTTTCTTATTCTACTTCCAAAGTGAACTGCATCTGGTGGTGGTTTCTATTTAAATAGGTCAGGAAGTTGTCTAATTCATTTCGTCCATGGGGCCAAATTATAAAGATGTCATCAACATATCTTTTCCAGAGTTTGGGTTTGAGTGGTGAGTTTTTAAGGGCCTCTGTTTCAAAATACATTTTATAGAGATTGGCTATTACAGGTGAAAGGGAAGATCTCATGGGCGCTCCATATGTTTGTTTGTTTATCTGAGTGTTGAAGACAAAGCAAGTATTTTTTAGACAGTGTTCTGATAGTTCTATAACATGAGCTGGAAAATCCTCGTTCATTGCTATTCTCTCTATTGCTTCATCCGCTGGAATACTGGTATAAAGTGAAACAACATCTAGACTTGCCAGAATGTCATTTTCCTCTAGTTGAATGTCTCTGATTATGTTAGTGAGGTGTTCGGAGTTTTTGATGTATGAATCAGCACTTTCAACGGTTGGTTGCATGACCTTAGACAGATGTTTTTCTAGGTTTTGTATAGGTGAGGCTACCGCGCTAACAGTGGATCTAAGGGGGACGTTGTACGTCAAGAAAAACAAAAACATCACAGATAACGGCAATCCCACAGTGGTCTTAAATACCGAAGAGTACATGACAAAAATGGAAACCATTCTACAAGACGACATCTACAAGCCAGTTATCAGGGACCCTACAACATATCTGAAGAAAACTACAAAGGCCAAAATAAAAGCTGCAAATTTGGGACCAGAGTTGAAAGACTCATAATTCCAAGAGAGAAATCAAGTCGATTCCCAAAGTTATATAGCCTACCAAAGATACAGAAGCCCAACGTCACCTTTAGACCCATTGTTAGCGAGGTAGCCTCACCTACACAAAACCTAGAAAAACATTTGTCAAAGATCATGTAACCAACCGTTGAAAGTGCTGATTCTTACAACAGAATCTCTGAACACCTCACGAACATAATCAGAGATATTCAACTAGAGGAAAATGACATTCTGGCAAGTCTAGATATTGTTTCACTTTATCCCCGTATTCCAGTGGATGCACTAGGCAAAATAGCGATGAACGAGGATTTTCCAGCTCATGTCGGAACACGGTCTAAAAAATATCTACTTTCTCTTCAATAGTCAGATATACAAACAAACAAGTGGAGCGCCCATGGGATCTTCCCTTTCACCTATAATAGCCAATCTTTATATGATGTATTTTGAAACAGAGGCCCTTAAAAATCCACCACTCAAACCCAAACATGATTCCTTGCTCAACAGTTACTGACCAACCACTGAACAGAAATTAACAGTAGAATCTGAAACAAAAAACTGTCAAATTTGATACGTCCACTTTTCTGTTAAATTTTTTTAATATTGATTTTTTTGGAACTTTCCATGGTAAGAAGTTGCCTTTTTACGCTCCAAAATATGTGTTTCAGTCACAGCAGAGGAACTGAAACTGACACAATCATCATAATACAGCAACGACGCTACAAACGGAAATTAATTTATTGCCAGAGAAATCCAGCAAAAAATACCTAATTGTAGGAAATTTCCTTTGTATATGAATATAGGACTGCCAAAAATTAATTTTCCTCAGCTATAATTTATAGTTTCAAGCCTATAATTTCTGTCGTTTTATATGTTTCTTTGTAGTACGATAACTATTAAACGAAATTAGAGGATGGCATAGCATTGAGGTCGATAAATTTTGCATAGTATTAACAGTATTATAAGAAATTTATATTTTAAAGTTATAAGATAATGAATCTTAATTATTTGTAGCTAAACATATCAGGGAATAAAGAGCTGGGATGGTTTAATGAACAATAGTTAATGTATTGAACTTGGTGATTTCACGAATTTAATAGAGGCACACCTATAACTTATTTTATATAAGTTTGAACAGAGTTAAAAATTTTGCAAAATCACTCGATTACAGGTTTAAAAAAGTACCAGAGTTATCTCAGATCAACATAGAAATGCCTCAATGAGAGAAAAGGAGTTTGTAAGACTCACATGTCTAGTAAACTCTAAAAGATAATACGTTTATTTACACCGTGAAACATGCCACAACAAAAAAGATTGCTTTTTTGATTTTGCAGATGTTTATTGACCATATTTCTTTTAACAATTGCTTGACTAGCTGCAAGAGTAGTGATATTTGTCATGTTATCCGCAATATCTAATTTTTAACCTGTATCAGATGTGTTTAATATATTTCTGAATTTGGCATATTTATTAGCTGATGAGAAACATTTTGCTTGGAACTTATTTTGATTTGAACAAATAATAAAATATCAATCAGCTGATTGGATTGCTCAGATAGGTATAGGTAAGTAGTTGTCAAGTTTACGGTCAGACAGACTACAGTGATATACCAGTTTTAATAGGATAAGCGTTTTTCATAATAACCTGCTTATTGTCTGTACTGTGAGCTAGTCAAATTAAGTATTTATTTTAAAACTGATTGTTTGCGCTCGAAGTACTGTGAAAATTCTTGTGTATACTTTTTAAGCTATTCTACAAATAACCGGCCAAGTGCACGTAGGACTTGCGCAATTAGTGTTCCGTACGTTGATTGCTTTTAAAATAAAATTTTTTGTTACGGAGGTATAAAATGATCAATCAAACAATCAAATCAACAAAACACACCCAAAATGAATTTCAAACAAAGTTTATTTCCGACCTTTATTGGAAACTGAGGACCTTGATTTTTTTTTTTATATACCGGATAAGCTATTTAAGATAAAACACTCGCAATCTACACCCTGTGGAAAATATCCCAGAATGTTTTCAAAATGTTTTGATTAGTACTTTTAGAGATAAGGGGGGACCGTGATTTTTGTAAATTTTTTAAAATGATACAAATAAAAGTGTGCGCAACTATTACATTATATATATTTTTGAACTCGTGTTTTCACAAGATTTCACTTGACACCCCACTCCATGAACTGGTAAAAACCTCTTTTTTCACTCTCGATTTCACTCCCAAAACTTGACTTTCAAAACTATACGACTCTGGTGGAGCTATCAATTCTTATATAAGTGCCAAATTTCAACTTTCTTTGTCAAATAGCTTCGGAGAAAATCAGGTATGACAGACTGACAGACAGACACCGAAGTGATCTTATAAATGTTTCGTACAGAACATTAAAAAGGAAGTATACCTTGCCAAATACCCGTCGATTTGTCGCATTGCCTTTAGTGATATCCAAAGTTACGAAAAAGGCAGCATTTTGTAGAATATCTGGAAGAATTTAATATAATTATCGATCATCAACATTGCTTTCCTATCCAGAGATCTATAGGAGACCTTTTAACTTTTGTCATACATATTTAGAACAACGACACGGAACGTTCTGGAGAATCCGTGCAGTTGCACTTGATATGTCTAAGGCATTCGACTATGTTTCGAATAACGGATTGGTGGTTAAGTTCTTATGGTATATCTGTACTCAGAGAGCTTTTTTGATGAGTAGTAGTAAACGGATTTTTTTTTCAGTACCTTTACCATCAACTCCAGTGTATCCCAATCTACTCTCTTGATCCTTCAGAGTAACGATCTGCTCAAAAGTACAAGTGATCTAATCTACAACATTGGTAATGACAGTACACTTACTTCATTTATTTTGAACGCTTATTTTTTAAGCATTTTCATGAGAAGTGTCTGATGGATGTAGCTAGCTTAGTTTATAAAAAGAAGATGAATTATCCATGACTATGTTTATCACTGAGTATAATCTGCAGCGATTCAATACCAGCATACATCATTTTTTCCTTGCAAGACGCGAGCTGGATCCAAAAACAAAAATTACTTTTCCGATTTTTAATAGTTGTAATTAACATTATGTTATTTAAATCCTAGTAAGGATTGACGAAGCAACAGTCACTGTAATTGTTTATTTAGTAGCGTATCATTATTGGATCGATTAGATTACAGTTTCCCAAAAATCTTTTAAGCATTTATTTACGGCATCTGGACAGGTAAAATGCCAGGCCATTGTGGAAAAGCTATTTTCCTCTAGTTGTTTTTAGCGCTCGGTGTTTAAACTACAATTGTCTCTATAACTTTGTACTAAAAGTTACACAGATATTTTCATGGACACAATTCAGACGCTGCAGTTTTTATCGGAATCTCCTTGTACGCAGTCGTTTATTATAAAAAGAGTTTATTGAATTATCATTTATTTTTTTGTAATTTCATTTGATACGGGTACACTTTATTAAATTCAAGATTATAACTTAAAATGTAATTTAAAATCACCCCCCGCTTTTATTTGTCCCAGTTAAATAAAAAAGCTATTTGTTTTACATAAACGTAATCTTATAGAATTTTGTACGAATATCGCGAAGTCTTGAAGATAGCATAGTAAGCTAAATATTTTCATTGCAGGTATAGTACAGTGGTGTATCATTATATGATAAAAGATAACTCATTAGACCAAGGACCAGTGTTAATACCGTCATATCCGATCCAGTCTCAATAAAAAAAAAAAAATATTTCAACTGTAATACTGGTAGTTTTATGACCAAGATATTTAGGTGTTTTATTGTTTACATTACATTGTTTACCACCTTTTTTCTTATGTGGCAAAAAATATTATTCATTTGTTACTCTAAATGATAACTAGATAAGGGTAATAGAGAGGTTTACCAAAATTATGGCAAAATAGTAAATCCATTTGAATTACATTTTTTTTAACTAAAATATCAAATATATCAGTGTTCGTGTATTCTTATGCACTTGTCTATTTCATAATCATAAAACTGTCTGTCGTTATTTTTCCAACAAGTTTTTTTACTTTTTTTTGTAACTAAATGAGAGTTTTTTTATATTAATAGACCAGTCAAAAAATGAATAAAAATTTTCTCTCTAAAACATCCAATAATATGTCAATATGTCCCTTGTCAAAAGAAATTTTAAAAGTAAAAGAAAGATAATACACAGAAGTTTAAGTTTTTGTAAACGGTGTTGCAAAACTATGTATCAGCATAAATAAAAAAAAAAAAAAAATTGCATACAGAGAATGGACTGCAAGAGCAAGAGTGCCTATTTAATATAGTATATGTATATATCACAATAACTTTATTAAAACTAACATAAAAAGAAATACATGGTCACAGTGAACACTTAATTATAAGCTATATTGTCTAGAAGGGAGGAAATCTATGATAAACATTGCCTATGATCATTTCTCGCGTTGTGTAGGTCAGTGCATTGCTTTTACTATAAGTTGGATCTATGAAAATACTAAGAAAAACGTAGTTTTCACTTTATTTTTGATTTAGTTTTCGGGTAATACCTGAGTTCTGATTTAATTTCCGTTCTTCGTTACTGTGGTTATAGTAAAATGATCATCTCTGGAAATAGTAGCTTTTGATCTTGCAACTGGAATATTATTTTGCCTGTATAAATTATATATGAGTCAATAAATCCGAAAATTGTTTTTCATTGTTTTCAATTTTAATAAAAATAATGCATACGGAAAAAAGTAACGTTTTATTATATACCTCTGAAGCGCTCCCTCTGCTCCAATTTTTTTGTGAATAAAGTGCCTATCATTTAATATATCGACTTGTACTGCATGGATTAATTTATTTCTTAGTTTAAGAAAGATTATTTTATTATACCGTTACTGCAAATGAAGTATTGGACCTTTACTGATGTCGCCAATGGTTCCTTAAGGCACTTAAGAATAAACTACAGCTTAGTACGATAATAACTTAAATACTAGCTAACAGTCAATGAATCGAAAATTTGATATTTTAGTGCAAAAAATAAAGTTATTTTGCTTCGATATCATAACAATTCAACAACAAAATCTATAAATATCTCTTTCCGGTATCTATTTCGAGACAATAAGTAATATCTGCAATTGAAAGTAAGTAAAATTTTGAATATAGGCATATATATATATATATATATATATATATATATATATATATATATATATATATGGTAAGATGTAACGCATATCCCGTACTTGATACTCCATCGGGAGCTGACTCGTTGCATGCCGACAGACTGGTTAGCACATTGACAACACTTCACCGCAGGTAGCGCGATTTTTCAAGGAATTCCCACTTAGGCACATGTGGTGGGGTTCAATATAAAACAACTGAAAACAGACGGAGGCCCATATTTTTAGCAGTTTACCCTAGGCCTTTGTCCGTTTTCAGTTGTTTTATAATCAGCCATAAATGCATGAGGAAGGACCCCTAGAAAAATCGCTTTGTCGACATGTATGGATGCAGCGAGTCAGTCTCCGATAGGGCACTAAGTATGAGTAAATATGAGGTATGCGTTATATCTTACCATTATTGGCCGTCAGAACTTACTTAACTACCAGAAAATTATGATCTCTTGTTTATCGATCCCTGTGAACTGCTGAAATATGGGCCTTCTTTCGTTTTCAGTTGTTTTACATTGGTATATATATATATATATATATATATATATATATATATATATATATATATACATACATATATATATATATATATATATATATATATATATATATATATATATATATATATATATATATATATATATATATATATATATATATATATATATATATATATATATATATATATATATATATATACATATATATATATATATATATATATATATATATATATATATATATATATATATATACATAAATAGGATTAAAATAATATATTGATGAAAACATAATATCGGTTTTATATAGCGTAAGTATGTATATTTCGTAAGTGAATTTGTCTAATAGATCAAATTTTTATACTACACCACTGAATTTTGTACGAATATCACCAAGCGTTAAAGATAGGTTTTAATCCAACAATTTTCGTTGCAGGAATATCGAGTTTTAAAGAAAACGGTTTTCAGAATTCTGGTTTTAGTTTCCAATTAGACTTTAAAACATGACTTTTGCAACTTTAGCTATTTCTTTATTCCTGTTTTTAAATGTTAGTTTTGGCTCGGAATTTAATGAAGCAATAGAGACAAGAGTTAGAGTATTTAGAACGGGAGAACTGAACGATGCTTTTGAGCTGATTAAAAATAAAAACGAAGTTCAAACACAATTAGCAGATGAGAGCGGATTATCTAAGGCAAATGGTTATGGAAATCCTGGTGATTTAATATACAGGTGAGTCTAAAAAGCCTCTAGTTTTAAGCAAAATAAAATGGATTTCATGCGTCGTGGATAAAACTTGGATCCACCACTACACATCAGAGCGAAAAGAACAGTCGAAACAATAGATTAAAGCCAGTGGAAGTGCACCAAGGAAGGCAAAAACGGTTCCATTAGCAGGAAAGGTTATGGCAACAGTTTTTTGGGATTCCAAAGGTGTTTTGTTGGTCGATTATCTTCAGAAAGGTAAAACAATTAACTCTGAATACTATTGTAACCTTTTGGATCAGTTGGATGCAAAAATTCTTGAGAAAAGACATGCTTTAAAGAAGAAAAGAATAATTTTTCATCAAGATAATGCACGTGTTCACACAAGTGTTTTGACGATGGCAAAAATCTACCTATTAAAATACGAATGGCTTGAATATCCAGAGTATTCACCAGATTTGGCTCTCTCTGACTATTATCTGTTTCCAAACCGGAAAAAATTACGAAGCTATTGCAACCGTGGATGAATGTTTTGCAGACCTTCCGAAATCACACTTTAATGATGGTATTGAATTATTGGAAAAACATTGGAATAAATGTATTGAAGTTTCAGGAGATTAATCGAAAAATAAAACATATTTCAAGTAAAAAAAAAAAATTCTTTTATTGTTAGGCCGAGAACTTTTCAGACAGCCCAATACGAAATACATCACAACAGAAGCCATCTAGATGACTAAGAGTTTTAAATTGCATGCCAACATGGTTTTGTTTATGTATTGACAAAAATAATAGTAATAAAAGTAATCTTATAATTAATGAAAATCAGTGGAACCGTCCTGCTTTGGGAACTCTATACAATCCCGGGGTCTAATAATATGTATGTATTTGGTTTGATATATTTTAATCCTTTTATCAAAATTCAAAAGATGAAACTTTTTCGACTTGGGAAATATTATGGGAAGAAGGAATAACAAGACACTAACTTTTACATATTTGTTTAAGTTTTATTAAAAAAGTTTCCGTACGTATATATATATATATATATATATATATATATATATATATATATATATATATATATATATATATATATATTTATCTAACTGGATAGAAAAGTTTATTTAGGCAGATTTATTAAAAACCTAAAATAAAGTTTTCAGTCAAGTTATCATATTGAAGAATAGAAAATAACAACAGAGACGTCTTTAGATGCAACAAGAGAAGTTTACACGGAGTATTCTAATAATGAGGGGAGTGTCTTCATTATTAAAATACTCCGTGTAAACTTTCTTTTATACTTCCCGGGTCACTTCAGAATATTTTAGTACTTACACGGAGGTAGACTGATAAGTCTTGTAAATTTTTATGAAATAACGGGAAATTTTGTTGAGCGGATTGACTATTGGTAAGCGTGATTCTTGTAACGGTTTTTTTCGAAGTTTTAAAGCGATACAATGCGCAACTGTTTGTTAGCAACTATCGTAAGTGATCGGTGTTAAACGTTTCGTAGAAATAGGTAAGGTCAAGTATCGCGCAGTGGTAAAATATTTTTATAGAAGTTCATGAATACTCTACACCAGCCCTCAAGACCATTTATTATTAAAGAAATGGTCAATAAAATCCATGATATCGTGATGGAAGATTGTCGCATTAAGCTTTAAGATTGCTGAGATAGTAGGCATCTCATATGATCAGGAACATAATTTCTTCCATGAAGTACTACAAATGAAAAAGTTGAGTGCGCGATGGATGCAGCGTTTGTTGACTCCAGATCAAAGACTCACAAGGAAGGACATTTTAAAATCGTGTTTGGAAAAGATGCAGCCTAATCCGAAGAACTTCTGGCACCGTTTTATGATGAAGACGAGACGTGACTCTATATATATATATATATATATATATATATATATATATATATATATATATATATATATATATATATATATATATATATATATATATATATATATATATATATATATATATATATATATATATATATATATATATATATATATATATATACATATATTTAAAAGAGCTATGCGCGTAATGATATCTACGACTCCAGTGCGTCTACTCAGACCTTCGTTGCGTATTCTGTCATTAAGAGTCACACCAAGCATCGACTTCTCCATGCGCTTTAGCTCAATCTTTAGTTTGTGTGCAGATTCTCTAGAAAGTGCACACATCTCAATTTCATAGGGAAGGACGCACTAATTGAATGTGTTACTCTTCAGACTATTTGGAATGTCGTTTCTAAATATATCCCTTAGAGCTCTATAGGCTGCCCAAGCCTGATCGATTCTTTTTCAAATTTTAGATGTTGGTTCTCAGTCGAGGACGCTTACTTCGTGGCCCATATATATGTACTTGCCTATTTGGTCGATTTATTCATCAAAGATTTTAGGGTTACTAGAGGGCACCAAATTAGTCATGAATTTTGTTAATTTTTAGACCCACGCGTGTCAACGGCAACAGATAGTTCTCTTAACATAATTTGCATCTCTGTCAGATCATAGGCAATGACGACCACGTCGTCCGCAAATCGTAGTTTGTTAAGTCTCTCGCCATCAATAGTTATGCCTCTGTTCTCCCAGTTTAGCATTTTAAAAGCGTATTCGAGGACGGTTATGAATAGTTTTGGGGATAATGTGTCTCCTTGCAGAACTCCTCGCTCAATTCTGATGTTATTAACAGCCATTGTGTCGTTCTTATATATATTCTAAATCATGGTGGCGTATCGGTAATCAATGCAGCTTTCAATCAGTGCTTCCATAATACTATCCATTTGAACGGTGTCGAATACCATGTGGAAATCTACAAAAGCGATTAACAACGGTCTGTTATATTCTACGGATTTCTCGATTAACAATTTTATAGTATGTAGATGGTCGTCTGTTTCAAAACCTGAACGAAATCCAGCCTGTTTTTTCAGTTGGCAAATATCTAGTTTATTTTTCAGTCGCGAGCTGATAATTCTGGTAAATAATTTATATAAGTGATTGAGAAGGCTCATCGACCGGTATTTTTAAAGGTCTGTCTTGTCTCCGTTCTTATGTAACAGAACAGTTACGCAGTTGTTCCATTTAGTTGGTATTAAGACATTATGTAAGTAAGCATAAATTAAAAAAAGTGTTGATTGTATTAAGAAGTGCAAAACCATCATACTTTATGGCCTCGATCACTAAACCATCTTGCCCCGGATGTTTGCTTTCTTTCATTTTCTTTAGTGAATGCCTTATTTCGTTAGTTAATATATCCGGAATTTTTTCCAACCCTTGATTGATTACTTTTCTCCTCGGTATTTCCTTCTGTGCTTGGTTTTTATGATTTCTGTACAATTGCGCATAGAACACCTCCACTGTCTTCAAAAGCTCGGTTCTATTTGTAACAATATCTCTGTTTTTATTCCTAGGTTTATTAAGGTCACACCTCCCGTTGTTTAATCTTCGGTTCAACAACTTTAAGCTTTTGTTAATTCCTATTGTTTTTCTGATGACTTCGGATTTAAACTTTCGGTTACCCTTTCTAATAGCTTTTGATATTTCTCTGTTTAGATTTATATACACATATAAAGATTATATATATATATATATATATATATATATATATATATATATATATATATATATATATATATAAAGATAGTTTAGAGAAAAATCCTGACCATTTATTTATTACTATTTTTCATATGTAACTACTGTTACTAGCAGATATTATCTTTGTAACGATTTCCAGAACGCAAAAAATCAAAAAACTTTTTTACCCTCCAATCTATTGAATGCCGTCAACATATTACACTCGACAAATGTATTCAAAACACGTGTTGACGGGGACAGAATACTAACTTTCAGACCCAAAAAGAAATTGTAAAAAATATTTGACTTGAGTGTTCAGGTATGTTTGCGTAAATTTTGCATAAAGGAAAATTTTGGGTTTTTTCTTTATTTAACATGCACTGTTAAAAGAAAAAATGTAAAACTCCTTAAACTTTGTATAATTTCTCATGGAATATTAATGTTGTTTGTTCAAAATTGCAAGCAGTTTTTTAATAATATATTATTACTTTTATTTAATTTTAATCATCATCATCAACATCATAACCCCACTACACCCACTTCTGGCTAAAGGCCCACACAAGATGTTTCCAACAACGCCTGTCTTGTACCTTCAACTGCCAGTTAGGATCTTGGTTATATCATCCACCCATCTTTTTGGTGGACAGCCAGGCCCATATTTTAAAGCTCTAGGGCGCCATTCCAGGATTTTCCTTACCCACCTGCTATCAGTAGTTCTTGCCACGTGCCTCGCCCAGTTCCATTTTGACCCTGCTATGGTCTAAACTACGTCAGCAACGTTCGTTCTTCGTTGTATTTTGCTGCTTTTAACTTGGCCACGAAGTGAGATACCCAGCGTACGTCTCTCCATGGCGCGTTGGGTTACTCGGATTTTTTTAGCAGACTTTTCAGTAAGTGTTGTTGTTTCCATGCTATAGGTTAAATCTGGAAGGATACATTGGTTGAATACCTTCCTTTTAAGAGATACTGAGATGTTGCTCTTGAACATTTGGCTCAACTTCCCGAAAGCTGTTTATCCCAATGAGATACGTCTCTCAACTTTGGTGGTCTGATTCCTTTTTGCTACAGTTATTCTGCGGTTTAAGTAAATGTAACTCTCTACGGTCTCCATAGGTATATTTCCAAGAGCTTGTTTCGGTAAATTTGTGATAATCTTGAATTTCCTGATGTTCATTTTAAGACCTGTATTCCCGGATTTATGTAAAAGATCACCTCTCATAAAACGTATCTTATAGTCACCTTCTGCTATTAAAGCGATATCGTCAGCAAATCTACCGTGATTTAGATGCTCGACGTCAATGTTGACCCCTATCGATTCCCATTGTAGTTTTTCCAAAATGTTTTCCAGAGCCAAGGTGGACAATTTTGGTGACATGATGTCGCCGTGACGGACCCCTCTAGTAATTAAGAACCTTTCTGATTTGCTTTCCAATTTAATGCAAGGAGTGGTTTTGGAATATATACTATTTATTAGAGTTGTATAGCGCCAATTCTGCAGTCTTTAAGTGTCGCCCATATCTCTAGAATGTCAAAGGCTCTTTAGAAGTATATAAATGCCATTACAAGGGGTTTCTGATATCCGATACATTTTTCGATTAGCATTGAATGTATATGGTCGATTGTGCTAAATCCAGCTCGAAAACCAGCCTACTGCCGGGTTTGGTATTCATCTAACTTCCTTGTGATTATGTTGCAGATAATTTTCGTAAATAACTTATAGAATTAGGAGAGGAGGCTGAACGGTCTATAGTTCTCCAAGTGGCGTCACCTTTTTTATGTAGAATAACAATGACAGCATTATTCCAGTCGTCCAGTTAATCTGTGTCTTCGAGGTATTTGGTAAACAATTTGACGAGTGTCTTATGTAGTTCTCTTTCCCCGTGCAATATCATTTCCCTCGTAACGCCATCTTCACCAGGAGACTTTCTATTGTTCATTTTTCGTAGTGCGTATATAATTTCTGATAACAGTTCTGGTACATTGTGAATCTCAACTCAGGAATCTCGAGAGTATATATTTTTTTACAGTATAGTTTTTTAATTAAAATAGATACTTTTTACTGAGCTAATTCTATACAGGATGTCGTATATAGTTTAAAACACACATTAAAAGTTTTATAAGACATGTTAAGTTGCTTTTTACAGCTTTTTTAAATATATTTTACGGTATACTTTTCTAAATTATTGGTGCTTTCAATACACCACAGATCAGTTAAGTTCAAAACCTATATTTCTCGTCGACTTCTCTTGAACAGCAATTCAAGCTGTTCGCTTCTGTGCCGCGATATCAAATGCTTGACCTACCTGCACCCTGGGTTCCAATAGCATCATTCTTTGAACACCAATCCGACGATTCCTTGCGAGCTGCTCCCTGTTTTCCTCCAGACAGTGTACCCAGAGCTAACCTCGCGGATTAATGCCGAGTTCGACCAGGGTTTAGCAATTGTCTTTGTTCTCGCTTGACTATTCGAGTAGATTTATACCACCTACTTGAGATACGTGACTACCTTCTCTGCTGTAGATTCTATCAAGGTGGCAAAGACCCCTGCTCGAAAAACTTTACTGCACTTTCCAGACGGGAAGCTTTTACGCACATCTACAGTTTGCAAGTAAATCCTTGCCTTCGCCACTCAACTTCAGTAATTCGCGACCAAGAAGAGAACATTAGAGCATTGTTAGGACGCCTTTTTTTTACTACTCTGAAATAATCTTGTCATCATTACGATAAAGGTTAGCAGTACAATCTTTTCCTCCGCTCTTGAGGCGACTTTCATATTATTAAATTAATGTAACTCTTTAATATTTGTAAGAAAATTAGTTCATTTTATAAAAGAATATTGTTGAATTTTAAATAAATGATAAAAAGTGTATTTCGTGATCTTAATAGATAAATTAACAAAAATACAATAGAAAACTCAGCTGGCTGTAATAAAACGCATTTTCACACATCAAAATAGTTTTAATAAACATAAAATTAATAATTTTTGTGTAACGATTCGTTCAAAATATAAAATATATCAAATGATACGTCCTAATTTAATCAGATACGCTTATATAACTAAACTCTTGCGCTTTTGGTGGAATAAAAATATCCGATTGTTGAACTAGTTTTTAAATATAAGTACTCTTTAAAATTATTTTAGTGTTAGAAATAAATCAAGTAAATGCTGGTATTAATGCTGCTGTATCTAATTTATTTATTTATTTTCTGTTTAAAAACTCTACAAAGTATTTAATTGATCAAGAATATTTTAGAATTTAATTAAAAAATTGTTTCAACTAATTTTTACATAAATTCACTCTTGTGCTATGCCACAAGTACATATTCATTCCACTTTTCATAAAACTCATCATTTTTTATCTGAGCAAAGAGAATGTTCTAAACATTTGTAGAAATAAATTGTTATCTGCTGTGTGAGCAAAATGCTCTAGGGAATTTGAAAAATGATGTATTTCGGCTATATATTTAATGGTCTATAATTTTATAAAACGGTGTTTATCATGATTTTTTTGCCTAAAGTTTTATAGAAACTAAATATGTGTATCTCATTTGCTTACAAATACAATATTTTCTAATTTTATGTTGTTCTATTCTAGATTATTGAAAAAATATATACATCTTATTTGTAAAGAACTTTCCTTAAGTGTTTGATGTAGTGGTGATAACTGTTATGTGGTGTCATTCTAAAGATTCCAAACGTTCAAACATATCTCTAGAAAGTTCTAGAACAATTCATACAAGAAATCAATACAGTTAGGGAAAACTCCCCTTACAAATTAGTCCTAATTAATAATCTTTCACAAATTTCTACAATAAAGGATATACAAATTTTAAAAATATTTAGGAAAATATGCTTATTATAGCATACATAGTTCCTGTAAAATTTAGTTAAAGCAAAGTCAAAATAAACATTTTATAAATTCTGGGATATTCTATATAAAAATTAGTCAAAATGCATCTTTTTCGTGAAGTTCTGTGATATTTTACAGGTTATTAGTAGATTTTGTATAGGTATTAGTACTAGTATGTGGTATTTTTGACAAGAAATACGAGCCAAATTGGTCATTTGAAATTTTTCGTATGAAGAATGTACTGCTAACAAATCCTACCCCATTTATTACAAGATATCAAGGGTCAAAATATTAAGTGTGGTTTTTATGAACAATAATTACAAAAGTTAAATATTCGGACACTTATGCAGTAGAAAGAGTTTTAAAATGTAAGATTAATAAATTGTTTATAAAATGGTCAGGTTTCAATAATAGTCATAATATTTAGATAGATTTCTACATACGATAATGATGCTGATAGTTTAATAATTCTATTTTCAAGTATTTTTTATTTTTTTTTAAACTTGATTCTTAATAATTTCTATTGGATCTTTCTTCCTTCTCTTCCTCATCCTTTTCTCTTCAATATAAAGTTAACTTTGTGAATTTTTTTTATTTCTTCTAAAAAGAGTTGAAGTTTCTTTTTATTGTCTGTTTTTACTGTTAAATATTTAACAGGGAGAGAGTTTTTTATTTTATTCTCTACCATTTCATTCTTAGCAAATAAATAAATTCTTCCATTCATGACTGTGACATCTTTTAATCGGAATCTAAAAAGTTAATTGAAAATAAAAATTAGCAAATTAACAAAAAACAAAATATACCAGTTTTAAAAATAACTTTTTACTGAACATGAAATCTCTCAATAGGATATATTTTTTTAAGAACATCTCTAACACTCCAACTAAAATACTCACCTGCACACCCAGCGCTCTCACATTTCGTGTCTTCTTCACCGAACCCACACACACACTTCTTGTACATTGCGTCACTATTTACAAAAATGTACCGTCATCATCGTCATTAGCTTATTCCATCCATAGGCAGATGTAAGCCTCCCCAAGTTGTCTCCAGTGAGCCCTGTTCCTTACTTTTTGCATTCAATAGTATCCGGCTAATCTTTTCTGTGGTCTACCTATCCATCTTTTTTGTGGCCCGTTTATCTTGTATGTGGTCTACCTATGCATCTTTTATGTTCTCTAGGCCTCCATTCAATCATACGGCGTGTCCATCTGTTATCATTCATCCTTGCGATATGCGCCCAGTTCCACGTTAATATGCATATTCATTGTATTACATCTGTCTTTTTTGATCTTCTTCGTATCTCGATGTTAGAAATACGATCTTGAAGTCTAATATTTAGCATTCTCCTCTCCATAGGTTACCTGGGGTTTATATATTAAACCTTTATTTAAAGCCCACTTTTTAATGCTATTTGTTAATACTAGCAGTACGTATTGATCGAACATTCTGGCTTTTATTGTTATATTGTTTGTATTGTACACAAAAATGTATACCACTTGATATTTATTTTAAGTCGTTACCGATATACAGGTTATTCAAATTATTAAACTAAATTTTAACTTTTAAGTGGCTAACTTAATTAACTCGTTTTCTATATCCGGTATCAAGAGAATTATTTTACTAGTAAACTTAATTTATTGTGTGGAAACTAAATATGATAACATACAATTTGTCACTTGTCAAATTTGATAGTGTACAAAGGCAACTAGGACTTTTTTTAATCTTCGTCGTGAACACACCATTAAATAGCATTTTTAGACCTTTGTAAAAATATATAGTACTTGATAGCTTTTTTGTCGTTACCGATATACAGGGCATTCAAATTATGTAACGGAATTTTAACTTCCAAATGACGAACAATGTACTCTTTTAATATTTGGGAACCAAAAAAATTATTTTACTAATAAACTTAGTTTTTTGTGAGGAAGGAAAATATAATTATACGAGATTCGTCACTTGTTACATTTGACAGTTTACAAAGCCAACTAAATTTTTTTAATGACACCCTCTATGTATAGTGTGAGCACACCATTAAATAAAATTTGTCAGATCGCTTACAAAAATATATAACACTTCATATTTATTTTAAGCTGTTACCGATATACAGGGCATTCAAATCATTGAACGGAATTTTAACCATTAAAAGGCTTACTTTATTTATTATCTTCCTATTTCGTGCAACAAAAAATTCATTTAATTGCAAATTTTGGCTTCCAGATCAAAATCGAAGCTTAGTACTGGGAGAATTTTATTGATATGTAGAATAGAAAAATAGTAAAAAACGTGAGACAGTTAAAAAAATGTCCCTGTACATGCTTTCCTTGTGGCAATTTATGAAATTGTACTGAAAAACCATAGTTATTCACAGGATGAACGATGGTCTGCGCAATATTCCATGTGATATCTATAGTTTAAAGTCAAACAGCATTGATGTCGTCTTGTCTAGTATTTTAGGTCTTTAACATACATTTATGTTTTGAGAGTTTGTTTTGCAAGTACATTATGAATTCTTTTAATAACTTGATTAGAAAAGTATCACCTAAGCTTTAAAAATATCTAATTTGATGAGTTGTTATTAAGGCGTTTCCGTTTTATTAACGGAGGGTAGTTTATTGTATATTACTATTAGAAAAAAATATTTTGATATTATAGCCTTATTTAACAACACTTGTTGCTTTTAACTTCAAAATCCAATTGTTTTATGGTAAGAAAATGTTTTTAATCAAAGATGTTAAGGGGCGTCTTACAAGGGTTCATGAATTTCTAAAAATGTTCGAATTGAAAAAACTGGGAAATGTTTCTCTACTTGACCCATAGAATATCCCCTTTAAATATAATAAACAATCTTATAACAGCATATATTATACAGCTTCCGTGCACCTTTCTGATTTATATTTTGGTCCGCGTCGAAAACAACAAAACTTTTCCCTTTCACGGACAATACGAGGGTAAGTAGTAGTACCCTTGTTAGGATTGAAGACGCCAGTCTTTTCAAAAACAATTTTCTTATTTTTCAACATAATCCCCTTTTAGGTATATACACTTTTCTTGACGTCCTTGCCGTTTTTTAACCCCTCCAAAAAAACAGGAATTGTCGAACTTGCCAAAATATTCTTCTGTCCAGGCGATAACCTCCTCATTTCAACAGAATCTTTCCCTGCTAGTAATTTCTTCATGTTTGAGAACAAGAAGAAATCCTAGGGAGCCAAGTCGGGTGAATACGGGGGCCGCAGCAGCAATTCATAACGTAATTCATGCATATTGGCGTCTGGAATTCCAGATGAATGTGCTGGAGGATTGTCGTGGTGAAACAGCACTTTTTTCTTCGCTAAATGGGGCCGCGTTTTCTTCAATTTCTTGTCAAAGCTGTCCATTAACTCACTATAGTATAGTCCAGTGATCGTCCTTCTTTTTTTCTAAGAAGTCAATGAGTATGATATCTTTTTGCATCCCAAAAAATCGTCGCCAAAACTTTTCCGGGCGATGGGACCGTCTTCACTTTCTCTGTAGCAAATTCTCCGGAAGCAACCCATTGTTTTGATTGTTGCTTGGTTTCGAGTGTATAACGATGAATTCAGGTCTCATCGACCCTGACAACTCGACGCAAAAAGTCCTTCGGATTTCGCTTAAATTGCTCCAAACACAGCTTTGAAATTGAAAGCCGCAGCCGCTTGTTGTCCACGGTGAGCAATCGCGGCACTCATCGGGCCGACAACTTTTTCATCGCCAACTTATCATGTAGAATATTAATTACGGTTCCTGTTGACATACTTATGACTGTTGTCACTGATGGCAAGGGGTCCCCATAAACAGCATCCAATTTCGCTTTTATCTCCTTACACATTTCCCCATCCAAAAACAAGAAACGAATCACTAACGTTACACTGCTTACTAAAGTGGCTGCCAAATGCAGATTAACCTATGAATCAGTGTCAAATTTTTTTGGTGCCATTTATCAGATAACAGCACACGATGGTAACATCAACTTGTCTTAGCAACGCCATTTGTCTTCAAACATGGGTACTTATTGAACCACCCTCGTAGTACTATCGTTAATGACCCTATCAAAACAAAACATGCCAAACGTCCTCGGCCAAAAGAATTAGTTACTGAAAGATAATGCTAATTGACAGATACTATCAAACATTCAACGATATTGTAGCTAAATGACACAGAAACTTCCACTGTAAAACCTAATACTCACTTTTGCAGTATTGATCCCACAGAGGCAGTATAATAGGAGTTCAACAATGGTAATAGTGTGGGAAAAGCTAAAATTACGCAACCTCTTATAATGGATGTTCATGGTAAGCTGTAAAAGAAGTGGTACAACGATCATAAAATTTGGATACTTAATGAATGGAGGAAAACTGTGGTGTGGTGGAATCATTACAATAAACTGCCGAATTATTGTGAATTAATATTTTCACATTCTCAATGATGAAGCTTTATTACTGGCTGAGAAACACTGTAATATTTTAAGGTGATAGCATACTGCTATTAGCCTTCGCTAAAGGAACATAGAGATATCATGGTATATAAGAATTAGAGACTTATGTATATCACATGACAAACATGCAAAGAGTCAGACAATACTTAGACGAAGCAGTAGAGAAATTTTATAGACCACACAGGTATCGACTCTGACGCAAGACCTGACACAACTCAAAATAGAACGAACCCGACATACAAATCATTGTATCATAGATCACTAATTTACTTCGAAACTCCATAACTGCTTCGCGACGAGTGCAAATTTGAAGAATTCGGAGAAGGTAAATAAAAAATTTAGTACAGGAACTCGAGGCCCAGCTGATAAAGTATCTAAAGCGCGCCTAAAGCATGCTGACCTATAGCTGATGAGCGTCGGGCACCTATGCGGAAGTGAAGTAAACAATTTAAAATTATACCACAAAGCAAAACAAATAGCAACTGATTGAAGATTCAGTCAATATAAACTAACAATTGTGTAAATAATGTAATCCTTATAAAAGTGTAAAAAGTTATTAAAAATTTTAAACTTCATTCCATGATATTTTTTCAAATTCTAAAATCGTTTTTTTCTTTATGCATAATACACCTGCTGCGGAGAAATCCCTAAAGCGCTACACCAGTGACACGTGTTCAGAGAAAGCGATTCACGTTCGTCTTGAATCAATGTAGATTGTACTCGGTCGGAAACACAGTCCCGAACAGATTATTCCAAAGGGATGAGGTTCTTTATATAAAAGACTGTTTGAAAAGGGTTGTACGAGGAGTAACAAGCTGAATCTCACGGATGTGAAATATTAGCGCGACATGTATTTCTAGCATGCACAGCTCTGAGAGGAATTAAGCACTTTTCATGAAAATACTTGTAGGATATACTCAAGTCGCCAACCGTTTTTCAATGTTCCAATGAAACAAGGTTGTTGGTCAGTTCCGGATGTCCAATCAGGCGAACAGCCCTCTTCTGAATAGAATTCAACAAACACAGTGTATGTTTGGGAGCAGAGCTCTAAACATGGGAACAGTATTCCATCGTTGGTCAAATTTGAGCTTCGAACAGGATTGACAGCTGCTGTGGAGTGTAAAGATATCTATTTCCAAATAATATTCCCAGCTTTCAAGAAGCTCTCTTTGCTACGCTTGAAAGATGTCCATGCCAAGACATATTTGCTTCCAAATTAACGCCTAGTAAATTGAGTGAGTGAGTGCTAGAGGAATGAAGTGCCCCAACATAACTATGTCGGGTTCAGCAACGTTAACTGTTTTAGAAAAAACTGCCGACTGAGTTTTTGTAGCGTTAAATTCTACTTGGTTACTGTCACCCAAGATAGAATTTCTTCCAGGTCTTTGTTAACTTGAACGACTTCTTGCGGTCTGCTGATATTTGTATGAGTAACCGATGTTTGAGAGTTTAAAGTAAATGAAGAGATAAATGTGCTATCATCTGTAAAGCTGTTGATTGGATTCCTAATCTTTTCCAGCAGATCGTTAATGTAAATGAAAAAAAGAGTAGGAGACAGTGTGGAGCCCTGAGGCACACCAGCGTTGATAGTAAAAGTATTAGAAAGAAATCCGTCGACTGCCACTCGTAAAGAACGCTTTTTGAGGAAACATGAGCCATTATTATTAATGATAAATTATTACAGGTTCTATATACATGTTCAAGTTCTGTAGATACATAATACAGAAGTGCCATCTCATCTACAGAGAAACCTTATGGCGGCTGATGTTCTGCCTTGGTATTTGAACCTTATGTATGTGATTATATAAAAATGTCATTTACGGTAGATCCTAAAATGGCAGTTTATTTTTTGCTTATTTTGTGAGATTTTTTTTTGTTATGCTTGGTTTATTTACGTGGGGATTTAGTTTATTGCTTGCTGGGAAAAATAATTTATTAAAAAACCCGGCTCGATATAGTCAGGTACATGTGGAACATAGTTTATATTACATATTTCTATTCTAGTCTCTCTCACTCTACTTTCTTTTATGTCTTGCTTTTTCGTACTCTTTTTCACACCTGTATGTTCCTTTCACTATTTTTTATGTTACTTTTAATAGTTACATTTGTTTATTTATAACTTGGTATATACGTATTTATAGATCTGAATGGAATTGAATTTGAGTAATTTACAGATGGATCGTGGTAATAAAATAGTGGATCGCTGTGTGGGCTATTTTTATGTCGTGTTATACGGACAGCATTTTTACCACAGATAAATTTAATACTGTCATGCTGAAGTAAATAAAAAAGATTGTAAAATTTCGCAAAGATAATCTTTTTTAATTAATTTTATTGGGTAGTAGAGCAATATATAAATTCTAGAAAGAGTAGTTACTTATTCGAAAATCTATTTAATGGGTTATTAAACAAACAAAACAATAGGAAACTAATTATTTAATTAGTTCTCTGCTCTCTGGTTCTTACTCTTTCCTCCAAATTTCCCCATAATGGTTTAAAGATGGTGAGAGTGCTAGCACCAAAATTCAATCTAGGATATCTCAAAATTTTTCCAAATTCAAAAATTTGTTTATTATTAATGATAAATTATTACAGGTTCTATGTACATGTTCAAGTTCTGTGAATACAGAATGCTTTACAGCATTTTCATCCACAGAGAAGCCTTGGGGCGGCTGATGTTCTGCCTTGGTATTTAAACCTTATATACGTGATTATATAATAGTGCCATTTCCGGTAGATCAGTAAATGACAGTGTGTTTTGTTGTTTTGTCAGATTTTTTTTTGTTATGCTTTGTTTTTTATGTGGAGATTTAGTCTGCTGGGAAAAATAATTTGTTAATAAATCCAGCTCGGCATAGTCAGGTACATGTGCTCCATAGTTTCTATTCTAGTCTCACTCACTCTTCTATCTTTCATATTTTGCTCTTTCATACTCTTTTTCCCACCTGAATGTTCCTTTCAGTCTTTTTTACATTTTTTTATACTTACATTACATTTGTTTATTTTCAACTTAGTATATACAATTTATAGATCTCAACCTAATATATATATATATATATATATATATATATATATATATGTATATATATATATATATATATATATATATATATATATATATATATATATATATATATATATATATATATATGAGTAAACATCTAATATTTCGATCAATAACGACCTGTGTGTGAAAAATGCTGCGTTTATTAGACATTGAGCATGCTCACAAAAAATGGATGAAACTTCAGTAAAGACTAAATAAAATAAATTGTTTTAATGGGTAGAACCAAAATCCTAAGCACAGAATCATATATATTTTATATATATATATATATATATATATATATATATATATATATATATATAGATATACATATATATATATATATATATATACATATAGAGAGAGAGAGAGAGAGAGAGGGTTCAAAAAAAAGAAATTTTATAGAAATGTATATATGAGTGGTCACGAAAAATCAATGCTCGAATTTTTTTGGGGGGACCCTCCTAAAAGTTGCCAATTGACTAAGAAATGAGATTGGTACAGTTTCAGCTCAATTGGATAACGTTAACCCGTGCATCATCAATATTGAAATTTTGACTTTTTGTGAAAAAGTCTAAAAACATTGCAAGATTCAATTACATCGGCTAGATTTTACTTTATTTAGTTTTTCAATATATACATAAAAAAGCTTTAGTTAAAACTATTTTCAAAAGTAAATATAGCAAAATCCAAATCGAAAATGGAGGATTTAGGAGAAAAGAAAAGCAAAAAGGTATAAAAATGAGAAGAAATAATGTTCAAATGCATTTTATTATTTAAAGTTTAGTTCTAAAAAAGGAGGCAATATACAGGGAAGAAGTTATTATTATTATTAACAATTTATTATCAGATCAAGGTGGTAATGGCTTACATATGGTGGCCTTTGAAGAGTCAGGAGAAATTTTCCTACATTCAGATACAACTTGTAAAAGAAACTTCCGTTGTTCTTGATCTTTCGTCAAAAAGGAATTGAAGTCTTAAATTAATTTTACCCCCCTTTCAGTTGTGTCATTGACAACCTTAAAACTATTTACTATTTTGTAAGCTTTTAAATAGTGTGAACTATCACACCATTCATAGGGATCAGTATTTAAAGAATTTGTATCAATTTCAAATCTATTGAAAAAATTTAGAGTTTGATGAGAAACAAAATAATCAATATTTTTATCCAATAAACTATTTACTTGTTCAAAATTGATCCTTGCTTTTACGTCCCTATCATCGTAACTTTTTTCTTCAACGGAAATTAATTTTAGACTTTTGCAGCCATGATTGTTTTAACATTTTTTCTAAAGTTTCATCAAAAAATGAAAATGCGATTAGCTTCGAATTGAGATACCACAGATGATTTATCATTTTAGACAGTGCCTTGTCTGCAAGTTCTGTATCAATTTGTCTTTAATTCACAAAAGATTTTAAATATTTTAGGTCTTGGTTGAGGGCTAAAGTGGGTATGGGGGAGTTGAACCACGCTTTTACATAAATATTGACTATAAATAAACAAATGTCCGTGACTTGAAAGCTTCAACTTTTTTATTTTGCTCTGTTTTTAGATCCTTTTGCCTTTTTTGCTGTTTTCTCCACTCTTCGTACAGTTTTTCTAATTTTGCAACACAATCTTTCAGGTGTCTGGCTGGTATCTTAGCTTTCTCCTAAAAAATTAAAACTTGCAGCTTCTCTGGTGTTTAGTTTCACTTGCCGTATATTATAAAATAAACTGCATAAAACTTGACAATTAGATGGTAATTTACTGCCACTGATTTGAGGAGACATGTCTCCGATTAAATATACCATTTCTTTCTGCCTTGAACTCGACCCCAACTAGCATGGCTCGTTGGGGTCACTAAAGGAACGTTGTTAAAATGTTCACTGTTTGAAAGATAAACGTAAACTAAAACTTTCTGACTTCTCCCCGGGCATCCCAGACAAACAACAAAAAAGAAGGAGTGTGGTTTATAACACTCCAGGTGGAATTCTTTGATAAAAGGGTTCTTAACAATAGCTTTTTTGTAACAAAAACAGCCTTTTAAAGAATAGAACTAAATATCAGGTAGAGGTAGGTACCCATTACCTTGCAATTCACAAAATTATTTATGAAGTTAAAACAAATGACAATTTTATGTCTTATTATATATTGTATAATAATGTATTTGTCTCTTTGTTTATAATATGGGCGACTTTAATGTCCACAATATCAACTGGCTTAAATATTCAAATACTACCGACGAACAAGGTCGTGAAGCTGAATCATTCTCAATCAGTTATGGCTTAACTCAGCTTATTGACGAACCAACACGGATCCCTGATCGAGACGGGGAGTTCGCCAGTCTTCTTGATCTGTTTTTAACCACCAATCCGGAGATTTACACGGTCACCGTAAATCCGCCGTTAGGTTCTTCCGACCATAAACTATTTTCGACATCGAGTATCCTGCCAATCAGTGACAGAGAGGCGCCTAGGCCGCGCAAGATTTGGCACTACAAATCTGCTAAATGGGAAGACCTTATGGAATACTTTCGAACTTTCCCTTGGATGGACATTTGTTTTCGATCCGATAACCCATCTGACTGCGCCAGGGAGGTCTCCGATGTTATTTTGGCTGGTATGGAAGGCTTACATCCCTTTTTCGAAGAAATGCTCCTCCAACGGCAAGCCTTGGTTCGACCGAAAATGCAAAGAAGCTGTTGCTTCTAAACATATTGCCTATCGGCAATGGCGTGAAAATCCTAACACCGTAAATCGTAACATCTTTGTTCATGCCCGGAACAGATGCAAGGGAATTATCGACGCAACCAAGGAGGCACACAATCAACGAATTAGAAACAAACTTCTCGCTTGTCCCAACAATTCCAGGTCCTTTTGGGCAGTCGCTAAGGCAGTTAGTCAAAATTTTACCAAATCCACCATACCACCACTCACACGGCCAGATAATTCCATTGCAACCACACCTGTTGAGAGAGCGAACTTGTTGGCTGAACTCTTTGCTTCATATTCTACTGTCGATTTCTAAGGAAAAACACCACCTACTATTCCCGTATTGCAGTTAAGGATGCCCGATGTTGTCTTCAGACAGCGCATCATAAAGCGTATTTTAATGAAGCTAGACACCAAGAAGGCTTCTGGCGCTGACGGAATACCTGCGATAGTTCTCAAAAACTGTGCAAGGGAACTAACACCAGTTTTCTGTAGACTTTTTAACCTATCCTACAGAAAGGGAATATTTCCGTCCTGCTGGAAATGTGCCACGGTTCAGCCGATACCTAAAAAAGGTAAGAAGACCTTGCCAAATAACTACCGATCAGTTGCACTGCTTTCAATAATATCGAAAGTTATGGAAAAGGTTATCAATGAGCATCTTCTAAAATATCTTGAGCGATTCAATATTATTAGCGATCACCAATATGGTTTTCATAAACATAGATCAACAGGAGATCTTCTGACTTATGTAACACATGTTTGGAACAACGCAATTGAACACTTTGGAGAATCTCGAGCGGTTGCTCTTGACATATCCAAGGCATTCGACCGTGTTTGGCACGATGGACTGTTGGCTAAGCTACGCTCTTATGGTATATCTGAAAGGTTCTGTTTGTGGCTCTCATGTTTCCTCAGAGAGCGTTCTTTACGAGTGGCGGTCGACGGATTTCTTTCTAACACCCTCACTATCAACGCCGGTGTGCCCCAGGGCTCCATACTGTCTCCTACTCTTTTTCTCATTTACATTAACGATCTGCTGGAAAAGACCGGGAGTCCAATCTATAGCTTTGCAGATGACAGTACGCTTGTCTCTTCATTCACCTTGAACGCTAGGACATCGGCTGCTCAGGCGAATATCCGCAGACAGCAGGAGGTCGTTCAACTTAACAAAGACCTGGAAGAAATTCTATCTTGGGGTGACAGTAACCAAGTGGAATTTAACGCTACAAAAACCCAAGCGGCAGTTTTTTTCTAAAAAAGTTAACGTTGCTGAACCCGACATAGTTATGTGGGGCACTCCATTCCCCTAGCATCGTCGCTCAATTTGTTGGGCGTTAGTTTGGGAACAAATATGTCTTGGCATGAACATGTTGCAGGCATAGCAAGGAGAGCTTCTCAAAAGTTGGGAATATTATTTAGAACCAGAAAGCTTTACACCCCACAGCAACTGTTAATTCTTTACAAAGCCCAAATTCGACCAACTATGGAATACTGCTCCCACGTTTGGGGCTCCGCTCCGAAACATACACTGCATTTGTTGGATTCTGTTCAGAGAAGAGCGGTCCGTCTGATTGGGGACCCGGAATTGACCGACAGCCTTGATTCGCTGGAACATCGAAGAACGGTTGGCGACTTGAGTCTGTTCTACAAGTATTTTCCTGGAAAGTGTTCGAAGGATGTAGCCCGCTTAATTCCTCCCAAAGCGGTGCATGTTAGAAATACACGTCGCGCTGGTGCTTCGCATCCGTATGAGGTTCAGCTTGTTACTCCGCGTACAACGCTTTTCAAGCAATCTTTTATATGGAGAACGTCATCCCTTTGGAATAATTTGCCCGGCGCTGTGTTTCCCACCGAGTACAATTTACAGCGATTCAAGAACAACGTGAATCGCTTTTTCCGCACTCGTGCCGCTCCTGGAGCGCTTTAGGGACTTCTCTGCAGCACGTGTGCTAGACCCATAAAAAAAAAAAAAAAAAAAAAAAAAAAAAAAAAAAATACAAAGGAAACAGAAAATGGTCAAAAGTATTTAAGTTAGGTATCTTTGTTGCCATTTTTCACTTTCGTTTTCTAAACAGGTCGAAGGTCGAATTTGGGGATTCGAATCATGTCCGGTTAAATATCTTCAAATATAAAAGTTTTAACAAAAAAGTGGTGGGACTAACACTTTAAGACAACAACATTTCCTATGAAATGAGAGAAGAGTCAGGTTTCTACGAAGAACAGTTTTCATTTTATGAGGGAAAAACCACTATTTTTTTACAAAACATCTAATTTTTCAGCTTTAACTTCGCTGAGGCACGGGTTAACGTTATCTAATTGTGCTAAAACTATGCAAATCTTATTTTTTAGACAAACGGAAAATTTTAGGGTGGTCCCGCCGATGAAAATATTTTTCCCCTCTATACCTTTTGACTACCCTATATATATATATATATATATATATATATATATATATATATATATATATATACATATACATATACATATACATATATATATATATATATATATATATATATATATATATATATATATATATACACATATATATATATATATATATATATATATATATATATATATATATATATATATATATATATATATATATATTATAGAGTTATGATGTGTATTTAGTATTTTTCACTGCACTATTGCACTTTGTTGCTAGCACTCTCACCATCTTTGAACCATTATGGGGAATTTTGGAGCAGAGAGTAAGAAGCAGACAGGAGAGTACTAATTATTTTGTCGTTACATTATTTTAATTTTTAATAACCCATTAAGTAGACTTTCAAATGAATAAGTAACTCTTTATAGAATTTATATATTGCTTTATTACACAATAATATTAATTAAAAAAGAATATCATTTCAAAATTTTATAGTCTCTTTTATTCACTTCAGAATTACAGTCTTAAACTTATCTGTGGTAAAAATACTGTCCGTATAACACGACATAAAAATAGCCCACACAGCGATCCACTATTTTATTACCTCCATCCATCTGTAAATTACTCAAATTCAATTCCATTTCAGATACCGAGAATCAAACGATGTCCTGCAAATCAGAGAAGTTATTGTCCTGCCGGAAATAAGTTCGGACCTACAAGAGGTTCAGTGGTATGCGGTGACACAAGCCCGCAGGATTACAAACGTGAGAGTGTTGAATTTCGGCAGAGAAAGGGCCTACACGCTTAGAATAGATGTGGCAGGAAATGAGGTTCAAACAATTTTGAGGATTCCAGCTAACTACGACCCTCGAATTATGATAGAAGTTTATGGATTTTAGTTGGCAAAGAGGGAATATCAGGGGTTAAGTTTGCGGTTTATATTGTGAGAAAATTGCCTAGCTAATGGGTTTAATTTACATATTTTGTACTGCATTATTTATTTGTATTTTTGGGTGTTGAAAAAGTAAAAATCTACTCGTTTGGCATAGATATGGTAAGAAATTAAGTTAAAATAACTTTTTGCATTTCAACCCTCGAATTATGCGTAGAAATTAATAGATTTTAATTGGGTACAATGGAACTATCAAGGGTTTAGTTTGTGGTCTATTTTACGAATAATTGTCCTGTTAGTAGTTTCAGTTTACATTCTTGTTTTTTAGTGTCATTTGCTAGCTTACAAAATTTAATATTAAAATACAGAATTCTTCATAAAATAACTTGAATGAAAATAGATTTAAGTATAAACACTTGCACATTGGCCTATACCCATAGAATATCTTTTTTAGGTATTTTAATGGCCCTTCCACAGATCATTATGATAGGTTTCTTAATATAATTTGTAGTGTAATTTTCTTAAATAAATTAAATTTTGAGTTAATTCCCTTTCTTCTTCAAATATCCAAAATCCTAGACAACCAAAATAGTAGGCAGCTGGAGCAGCAGAAGCATCCCTGGATGAACAGCATGAAGCGAGGTGGCAAGAACACCATTTATGGTATGTAGTGATTGCAAGAAGATGTGCTAATAAAATAACCCACTTAAAGTACTTATAGAAATTTCGAGTGAATAGTCGAAATAACTTAATCCTTTAATTTATTGTACTCTGCAGATGATAGCCATTTACTTGAAAATGTGAAAGCGTCGAATTATGGCAGAGTCAAGGTAGTTAGAATTGGCGTCGCAGAATGGGGCTCAAAAATTGTTGCTAAATATGACTTTCAAATTTTGTTGAAGAGGAGCAATTATTTTAGACCTTGAGACTGCTCAGTATATATAACCACTACACCAAACACTTTATTTTTGTCCTCGACGCGTGTTTCATGTTAGCTTCATTATCATTCAATAAACGGACGTCGAGGGTAAAAATAAAGTTTTTGGTGTAGTGGTGATATATACCGAGTTGCTTCATTATGTCAAAGATTCAACATTCCCAACATAGTTAGATCTTGAGAACATGCAAAATTTTCTAAAAATATGTAGTTAGTTATGATAACGATAAAAGCTTTATCCTGGTACTGTTAAGAACGGCCTATATTACCTGCTATGATTCATCTTATAACGAGTAAGAGGAGGAGGTTCTCAATTTTATACGTATATATGCAATATTGTTCAAATATCGTAATAATTGTGTGCGTTAGTTTATATAGGCTTTTGAAACGACCGACTAAATTTCACGGATATATGTACGTATATGCATGGTCTCAATATTCATATAGTCTATCAGGCTGTTGAATTTTACTAGATTAATGCAACAATTTGGTATATCTTACTTCGGTGGAACGTAGAGACAGAAGATCTAGAAGACGTTCAGGTTGTTCCTTCTCGTATTGTCGTCACAAACTGAACAAAATCGTAATACTCAGAAATATTTAAAAAGCACAGACACAAAAGGCCTGTAGCAAACAAACTTCAGCGCCATCCAGTGTCCATGGCCAAAACTTGTAATGTAAAAGCAAAACACGGTAGAGAATATGAGATTTCGTACCTCAGTCCCTGTATTTTTAATCGGCAAAACTTTTAATGACGGTTTGGTTCGATAAGCTTTTATATTCTTTAAAATATTTACTTTGTTGATAATTCTATGGGCAACGAGTTGCATGATAGTAGGTTCCTTTCTGAAATTTGCAAAACCACGATGAGGCTGTCAAGTGCTAATATCGGCCTATATACCGGGGACACCAGGGTTCCTGTTTAAATTACTTAATATTTAATAGCGGTATTAGTACCCTATTTGCTTATAATGCCAAAAATGTGAAATATCATTTTCTCTAGAGTGTTCTGTTCTGGAATTAAGAGGTTTGGCGAGTCACACCGGATAACATTCAGGTTTGTTGGTATTAGCACCTTTAGGTGTATACTTTTTAAAAACTCTCCTGCTATTATGGTTGTACAGCTATTGCCTCTTCATCTCTGCTCGCTGATGAGCGAAACATGATATATTCTAGTTTCATAGATCGCAAGCTCAGGGTGTTCATTACTTCTTGTTTTGGTATAAACATGTCGCATGCATAGTCCATAAAGTTTCTAATATGTATATATATATATATATATATATATATATATATATATATATATATATATATATATAGTTAGTCCAAAAAGTCTCCATACACCGCATAATTTCTATACTATTTCTCTGTTATGTTTAAGTAATTAATGGGAACTATGAGAAAACATGTAGAAATTAACCAACGAGGATTAGTATTAAAAACAACTATGGAGCATTTTATTTAGAAGCTATATCATTATTATAAAAATGTAAACAAAATTAATGTCAGAAAATCTTCATACACTCAAGAACTGCATTGAAAAAAACACGTTATAATCAGCCGCATTTTCTGTTGCTCGGTAAACTGAAAACAAATGAATAATTTTCGGCCATACTTTATAATGTGTCACTTGTTGCTAGTAATTTTGCAGTGGGTTCAAAGTAGTATTAAAAATGAGCGAGAGAAATTCGAAAGATCATAATTGATTTGTGGACAATCGTACAGAAAATTGTTAAAAAGTCGCATGCTACCGTTCAGTATATTGTAAACCAGAATAAACCAACGGGTTCCTATAAAATTCGACCACGCTCCGGTCGTCTCAAGACACTGACTCCACGTGAAGAGTCCAGTATTGTTAGACAAATAATTATAGATCCCAAGAAAAATGCACCAAAATTAAAATAAGAAGTACGGGAACTATTTTCGAAAATGTTTGTTCACAAACAGTGAGAAATTGTTTACACAGGGTAGGCTATAAGGAGTGTGCAGCCAGGAAGAAGCCGTTAATTTCGAAAGCTAATCGCAAAAAGCGCTTAGCTTTTGCTAGGGAATACGTTACTAAACCTGCTGAATTTAGTGAATCCGTTATACAGTATTCGATATTAAAAACATTTGTTCCACGGTGAGACAAGGGCGTGGCAGTCCACTGGAGGAATTGGAAATTTATATTTTGTTAATGGTACCATGGATCAGCATGTTTATCTGAACATTTTGAGAGACAATTTAAGAGAAAGTGTCAAAAATTAGCACTCGAAGAAAGATACATTTTCCAACAGGACAATAATCCGAAACATACCGCAAACTTGGTCCGAGAATGGAAGATCCATAATGTGCGACAGCAGGTTCATACACTCCCGCAAACCTGATGTTAACCACATCAAGCATTTATTATTATATATAATAGACTCCGCTCGCGGGAGTTGATTCACTATTATCGCCACTGCTTATTCCTTATGGTACTTAATGTAATAAAATATATCCTATATCCTGGCCAGAAAACCTATGTATGAATTAAAAAAAAACACGTAAATCGGATAAGTGGTTCTCGAATAATAAGCGCAGTAACGGACAGACAAACAGATAGAGAGACGTTGCGCGTTATATGTATTATATATTATTATTATTATTATATAACCCGGCCTAAGAACATATCTATGAATTTAAAAAAAAACACGTAAATCGGATAAGTGGTTCTCGCATAATAAGCGCACTAACGGACAGAAAGACAGACAGAGAGAGAGCATTGCATTTTTATATATATTATATTCTTTGCTACATGATATTGTTCAAAATTTAACGGTTTGGACAGCGTATTGCAAGAGAGCGCGCCAGCCACAAACTTTTTTTCCAACTTGATTCACTATTATCGTCGCTACTTACTTCTTATATTACTTAATGTAATAAAATATCTATCTATAATCTGGTCAGAGAACATATGTATGAATTAAAAAAAAAATCACGTATATCGGATAAGTGGTTCTCGAGGAATAAGCCCATTAACGGACAGATGGATATATATATATATATATATATATATATATATATATATATATATATATATATATATATATATATACATATATACGTTACAATAGAGGTTTTCACAGATGGTGGAATGTAATACATTAAAATGCCATCTTTCAATCCGTTCGTCTAACAATGAATTTGCACGACGTTTCGCCAAAACCTCGTTTGGCATCTTCAAGTGCTCTTGCTGCTGCTGCTACTCGATATCATGTTTCAAAAAAAGTATGTAAATCGGATAACTGGTTTTCGAGTGATTAGCGCACTAAAGGACAGACAGACGGACAGAGAGACGTTGCATTTTATGAAAATATATATATATATATATATATATATATATTTTAGAAACTTTCTTGACTATGCATGCGACATATTTATATCAAAACAAGAAGTAATGAACACCCTGAGCGTGCCATCTATGAAGATAGAACATATCGTGTTTCGCTCATCAGCGAGCGTAGATGAAGAGCATAGCTGTACAACCATAACAGCAGGAGAGTTTTAAAAAGTATACACCTAAAGGTGCTAAAAACAACAAACCTTAACGTCATCCGGTGTGAATCGCCAAACCTGTTAATTTCAGATCAAAACACTCTAGAGAAAATAATATTTCACACCTTTGTCACTATAAGCAAATAGGGTACCAATACCGCTATTAAATATTTAGCAGTAACTGTACCAATAGAGTACTAGTGCTATAAAAAAAAGTAAGGAACCCTAATGTCCCCGGTATAGAGGTCGATATTAGCGCTTGACACCCTCATCGTAATTTTGCAAATTTCAGAAAGGAACCTCTACCTTGCAACTCGTTGCCCATACAATTATCAACAAAGTAAATATATTAAAGAATATAAAGGCTTATCGAACCAAAACCGTCATTAAAAGTTTTACCCATTAAAAATACAGGGACAGAGGTACTAAATCTCATTTTCTCTACCGTGTTTTGCTTTTCACTTAAAAGTTTTGGCCATGCACACCGGATGGCGCTGAAATTTGTTTGCTACAGGCCTTTTGTTTCTATGCTTTTTAAATTTTTCTAGTTGTTGTCTAGATGTTGTTCAATTTGTGACTACAGTACGACAAGGAACAAGCTGAATCTTCTTGATCTTCTAACTGTACGTTCCACCGTAGTAAGATACCAAACTTTTGCTTTAATCTAGTAAAATTCAAAAGCCCCTCCTCAGGAGATGTTTAAGACCACAGACTGATAAAGGAATTGTTACTAACAATTACAACTAGGTAGCTCGATCGTTGAGTTCTAACCCAATAATATAAAAACTACATCAACTAATAAAAGTAAACCAAATCGATATATCAGCAGTGACCACTATTCACATATCAGTCAATCATTACTGTTCTCTCAGTGGTCGATCCTAGTCCGGCTGATGAGTCGTGATATGGCCAAATATGCCCCGAGCTGAATTGATAGATGAAAGAACAGTTGGCATTACTAAACTCTTCACTTTGTTCATTTTTAGTAGTTAATATCACTCTCCGTGTATTCCTAACACACATCGATCTAGAAGATACAAAGTAGTTACGTTAATTGGTCACCAGTCTTTCTTCAATGTTCAATATAATCGAGGTTCCGCTAATTTTTAAGTTCTTAATCAAACAAATAGTCCTCTTTCGGAAAAAAGCCAGCCAACGTGAAAGCAGTACTCTTTCAATGATCGAATCTTTAGTATTAAATTGTAATTGAACTATGTCGTGGAGAATATAGATTTCTACTATAAATTAATATTTCTAGTTTTTAAATAACTCGCTTTATTATGCCTGCTACTAACCCCATGTAAGTTAAGTAAGTGATGATACCATAGAAATGAAATGCCCCAAGTTACAATTCCTTACCTGTTTCTGTTAAGTTATAAAACATCCTGCTATTAATTGTCCTTGACAACGGCAGCTGTGGTTCGAGCATCCAAGTTAATTGACACAGCAAACTTACTATGAACAGTAAAGCTAGATATTGAATTTTTGATTTAATAAGCTGTTCATTAATATTAAAAAAAATAGATACGAAACGGGGTTTTTGAATAAAAAATAATTATCGATTTTTTTATTTTATTTTAAAACTTTATCATAAATAATATTGACAACCGATACTAACCACTTTTTAAATTTTTTTTACAATTAATCTATAATATATATAAAATGCAACGTCTCTCTGTCTGTCTGTCCGTTAGTGCGCTTATCACTGGAGAACCACTTATCCGATTTACGTAGTTTTTTTTTTTTAAACATACTTATGTTCTCTGGCCAGGTTATAGGCCATATTTTATTACGATAGGTAGCATAAGGAATGAGCAGTGACGATAACAGTGAATCAAGTCGGAAAAAAGTTTGCCGCTAGCGCGTTCTCTTGCAATACACACCCTAAACTGGAACAATATTATGTAGCAGAGAATATTTATATATTATAATTTTTTTAAAAAATTCTGGAATATTCTCCACGGGGTGTAGATTGAACGAAAATTATCATGAGTGCATTACCTTTAATAATTTGTCTGGTATATAAAAAAAAAACAAAAATTTCAAGGTGATCAGTTTTCATTAAAGATTGGAAACAAACTTTGTTGAAAACTCATTTGGGGTGTGTTTTTGTGAAGTCACGGATCATTTTATACCTCTGTAACAACATTTTTTATTTTAAAAGCAATCAACGTACGGAACACTGATTGCGCAAGTTCAACTTGCACTTGACAGGTTTTTTGTTTATAAAATTCACCGTTAAAGGAGAAGTAAGTGTTGTTATAGAGATAAACAATTATTTCTAAATATTTTTCTTTAGTTGTATTACAATTGCCACTAATCAATGGAAGATATATATATGTTATATATATATATATATATATATATATATATATATATATATATATATATATATATATATATACATATATATATATATATATATATATATATATATATATATATATATATATATATATATATATATATATATATCATTATCGAACGAGGACAAATGGGGAATGCGAATAATAACCTGTACAATTTGGGTACACAAGAGTTATGAATCTAATCAATGACAAACCCTTGGATATGTCATCTGATTACATGACAATGTCGTATAATTTCAAAAATCCATATAAAATTGGGTGCAATCCAAATCTATGGATGAAGGTGGAGACTCCAACAAAGGCTCAGACGGATCAAAAACTTCGAGCATAGTAAGCGCTGGGATATATGCAGAAAAGCCTAAGTGGAGCTTTACCATTCCACTAGGGGCAAGTGCAACAATATTCCACGTAGAAATACACGCAACGCAAGCATGTGTTCACGAAAATATTAGACGAGGCTACTACAATCAAGAAATATATAGTCACTCAAACAGTCAAGCTGCTCCAAAGGCTTTAGATGCCTATCAAACCAACTCCAAGAAAACAATCGTGTGTAAACGCAACTGGTTGGAACTATCCTTTAGGAACGACAGGGTTGAGTACTGTCGATTCCAAGACATTCAAGTATAAAAGGTAATGGAAAAATGGAACCAGCATTTGGTATACTAAAACAAGAGAACAAAACAATAGTCAACAGATGGTAGTATCAGCAATATCTAGATCATAGTTTAGAAACATCTAATCAAAGACATGCTAGGAACGTAATTGGCGGCCCCTCAAAGAAACTAACAATTAACATTCTTTGTTTAATAAAAGCCTAGACCAACCTAATAGTGGAATTGATAACCTGCCACTATCACTTGAGGATAAATTTACTGAAAATGGTTATTTACAATGGTCTCATGACATGCAGGCTATGTAGTGAAGAGGAAGAAACCTCTATGCACATCCTATGTGAATATATGGCTTTAACTCGGAACATACTCAATACTCAAGGGCTTGGAAGGAAAATAATAAACTTTTTAAAAGGGACGACGCTTATGTAACCAAGAAAGGGGAGGACAGTAGGCCAAAAGGCTTCAGTTCACAAACTGGCATATTCGCCTACCCAACTTACAACCAACCGATCATGAGACAGTATGGAGCTGACTAATTTTTTCAGCAGATCTTTTTTGCATAAATATGCATATGGTGGTAGAACTGATTTGGTGAACTGATGAACAGCTACAGTAGGCAACCGACCAAGAAATTTGGAACCTATAAGGGCGTAATAAACGTGTTTTTTATTTCTGTAATTATGTTCCTGCTTAGTTATGTCATTTAGTTGTTTACATTTATTTCGAATACTAACAGGAGTTTTAGGGCTTATCATATTAGGATTTTCACGCCACTGTCGTCTTCTTTTAATCCTCGATATAACTAAAGTTTCTTCCAAAAACAAATATAAGCTTCTAAAAACATCAGAAACTTTTTTTGCGTAATCACGTAGAAAAGAAAAGTCTATCACAGTACGGGAGTATTTACCTTTAGTGGCTCTTATTTCTGCTAAAATTATTAGGCAGTTTATTTACATATCAATTTCCAGCTATTCAAGGTATCGTTGCAAAAGATTTCATAAAGTTAACAGGCTTTGTATATTTGTATTTATGAGTACATTCATTATTTAAACACATTTATTTAGCCTACATTGCAACAAAATTATATTTTCCTGGCGGTGGCCGAAAGGCATAAATTTCCGTGGCAAATAAATAAAAATTAGTACTGTTAAACACGAATGTTTTTAAAGCAATAAATATAGTTACATTACATGTAACGTACATGCATTACAACAGCTAAAAAATACAACAGGACAAAATGTTATTAACATAAATCAAGCTCGTGGTAATGTTTTAATTTTGGAGAGGGCTGATAAAATGTTGGCATTTTTACTTCTCTTGCTAAAAGAAACCATTGTATTTGTAAAAAAAGTCACCCTCTATAGACCAAGACGGCGACCAGAAATTTTGACCTGTCGACTAACCGTCTGTCTAGTTGTTCATTCTATCAGGCGAGTCGAATAAAAGCCCTTAACGTTGATTTTGCACTCCCAAAAATGGACTATCGTTTAACCACTTGAATCAAGATCCAAAACATTTATTGGCACTAAAAAAGTCGGGCGCCCCAAAGGGCAGACGCCGCCGAGACCAAATCCAGCTTTAGAGCTCAAAAAACGTTCTAGTTCAAAAACTCGAAAAACGACCGTTTTTGGCTAAAAAAGCGGGTCCAGCTTCGTCCTCCGGTATTGGAAGCGTCTGTCTTTTACAGGTTCCCTCTTATTTTATCAAGAACAAACTATACTATATCCGTTTGCAAGGCGAAGTAATAAATCATGTAAAATTATACAAATTAGTAATAAAAGTGACCCAGTGGGTAATAAACCAAAGGTGGGTTATTTTACCTGATGGGATTAATTTGGATTATAAACCGTATCGAGGGTGTACTCTCAGTTTATTTTCTCACGTAACACGTAGTGCATCAGTTCAGAACAATAAAGATGTCTTCCCCAAAACGTCAAAAAATAACGGCTTTAAGCTTAAATAAAAAGATCATATTTAGAAATGTGTCGAATTACATCAAAAGTGATAAAAACCTTAATTCAAGTGTCGACGATAGTGTTCAAAAGTGTTCCCTAATGACTGGAGGACTAGAGTTGGAAAAACAACTAGCTATCGAATTTTGAAGGAAGAAAGGGCAGGAGGAGTTACTGCGCCAAAGCTAAAACCAGGTAAAATAAAACTGGAGCTGACAGAAGATGCAAAAAATTCCTTGCGCAGAATCATTCATGAGTTTTTCATTGAAAAAAAAATCCCACCTTAGACTTAATTCTAGAGGCTGTTAAAAGTAGATACCAGCGATGGGCAGGACCAAGTTGTGAGACCTTTTAAAATCAATTAATTTTCGTTGGGAAAAATTTCAAAGAAAATCCGTGTTAATTGAAAAGGGAGAAATCGTACGCTGGAGAAGAGAGTATCTGAGAAAAATTAAACATGAGCGTTCTCAAGGAAAATGCATTTATTAAAAAAACGAAATAAGTTTTGGCAGGACAAAAACGTTTTAAGTTCAAGACAAGCTTTTACGGAAGGTTGGTCAACCGGTCTCCGTCCACCATCTGGAAAAGGACGCCGATTAATTATAACACATATAGGGAGTACCCACGGTTTCGTTAATGGCGGTCTGCTTACATTCGAATCGAAAAAATCAGGAGATTACCACGAGGATATGAATTCTGATGTGTTTGAAGAGTGATTTGCGCAGATGATAGATTTGATTCCCCGAATGGATGGCAGTCTCGGTTAGCTCAGCGAAATATATTATTCTATGATGACAATGTTAAACGCGAGTTAATACAACACAAACACGAAGTTTTAATAAACAAAGATAAATACTAAGTTGGGAATGTGGAATCTTTGGCACAATGATACTACTCAGTATATATCACCACTACACCAAACACTCTATTTTTGCACTCGACGCGCGTTTCGCTAACCATGTTAGCTTCATCAGGAGCGACGATTGACTAAAGCTAAACTACAAATCTACCCTATTTATACTTAGCCTAACCCTTGAATTACTCAAGCGGAACTAATGATATAGGCAAGGCACTCAGTTCCGGTCAAGTAACCAGTAGAGGGGACTATAAGGAATAGGCCCTCTGTCTTTATTTAAACTACTTTTACATTTTATGATTTCCATACTTTCGTATGCGTTCAACAAACTCCTATCAGATACATTTTTTATTAATCTTAGATTATCTAATGTTACAGTATGATCAGCTTCAAGGGCATGTTCGGCAATGCTAGACTTTTCTGTTCTGTTGTATCTTAAGTGTGCTAAATGTTCTTTAAATCGTATTTTAATTGACCTTTTAGTTTGCCCAACATACTTTTTGTCACAATCATTACAACTAATTTCATAAATTCCACTTTTCTCACAATTAGGAATCTTATTTTTGGGATTTCCTAAGATATTCCTTAGATTGTCTGATGACTTATAGACTAAGGTCAGGCCTACCTTATTAAATACCTTATTGAGTCCCTTGCTATATTTCGGATTATATGGTATGGAGACATACTTGGTGTTATTTTCTTCGCGTGTAAAAAAGGTGGAATTCTGAATATTAAACCTAAATTTATGTCTATTTATTAGCTTATTTACTAAGTCATCGTCATAACCATTAACTCTAGTTATATTTCTAATACGATTCCTTTCTTTATTAAAGTTTACTCTATTCAGAGGGAAAGTGATCAAACGATGAACTAAAAAATGTAATGAGGCTAATTTATGTTGTTTGCAATGAAATGAATCATTAGGAATATATCTATCTGTTATTGTGTCCTTCCTATAGATATCAAATTCTAATCTATTTTTATTTTTAATAATTAAAATATCTAGAAAAGGCAATTGTCCTTTGTTCTCAACTTCGTAAGTGAATTTAATGGAATCATACCGGCTATTTACATAATTTAGAAACAAAATCATCAATATTTGCTTTCTTTGTATCAAAAATCGCGAAAATATCATCCACATACCTATACCATACCCTTGGGAATTATTCGAATTCTTGACTGGCTTCGATTTCAAACTTACTCATGAATAAATTGGCTATGAAAGGTGACAAGCAATTACCCATAGCTGTTCCTTCTTTCTGAACATAAAATTGATTGTTATATTGGAAATAATTTTGTTCCATACAAAGTTTAGATAATGTTAAGTATTCACGAATAATTTCGTCTTCAAAGTCATTCATTCTAAGTAATTCTTCGAGATATTGTAAAGTTTGTGGAATTGGCACACTTGGGAACAAAGAATTAACATCAAAAGAAATTAAGACTTCACCTTCATTAAGAACTAGATTTTTTGTTTTATTAATGAATTCTAACGAATTCTTCACTGCGAAAGTATTTAATGGTAACTTCTCAAGTTCTTTTGATAACCATTTGGATATTAAATATGTCGGTGATCCGACCGATGAAACAATGGGTCGCATTGCTTTTCCAGGTTTGTGAATTTTGGGTAAGCAATACAATTTTGGTATGGTCGGATTACTCACATTTAATTTAAATTTTAGCAAATCGGAGACAAGGTTCTTACATTTTTTTAAAGAATTTTTAACCTCTGATATCATTCTCGGTAATGGATTTCTTATTACCTTTTCATAAGGATCAGATTCGATAAGATTATCTACTCGTTCAAAGTAATCTTTCTTATCCAATATAACAACCTTATTTCCTTTATCCGCTTTTAAGTAGAAGACATCTTTCTTTTTCAATCCTTTAACTACTTTTATGTTTTTTTCGTGAATTAGAATTTGTGTTGTTAACTATGTTTTTCGATATTTGATTGCGACATGCTTCCCTAACAAAGGATTTACTATTTTCTGGAAGTGTACTAATGGAACTTTCAATGTGAGCAACTATTTCTGATGAATTATCTCTAGGAGGGGGTACTGCAAAGTTAAGACCTTTGTTTAAGATGCGAATTTCATTTCGTGTAAAAGATTGAGATGAATGATTTTCTACAATATTTACGAGTTCCTGAGGACTATTCTTCTTCGGTAAGAGCTTTTTTAATTTTTTACTTAGAATAGAGAATTTCTTTTTATATTGAATATCAATAACTAAAAACATTTTCCTCTGGAACTCGCTCCATACTTCATATTCAATACTGTTTAATCCTGAAGTAAGTTTTTTGAATATGCTGTATGATTCTACTTCTAACATACTACGTTTTGACTTAGAAATCAAAAATTTGTACACGTTCACATTCGTTAGAATTCATTAATAAAACAAAAAATCTAGTTCTTAATGAAGGTGAAGTCTTAATTTCTATTGATGTTAGTTCTTTGTTCCCAAGTGTGCCAATTCCACAAACTTTACAATATCTCGAAGAATTACTTAGAATGAATGACTTTGAAGACGAAATTATTCGTGAATACTTAACATTATCTAAACTTTGTATGGAACAAAATTATTTCCAATATAACAATCAATTTTATGTTCAGAAAGAAGGAACAGCTATGGGTAATTGCTTGTCACCTTTCATAGCCAATTTATTCATGAGTAAGTTTGAAATCGAAGCCAGTCAAGAATTCGAATATTTCCCAAGGGTATGGTATAGGTATGTGGATGATATTTTCGCGATTTTTGATACAAAGAAAGCAAATATTGATGATTTTGTTTCTAAATCAAATAGCCGGTATGATTCCATTAAATTCACTTACGAAGTTGAGAACAAAGGACAATTGCCTTTTCTAGATATTTTAATTATTAAAAATAATAATAGATTAGAATTTGATATCTATAGGAAGGACACAATAACAGATAGATATATTCCTAATGATTCATTTCATTGCAAACAACATAAATTAGCCTCATTACATTTTTTAGTTCATCGTTTGGTCACTTTCCCTCTGAATAGAGTAAACTTTAATAAAGAAAGGAATCGTATTAGAAATATAACTAGAGTTAATGGTTATGACGATGACTTAGTAAATAAGCTAACAAAGAGACATAAATTTAGGTTTAATATTCAGAATTCCACCTTTTTTACACGCGAAGAAAATAACACCAAGTATGTCTCCATACCATATAATCCGAAATATAGCAAGGGACTCAATAAGGTATTTAATAAGGTAGGCCTCACCTTAGTCTATAAGTCATCAAACAATCTGAGGAATATCTTAGGAAATCCCAAAGATAAGATTCCTAATTGTGAGAAAAGTGGGATTTATGAAATTAGTTGTAATGATTGTGATAAAAAGTATGTTGGACAAACTAAAAGGTCAATTAAAATACGATTTAAAGAACATTTAGCACACTTAAGATACAATAGAACAGAAAAGTCTAGCATTGCCAAACATGCCCTTGAAGCTGATCATACTGTAACATTAGATAATCTAAGATTAATAAAAAATGTATCTGATAGGAGATTGTTGAACGCATACGAAAGTATGGAAATCATAAAATGTAAAAGTAGTTTAAATAAAGACAGAGGGCCTATTCCTTATAGTCCCCTCTACTGGTTACTTGACCGGAACTGATGGCCTTGACTATATCATTAGTTCCGCTTGAGTAATTCAAGGGTTAGGCTAAGTATAAATAGGGTAGATTTGTAGTTTAGCTTTAGTCAATCATCGCTCCTGATGAAGCTAACATGGTTAGCGAAACGCGCGTCGAGTGCAAAAATAAAGTGTTTGGTGTAGTGGTGATATATACTGAGTAGTAAAGATAAGTACAATAAGTACGTCATCGACGAAATTGCAAAAACTCGGGATATAACTGTTCTTCGCTTGCCACCACTGTGAGCTTAATCCTATAGAGCTTCTTTGGCTCAAATAAAAAGCGAAGTGGCTAGAAACAATGTGACCTACAAATTAACAGACCTTAAAAATCTATTTGCAAAAGCAATATGTAATGTCACTACAGAAAACTGGCATAATAATCATCTGGCATAAATGTGTTGAACACGTAATTAAAGAAGAAGATAACATGTGGACACTAGATGCAACAAATTGTAGAACCACTAGTTATACCATTAGGTACAGATGATGCTATGTCAGACTTTAGTTCGGATATGTCTGACATGGCGGATATAGAAGGTGTTTAAAATTAATATAGCACTAGGGCTAGATTTAATAATTTTATTTAGTCATTAAATTTAAGTTATAGTTTAAGGTATTATTTTATAAATGATAAACTTTTAATTGTTACCCTCAGCGTTAAATGGGCATGTCCCGTGGATAAATAAATATTAATAAAAATAAACCACTCAACATACAGTTATTGGGTCTTCCCTGTGTGACATTTGTATTTGTTTTCTTTTAGATTTTAGGCTTTAAATAGTGTTTTGTAAAGGCACATAGAGGAGCATGCACCTGGGTGTGTTTATATTTTAAAACTTGTTTACATCTAATTAATTTATTTGTAAATTTATATGTTTTGATAAAAAAAAAGATTTGATTTGATTTGATCTGAACTATCATATTGTTTTGTATGCATATATTATGCAGGTAGGTAATCATCTGGCATTGATGGGCACCGTTCTGTCATCTTATTATAATTCCTCAATTTTGTTTAATACTAGTTTTACTCTTGTAATATTATTGTAATATCTGTAATATTTTGTAATATATTTTTTTAATATAACCAATCTTTATTATAGCCATAATTAATACAAAAGAAATCAGTCGATACGCCACTGCTCGGTCATTCTCGAGATTTTCAAGGCAACAATGCCATAATTTTATTGTAATTTTCCATAAATGTTAGTTCAAGCTAATACTACCGTTACAAATAATCTTATTGTAACTTTTTTGCGTAAAATGTACTGTGCGGTACCGAGACTCGTACTATCGCGTGAAGTTAATTTGCATAATTTTATATGATTTATTACTTCGCCTTGCAAACGGATAGAGTATAAATTTACTGATTTTATATGGTTAAATGATGATCCATTTTTGGATCGACGTTTTTTGGGCCTAAAGTGGGTCCGGTCTCGGCGGTGTCTGCCCTTTGGGGCGCCTGACTTTTTTATTGCCAGCAAATGTCATGGTACTTGATTCAAGGGATTAAACGACAGTCCATATGTGGATGTAGCATTTTGGGGCTTATCTGGGTATTCAAGGGCATGGTGGCCACAAAATCAACGTTAAAGGCTTTTATTCGACTCGCACGATAGAAAAAACAACTAGGCAGACGGTTAGTCGACAGGTCAAAATCCCGGGTCACCCTCTTGGTCCACTAAGATATTTTTCTTTACATTTTAGGGTCTCTAGATGAATAACCTAACCATTTCCATCGGTCTCTCTGATTATCCTGTTGGTCGTGTGTCTATCTGTAGATACGATAACTCTCAAACGAAATAAGATATAGATTTCAAATTTGGTACACATATAAGATCTGAAGTGGGAATGGAACTTTGAGCGATATAACTTAAGAGTGAGGGGATGAAAGCAGTGAAGATTTTTAGTTTAGATAATGAGCAAATTTTAAATATGTTTATTTGTAATCAAACACACAAGGGTTCAAACGGGTGTGGAAGGGTTTTTTATATAACGTATTATACGCCTTTTCGAAGATTCTTGGAGTCGAAGAATGTAGAAATTGTTAAAATAAGTTATTCTTTAGTGAAGTCAAATTCAATATTTACTTTAAAACTCTGTATTCTGAGTTTAATACTGCTTTTATAGACATATTTTAATTTCAACTGCCCAACAAATGCAAATAGTGATACGAAAAAAATCAGCCAAATTTTTTTTACCAACTCTATGTAATGTTTTGGTAAACTAGACGAGACTTACAATTTAACGTGGGTTCTGAACCATATCGTCAGCATATGGTACTTGAAGCTTAATACTTTTATGGTCTTTTTAACATTCTGCCTAGCACAAACCTTCATGGAAGCTTACTACCGCTGAAGCTAGAACCTTCGTACGTACTTAAAACACTATATATTTTTTTTCATACCAAGGTTCTTATTCTTCAATGCGAGGAACAAGACTCTATTTGTAATCAAACGGTGATCAGGACTGGAGCAAAAACATTATGGAGTGAGGTATTAAAATAACTTTCTCCAAATATTTTTAAGTATGCTATAAATATATATATATATATATATATACATATATATATATATATATATATATATATATATATATATATATATATATATACATATATATATATATATATATATATATATATATATATATATATATATATATATATATATATATATATATATATATATATATATATATATATATATATATATATATATATATATATATATATATATATATATATATATATATATATATATATATATATATATATATATATATATATATATATATATACACATATATATATATATATATATATATATATATATATATATATATATATATATAAATTATTAGACGCACTGCAAGATTCCATGTAAAATATTAATTACCGAGTGATATTGTACCGTTTTATTATTTTAAATTGATTTGTTTTTTATTTTTATATTATCCAATCAATTACCTATTTATTTGACATAAATAAAACAGCATTAATTTAGAAAAGCATAAGTTTATTAAGTTTTTAAAGAAAAGTGAAATTAATGTTAGTAAAAGTCAATATTTAGTTGAGCCACCTTTAGCCGCTATCAAAGCTTTAATTCTGCGCGGCATGCTATCAATGCAAGATTGTACTGTCTCCTGCATTTGAGGATGATGATTCCACACATGAATAATCTTTTCTAGGAGCTGGGTTTTGTTGGTAATCACATCTTTAGCCACTTCTCTTTTCATCAGCTCCCACACATTTTCAATGGGGCTATTACCCGGCCAATCCTACAGAGGGATATTTTTTTCTGCCAAAAAAGCTTTAACAGACCGAGCAGTGTGGCAGGGAGCGCTCCATCTTGCATGAAAGTGAATGGTTCCCCATTTGGAAACCATTCTCTGAGCTGCGGAATCAACCGATTTTGTAATACTTCTTTGTACTGATCTTGCCTCATTATTCCTTTGACGACGTACAGACGTCCAGTGCCCTTGCCGCTGATGACTGACCAAATCATCACTTTGGTGGGATGTTTAACCGTCGGGACGACACAATCAGGATGAAACTTTTCTCCATGACGACGACGCACATACTGAGCTTTATTCTGCAAAATTTCGAATGTGCTTTCGCCACTGAAGCAGACCTGTCAAAAATAGGAAAAATATATAAACTTCCATGTTTATTTGCTTTATTTAACTGAAAATGATAATAATGTATCAATTATTGATTAAATTGCTGTATCTTACCGATCTCCAGAAGTCCACATCTTTGTCTTGCCATTGTTTGGCCCACTTCAGGCGCTTTGCTTTCATTGCAGCTGTTAACTTGGGCTTCCTGGCGGGGCGACAGGCCTTAAAATCTAATTCTTTCAATTTTCTTCGAACAGTGCGCTCAGAAGCATTTACGCTAGCATCCTGGAGTTGTGATTTTATTACCTTTGTGGTAGCAAATCTGTTTTCTACACAAATTTTTCTTCAAACATCTCTCTGACCGTGGAGTGAAAATTGGTTTTCTACCGCATCTTTTCTTTCTTTTCGGGCTTAATTCCTTACCTGACTCAATTTTCTTTTTTTTATGCGTCGTACACTAGCTTCAAAAACCTCCAATCTTCGTGATATTTCTCGGTTTGTAAATGTTTTCGCAATCACAAGGGCCTTCACTTCAGCTTTTTTACGTGGTGAAAGATCGCCTTTTCTACCCATAATGAAAATTGTCCAATTACTTTTTTAAAACACTGCATACAAAATAAACTAATAACTGAGTAGTATAAAACTGTTAAACAAACAATCACAGTCCATAAAGCCACAGAAACACGTCCGTACCTGACTCGATTCCGATCGCGACTGATACAGATTTGTACTTGTTTACGTTCATGTATCACTTTGTCAACACAGTGTTGACATATGTTAAAAATAAATACAAATATGTAGTCTACAACAATTCTTTTAAATAAAAATCAATAATATTGTAGTTTAAATATACCATTATTGCATAAAAACTCTTACGAAACATAAAATTACTAAAAAAAATACAGTGCGTCTAATAATATATATACATATATATATATATATATATATATATATATATATATATATATATATAATATATATATATATATATATATATATATATATATATATATATATATATATATATATATATATATATATATATATATATATATATATATATATATATATATATATACAGTGTTTTCCAAGATGTTTTATACAAATGGAGAAAAAGTTTATCTTACATATTACGAATAAATTTATTCTTGATAAAAAGTTTTGCTTCACAAGGAAGTCCATAATCAAGTATCAAATATTAACTGAAAATGTTAATAGGAACGTTTAGATTTCCTAGTTAAAAATTCAAAAAAACTCCAGTAAACACTTTAGTAATTGTTGAATTATTTATTGATTAGAAGAAAAACGAGATCACTACAAATTTTAGGCTGAAAATAAATGAACATATCTTTAACATATCATATATATATATATATATATATTATATATATATATATATATATATATATATATATATATATATATATATATATATATATATATGTATACATATACAGGGTATTATGAAATTCACTGCATATATTGAAATGGGCGACTCGTGGGGCCATGTAGAGGAACAAAACTCTTTTTTATCAAATATTTATAAAACCAAACCGCCCATGAAAGACCGACCTTGGCCTCGGTAACGCGCCGGAATAACTAAACCAATCCTGTTTAATAGCTGTTTTCAAGTAGGGAGAGTAGGGCAAATCGTAGATAAAAATAAATTTTCGTCTACAAAAATATTTAACGTTGATGAAAGTGGATTTTCCATCGTTCAGAAAAAAAACGCAAAAAGTTTTAAGATTAAGTATTCAAAAGAATGAGACAAAATTCTGAATTGGGGAATGGCATACCTTCTGAGAGTGTTGTCACCGTTCCAGGCACTGGCTATATTAACTCAAACTGTAAAATGTAAAACTTGTAAAATGGATGAAACATTTTATTACAATAACCCTTGAAAATAAAGTGTTACTTCTGCTTGATGGAAATACAACGCATTCGAAGAACCGGGAAGCGCTGGGCATAGCAAAGGCTAATGCTACAACTGACAAGCATTACTACTCACCGGCTTCAGGTCTTTTTTGAACCTATGAGCGCTTATTATATTCTAGCAATCTAGGTAATGAATTTTAAACGGCTGGAGTTTGGCCCATGGACAACAACATCTTTCCCGAACATTTGTTTAAAGCAGCTGAAAATATAAACAAACAAACTCAAGTAATAAGAGTACATCGACACAAGACGCTTCTATTTACATTTAAATAGTGAATCGTCTATTTCTGAATTTTTTCATATCCAATACTACAAAAATACTGTACAAAAACCTGTGGAAATTACATTAAATCCTTACAAAAATATGTTAAACGAAAGTATGTATATTATAATATACACTAACCTCCCCTACAGCTCCCGTCTGTCGGTGTTAATAAAACAATTTTTGTCGACGCCTGACAAAAAATTCTTTCTACTCTATAATAAATAAAGGGGAAAAATACATCTCAACATTTATTTTATTATCTTTTTACCAGGAGGCAAATAAAATTTTGGTGAATTACCTGTTAAAATTTTTACATCATAATACTGAAATATAAAACCTATGTAAGAAGTAATTATTTTAAGATATAACAATTTCTATATATTGCTTTTTTTATTAAATTGGTTTAGAGTCGATTTCTTCCTTTATTATTGAGATCGGCTATTTTTTATTTAACAGCTGTTTAGGGGCAAACAAACAGAATTTGAAACAGATTTTTCTCTGAAATTTTTGAGATAAATACCTAAATAGTAAAGGATTTTTTTATCTACCTTAAATTGGTACCTTATTGGTTGGTTATATTTTTATATAATTCAGTTGGGTAATTTTATTTAACTTCAATTATGCGGTGTGCAATGTACATCCATACGGAATAAATAAATAAATGTACCTTAAATGTGCAATGGATCTCCTTATTAAATATCCATGACAAATTTTAAACTTAATTAACTGTACCAATGATGCAATCTATCTCGCTGCTATATTCTACACGTTCTGCAAATTTCTTATTCACTATGTCAGTCCATCCCTCTTTAAAAAAACATTAACCTTTACGACACCTTACCCCCGTAACTGGTAAACATTTACTGAAAAGAAAACATGGCAGTCGCGGCATAAATGGTTCGGTTTCAGAATAAGAAAAGATTTTAATATTTTTTTTTAACAAATTTATTTGAGAAAAGCTGAGTGACGAGATCGAAAAATACGACCTTCTGTCTGATTTACGTACTTCGATATTTTAGAGTTCAGCTTTCATCAGTGGAGTGCGAAAAAAATATTCTTTATTAATGATCTGCTATTTAAGGTGAATTTTCTGCAATCGGTCTTGCCACAAGGATCCACCAGTTCCAATATATCCAGTGAATTCCATAACATATATATACATATATATATATATATATATATATATATATATATATATATATATATATATATATATATATATATATATATGTTGAAATTGAAGATCTTTACTCATGCATGTAATTTTCTAAGATTGACTGACCTCATACCAATTGACGACAACTTGTCCACCCGAAACTTATTTCCTGCGGTACAATAACTTCTTTGATTTGCAGGATGTCGTTTGATCCTGGCCGAAATTGAATTTAAGTAATTTACGAAAGGAAGAAGCGAATAAAAGGATGGGCCTGTGTGAGTCGTATTTTTGATCATAAATTTTATAGCTAGTATTTTTCAACAGGAATTAGGTTTAAAGAACTTTCCTGATTTATTGGATAATAAAAGACACGACGCAAAATTTCATAAATAAAATCAAATTAATATATTTACGACTAACTAATTTAACATGCCATGAATATTTAATAATATTGGTTTTAGTGACCAAATATTTACACCAAAAAAAATTCTGTAAACTTACTGTTCTGTCTAGGGAAAAAGTTAGGTTTTTTGTAACTACCGTAAGAAATATGAACCTAGACTGTCATAATAGTTTAAACTTCCATAAATATATCATAAATATCAGATCAGTCAATAAGTTTTGCAAACGACATCTATGGAGCATCATTTGAACCAAATATTGAACACCATGTTGAAGCTTTATCTGTCACATGGACACATCCTAAATTTCAAGTTGAGCTGTCAAGTCATTCATTGTTTATCAGCTGGTTAAAGTAGGCGTGTTTGAGTATTTTTTAAAAATGGAAAAAATCGATAATCGTGCAGTAATAAAATTCTTTGTTTTAGAAGGTTTATCGGCAATTGAAATCCATGAAAAGTTAGTGAAACTGTTAAAGGAGTCTGCTCCTTCACTTCTAACTGTTCATAGATGGACTCTAGAGTATAACGTGGTCGTACAAGCATCAATGATGATTCACGTTCAGGACGTCCAAAAACTGCAACAAATGAAGAAACTGTTGTGCAAGTACAAGATATGGTAATGGAAAACCGTCAACTAACCGTGGATAATTTAGCTGATGCTATAGGCATCTCACATGGATCAGTACAAGAGATCTTAATTAACGCTTTGGGTCTGAGAAAGCAAGATAGGTGCACTTGAGAGGAACTTTCTAAACAACATTTGGCTCGTTTCACAAGAGAATAAAATTTTGTGAGTCGATTTGTAACTACAGATGAGACACGGATTTACTAGTATGATCCTGAACTGCGTCCACAAACCGCACATTGGACTGAGTCCGGTTGTTCAGCTCTAAAGCAGCCAAAGTGGTCAAAGTCGTCCAAAAAAAATTATGGCATCAGTTTTCTGGGATCCAAAAGTAATTTTGTTAATTGATTACCTTCAAATCGGTAAAACAATCAGAGGAGAGTATTATTGTAACCTTTTGGATCAGCTGGATGCGAAAATTCGTAAGAAAAGACCCGATTTGCAGAAAAAAAAAATCACCTTTCATAATGATAATGCACCTGTGTTCACAAAGGTGCTTTGTCAACGGCAAAACCGGTCGGATTAAAGTACGAAGTGTTGGGACTTTTACCCTATTCGCTATATCTGGCTCCGTCTGACTTTCATCTGTTCCCAAACCTCAAAAGATTTTTACGTGGCAAGCGTTTTTCAAAAATGATTTTGAAAGTCTTTCGGAAAGCCACTTTAGAAATGAGGTAAATGAATTGGAAAATGTATTGAGCTTAAGGGACTCATTAATTCTTCTTGTTCCATTTCCGCTTTCAAAACTTATTGACTTACCTATATTACCACTAATTATAAGCCTTTATAAAAAAAAAGATGTAAAATATAAAATTCTTATTAATATACTGTTAAAGTCATCGTCAGTCTTACAGCCCGCCGATAGAGTCTAATGCCCAAATGCAATAGACTTCCCAGTGGAGATTTATTAGAAAATATAGTGTTTTTAAGCAATACAATTTCTAAAGAAGGAAAAGCCGTCCTTAAGCAGAAACTTAGAAAGGATTAGGCAAAATAATGCATAAACAAGATCTTTTCTTGTGATTCGACCAGTCTCTTATTAAATTTATATTACTCCATATTTGATTTTTTTTTATTTCGGGTATAGTTTCGGTGCACCATTCATTGAATAAACATGTCCTCGCATCGTTGAAGTCCATAGAACGGTTATTTTTTGTGAATTTCGAGGCAAAACTCTAGTGTCTAGTTGAATGGTGAAACCAATAAGGAGGATAGGGACAGGTTGCTTCCTAACTTGATATTTTCTGGCTATTCTTCGGGCATTATATGGTCACGTGTTGGTCGGTACTAGGTTCTAAACAAACCGGCTGTATTCAATAGAGGGTAAGCATTTTTTGACGAGAATTTTGTGCAGTATAACTTAAAGTAACCTGAACTAAGTTTTAGTTCTTTGGCGAATCTAATAGAAACTTGCCTTCTCTACTATACTTACCAGTATATATATTTTGAATAAAGATGTCAGACATCGTGTGTTAGTACTTGGTAGTATATTGGCATTCATCTATTCAATAAATTGCATCCCAATTTTCGAAATATTGATAATATAAAATTGTATGAAAGAACATTAATTGATTTTTTTTGAAAATACTACTATAGTATAAACGATTTTTTAACTGGTAGAGGCTACTAATATTAAGTTGCTAACTTTTGTTTGTTTTATTGCATTTATATAAGATTCACTTATGAAACGTCTTCTCATTCACTTAAAATAGTGCTTGACTTGTCCCGTGCTATTGTGTATGGTCTCATGGATCAATAAAGTATATTTATTTATTTAGTACTAGATATACAAAAAAAAACGAGCCATTACTATGAACAATTCAGGATTAAAGTGCCCTCTTTCTGCATTCCTGATGGAAAAAAGTGATTTATAAGAAATTTTTAAAGCACGATTTTAAAGCGATTTTTGTGCCCGTAGCTCATAAGAAAATCATAAGGGTTGTAATTATTATTTCAAAAACAAGATGTGAAGCTAACACCCATTAGGTGAAATATTTAATGGTTCTTAGCAATGTTTTTATTGGCTATAAAAAGGAGATAAAATAATTCTGGAATAATATTTTATTGTAACACTAATAATTATTTATAGTATATCTTTCACTAGTTTGTGGTCAGTTAAAAAGAAAAACGCAAAAAGCTTACTAAAGGATATCCAAATATACCCATAAAAATAATTTATTAGTAATAAAATGAGATAAACCATAATAATGGTGATATAAAGAAATACATACCGTAGTTATAACAGTCCTTAAAGCAGTTTTATTACAAAATCTTTTGTTGGGCAACGCTTTTTCCTTAAAATAAATAAACCTAAAATTTGACACTTTTTTGATCTGACCCTTAAGTATCAAAATCCGATATCCACAAATTTTTACTTTGTATAAGTTATGAGAATTCGGGTTGGGTAAGAATAATATATTTTTTATTGCTTTGGAAGACCGTTGTTTGCTTAAGTCTCGGATTTTTATTTTTGAGTGTTTTCTTTTCCATTTTTATTGAATTTACAGAAAAAACAATGATCATTTTTGAAAGAAGTGAAATAGATATGTATGAAAAATACAGAAATTCAAATTTAATCAGCAATAAGTATTAACATACCGAACGTTAATTTTCAACCAACTAAAAAGGAAGGTTCTTAATTAATACGTTTGGTGTAATATTATTTAAATGTTGTAGTACTTATATACGTCAATCCACTTATATATCTCAGATTCGAATCGATACATTAAGTTTTGTGAACAAGTTTTTTCACTCACAATGAGAATCATTCAAACTGATTTTGTAGTTCAAAAATTATTTTTATAACAGTACCGACACTACACAGCAGTTATCACCACTATACCATATACTTTATTTTTACGCTCGACGCGTATCTCGGGATGATGACTAAATCTAGCGATGGTGACTAAATCTAAGAATAAAAACTAGATTGTATACTAAACTTGTAGTCACTCGAGTGGAACTAATTACCACGGAGCATTAGTTCTGGTGGAGTAACCTGTACAGAGAACTGTAAGGAATAGGTTCCCCATTTAGACTCTTTTTACATTTTATTATTTAAATACTTACGTATGCGTCTAATAAGTTCAAGAATCTAAATCGAATGTGGAGGATTTTATATTCCAATCAAATAACCGATACCACTCCTGTGCAAGGGAACTAACATCAGTTTTCTGTAGACTTTTCAACCTATCCTACAGAAAGGGAATATTTCCGTCCTGCTGGAAATGTGCCACAGTTCAGCCGATACCTAAAAAAGGAAAGAAGAGTTTGCCAAATAATTACCGACCAGTCGCACTGCTTTCAATAATATCGAAAGTCATGGAAAAGGTTATCAATCAGCATCTTCTAAAATATCTTGAACGATTCAATATTATTAGCGATCATCAATATGGCTTTCGTAAACATAGATCAACAGGAGATCTTCTGACTTATGTAACACATGTTTGGAACAACGCAATTGAACACTTTGGGGGATCTCGAGCGGTTGCTCTTGACATATCCAAGGCATTCGACCGTGTTTGGCACGATGGACTGTTGGCTAAGCTACGCTCTTGTGGAATGTCTGAAAAGTTCTGTTTGTGGCTCTCATGTTTCCTCAGAGAGCGTTTTTTACGAGTGGCAGTAAACGGATTTGTTTCTAACACCTTCACTATCAACGCCGTTGTGCCCCAAGGCTCTATACTGTCTCATACTCTCTTTCTCATTTACATTAACGATCTGCTGGAAAAGACCGGGAATCCAATCTACAGTTTTGCAGATGACAATACGTTTGTCTTTTCATTCACTTTGAACGCTCGGACATCAGCTGCTCAGACGAATATCCGCAGACAGCAGGAGGTCGTTCAATTTAACAAAGACCTGGAAGAAATTCTATCTTAGGGTGACAGTAACCAAGTGGAATTTAACGCTATAAAAACTCAGGCGGCAGTTTTTTCTAAAAAAGTTAACTTTGCTGAACCTGACATATTTATGTCGGGGCACTCCATTCCCCTAACATCGTCGCTCAATTTGTTGGGCGTTAATTTGGGAGCAAATATGTCCTGACATGAACATGTTGCAGGCATAGCAAGGAGAGCTTCTCAAAAGTTGGGAATACTATTTCGAACCAGAAAGCTTTACACTCCACAATTGTTAATTCTTTACAAAGCTCAAATTCGACCAACTATGGAATACTGCTCCCATGTTTGGGGCTCCTTTCCCAAACATACATTGCATTTGTTGGATTCTGTTCAGAAAAGAGCTGTTCGTCTGATTGGAGACCCGGAATTGACCGGCGGCCTTGATTCGCTGGAACATCGAAGAACGGTTGGGGACTTGAGTCTGTTCTACAAGTATTTTCATGGAAAGTGTTCGAAGGATGTAGCCCGCTTAATTCCTCCCAAAGCGGTGCATGTTAGAAATACACGTCGCGCTGGTGCTTCACATCCGTATGAGGTTCAGCTTGTTATTCCGCGTACAACGCTTTTCAGGCAGTCTTTTATATGGAGAACGTCATCTCTTGGGAATAATTTGCCCAGCGCTGTGTTTTCCCACCGAGTATAATTTAGAGCGATTCAAGAACAACGTGAATCGCTTTTTCCGCACACGTGCCGCTTCTGAAGCGCTTTAGGGACTTCCCTGCAGCACGTGTGCTAGACCCATATAAAAAAAAACTCCATTAGCTTAACCCACACAATTGAGAACAGCGAACAATTACCATTTCTGGATAGTTTAGTTATTGAAAATAATAATATATTAGAATTTGACATTTATAGGAAAGATAGAGAATAGATATGCTTCTAACCATTCATTCATTGCAAACAACATAAACTTGTCGAAGTACACTTTTCATCGTTTAGTTGAATAAATACGACTTCTGAAATGAAAGGAATAGTATTAAGAATATAGCTAGAATAATAAATAAGTTAATAATTAGACATAAGATAAGGTTAAATATTCATAATTTAACCTTTTTCGCTCGTGAGTAGAATATGACGAAATATGTTTTAATACCATATAATACAAAATATACCAATCTTACTAACTTGTTAAATAATGTAGGCATCAGCTTATAGTGTCCACTGCTAAACGAAAGTCTTCCCAATTTCCATATATACATATATACACATATATGTATATATATATATATATATATATATATATATATATATATATATATATATATATATATATATAATATATATATATATATATATATATATATATATATATATATATATATATATATATATATATATATATATATATATATATATATACATACATATATATATACATATATATATATATATATATATATATATATATATATATATATATATATATATATACATACATATATATATATATATATATATATATATATATATATATATATATATATATATATATAGAAAAAAAAAAAGGTTACTTAGTGGAGATGCAGCCCAAAACAGTTAGCCATTAAACTTCTTCGTTTAATTGTTAAGCTTTCGGATTTATTTAACCCTTCTTCAGAGCATCCACAAAATTTTACAATAGGTTTTCAAAAAGGGAAACACAACTAAAAGGAAGTTAGACTTACAAACGTGAGATTGTCATGTGAAAGCCGACAAAATTCCAGGACACTCCATTATGAAGTTTTATAAAGACTTCCGGAACAAAAACTTCATAATTAAGTGTCCTAAGATTATATCAGCTTTCACATGACAATCTTACGTTTGTAAGTCTAACGTTCTTATAGTTGTGTTGCCTTTTTTGAAAACCAATTGTAAAAAATTTATAGATGTTCTGAAGAAGGGTTAAATAAATTCAAAAGCTTAACAATTCAACGAAGAGTTTTAATGGCCCACTGTTTTTGACTGCATCCTCACTAAGTTACCTTTTTACTTTCTCACGAGTCAGTCACGACTACTTTCAAATTTAAATATAAATATATATATATATATATATATATATATATATATATATATATATATATATATATATATATATATATATATATATACATATATATATATATATATATATATATATATATATATATATATATATATATATATATATATATATATATATATATGTATATATATAAATAAATAAATAAATATCGTCTTTATTAAGATGTTAATTACATGTGATGTGAGTACATATTACCCACACACATCGTGTAGTAGAAGAGGCGAGATTTAACCATCGGTTACTCTTACATCTAACCTCTTCAACACACAACGCGCTTACAAACAAAAATAAAGCAACAATTACATACTAACATAGTAAAATCAATAATCGAGATACATCAAAATACCAATAAACTACGTCTGAGAATTCTGCTTATTTAACAGCTCTTCCCTATATAATCGACGAAGTCAGTGCATTATATGTAAAACTGCGCTGAAACAAGGCAGTGCGATGCTGAGGCATAGTCAAGCGATCGGGCCGTCTAATATACCTATCATGCACCAAATTTCGGGATACTAGCTTCTCCCCTAAATAAATAGGGACTGAAGTTCCTAAGAGCCTCATTAAGAATATTACGAAGTGCAGTTGCACAGTATTAGCAAAATTTAACCATTTTAACTCATTTATTTTTAAAGATATATGATGATATTTTCTCAAATGAAATATAAACCTACACCAGACGTTCTGTACATACTGCAATCGTCTCCTTGAAAGAGCATCCAAACAAGGATAGTACACAATACTACAAAAATGAAATGAAGACAAGACCAAAGACTCACACAACTTTTTCCTCATCTTAAAATTCAGAATAAAACGATTTGCATATAAAACCTTCATTTTTGCATAACTTTTTTGTAGGAGCACCCTAACATGTTCTCTGCATCTTAGATGTGTATCAATGGAAAGACCCAAGCCTCAGTCTTAAAGCCATGCTCAAGATTGGTCGCCGATTTTCCTTGCAAAACAATAAAACCTGCGTCTTGTCTGGATTTAGCCTCAAATTATGTTCATCCGAGTAAACTGACAAATTTTCTGCTGCAGACTCGGGATCCGATGGTTCAAAGAAATGAAGCAACTGTGTGTCATCAGCATACGACTGAACCGATGAATACGCAGCAGTTGAAAATATATCAAAAGCATATATAAGAAACAGAAGAGGCCCCAGTATTGAACCCTGGGGCACTCCCGAGATAATTTTACCAGCAGTTGAACAAACATCATTCATTCGCACCCTCTGCCGTCTACCCGACAAATAGCTATAGAAAAATGGTACGGAGTGATCAGCGAAGCCCAGATAGTGCAGTTTAGCACAAAGTAGGTTATGATCCAGCACATCAAAGGCTTTTGAATAATCCAGCGAGACTGATATAACAGCCATATTTTTATCAATAGCTCTGATTATGCTATCAGGTAAATTCAATAAAGCCGTTGATGTGCTAATACCCCTCCGGAAGCCAGATTGATGCAAGGGGAGCAACCCATTAGTCAAGAGATATTCTGAAACCTGTGTATGTACTGCCCTTTCCAAGATTTTTGACATAACTGGTAACAAAGTAATTGGACATAAATCTCTGACGGTTAAAGGATTTTTAACTTTAGCAACAGAGCACACAATAGACTGTTTCCAGCTCTCCGGAAAATACCCACTCTCCAGGCAACAATTAACTATATGGGTTAGATGATATAAAATAACAAGTAAACTAAGTTTAAGCATAAAAAGTGTCAAACCATCATTTCCAGCAGCATTGGACTTTATACTATTAACACACCTGCAAATTGACTCAGGGGTTTCCATTAGGAAATTAAAGTTCAGATCTAAATTCCTCTTATTGTTACTGTAATAATGTATTTTACCAGCACAGTTGTCAGACTTTCGGAAAAGGCTCAAAAATTATTCATTTGTATCATTCACATTTGCCCAATGTGCGGGCAGACGAGGGGTATCTTTTGAACCCGTGTAAACATTACATTGCTGAAGTCCCCTCCATAATGATTTTGCATTTTTTTGTGTCTCTAAATATGCAAGATATTCCAATTTTTTACGACGCACACAGTAAAGTGTGAGATTTCTCATTTCTTTATAATATTGATGACTTTCCTGAGCTTTATTTCTCTTAAACTGAGCTAGTGCTCGGTCTCTTTCTATCATTAGCGCTTTCAAGGCAGGTGTTAGCCAGGGAGCTGGAGGCTTGTTTACTCTTACCGTTCTGAGAGGACAATGGTCTCTAAACACGTCTGATAAATTAATAAATCTGACCTTGTCCTCAATATCCTCAATATAATAAATGTCATCCCACGATATGCGCTGTAGGTCAGTATAAAAATTATCCTCATTAAAGTGCTTAAAATCTCTGTAAGTTATGAATTTTTGTCGGCATAATTTTGCGAAAATATTTAATTTACAATATGTTAATTTATGATCACTTATATTTTCCGCGTCTAAAGTGCTATTATATTAAAGTTCCTTACAGAAAAATGTTTAATGTTTAACAAAATATAGCAATATTTCAAACGTTAAAGATTATAGACTGTAATATGATTTTTTTAAATAAATTGAAAACTGCATGTAATTATTGATCCATGGGATGCTGTCAAAGCAAAGAGGTTTAAAAGTTAGTAGTGGGACGTGATACCTCAACGAAATGCTGAACTACGTATCTGGTATGGTTTCTTATTTGAATAATTAGTGCTTGACTGAAATTTATATCTACTGCTTAATACGAGGATGGATTGAACAGTCTTGCAAAAGACAAGGTAAATAACGTTTTTCTGCAAAAAAAAAAATTATTGGTTAACATAATGTCCATTGAACTTGACATTTAATGTAGCGAAATTACAATTTCCTTATTTCCTTAGAAAAAAATATTTCGAGCTGTGCATAATACTCGTTTGCAGCGCCCATAACCTCTTTATTCGACGAGAATCTCTTCCTCTCAATCCAAATTTTGAGGTTAGGAACCAAAAAAAGTCACGCAGCACAATCTGTGACTTTGTCGGCAAGGGTCCTATGAAATTGTCTACCAAGTTTATTAGTTTAATGTATTTTCTGCCCTGTATGCTCTACTTTTACCTCATACCAATATTGTAGCTTCTTGGTTGTGTTGGTGGATATTCTAGCATAACTTTCTTTTGAGACCTACCCTGCACATATCTGGAAGGGAATCATTTAATTTAGTATTATCATTTACTTAGTTCAATAGAAACTTAGTTTTTTTTGATACTAATTAAAACTAATGATCAAAAACTCTAACATAGGTAAGAGGTATAGTTAGAAACTTCTGGTTGAAATATAGATTAACTACAATATAACTGAATAGCTGTTAAATTTAGAAATGTTTGATTTTTCATCTGTCATCTGTTTTCTTTCTTCTATTACTTAACTTCCTGGAAGTTGCGACGCGCTGTCCAAAAAACTAGTTCCTGACAAAAAATATAAAAAAGCGAGAGATATTAGTGGGAGAAAATACGAATCTCTGCAAAAACTTTTATCAATCTGGTACTATCTTAATTTAAAAATACTTAAATCGCGACTGGAAACTTCCTCGACAGTCTAGGTACTGTCTTAAATTGTCCTTTAAAGCAGAGTCTCTAATAAAAAAATAAACTATCGGACATCTTGAGCATTTTGAACATGTTCCTCAAAGCCACCGTTCTCGAGAAAAATCCAAAAACCTTTTAAAATAATATTTGAACTGCGGCTATCCCCTTTCGCTCGCTTTCGATGTATTAAACTGCCCTGTTTCGAACTGACCAATAAGATCAATCATTTCGGCAGCTAGTGTCGCTAATAGTATTGATACTGTTCAGACCCTCTGTTTAATTAGAAATTTGAAACAGCGAGCTCCTTTAAGGCCAAATAGTCGACTGTCAATCGATGACTAGACTTTCTAGAAATAACATATTGTTAATTTAATGCATTTCTAGAAAGTTTATTGCTTGTTCTGGCTTATTAGCTAGCTAGTCTATAATTTTTTCTTAATCAGTTGTTTAGTCTTTAAAATATTTCTCATTTCTTAATTTTTGTTGTTTAGGTATACACTTTCATGTTTTTTCAATTTTACTGTAGTTGGGTTGGGTTTTTCTTTAGTTCTAATTGATATTTGTCACTCTTTCTTCAAGAAGTTCTTTTTTATCCTTCCTAATTAGTTTTGTTTCTTCTTTTTCTAAAATTTTCTGTTTTTTCTTATCGTTGCTCGCTGGGAATTTGGTTATTACTACTAAATCTGTGAGTAAATGTTTAACAGATGGTATAGCAAATTAGTTCTCGTTCCGTGGTGCTATATTTGATGATCTCTGTATTCATTTTGGCCTTTTATTTTTCTTGAATAATGTATTCGTTTTGTAAATATTTGGTATTTAGGTATATTTGACCTCTTTTATTTCTTTGTCCTATTTTGAATTATCCGATTTATTTCTTAATATCTTCTTTTTCCGTCCTTTGATATTGAAATCTTCTATAATATATATAAAATGCAACGTCGTCTCTCTGTCTGTCTGTCTGTCTGTCCGTTAGTGCGCTTATCACTGGAGAACCACTTATCCGATTTACGTACTTTTTTTTTTAAAACATACATATGTTCTCTGGCCAGGTTATAGGATATATTTTATTACGATAGGTAGCATAAGGAATGAGCAGTGACGTAAAATAGTGAGTGAAGTCGGAAAAAAGTTTGCCGCTAGCGCGTTCCTTTGCAATACACAGCCTAAACCATTAATTATGGAACAATATTATGTAGCAGAGAATATTTATAATCTATAATCTACAATATATATAAAATGCAATGTCTCTCTGTCTGTCCATTAGTGAGTTTATCACGCGAGAACCACTTATCCGATTTACGTGTCTTTTTTTAAATTCATACATATATTCTTTGGCCAGGTTATATAATAATAAAAATAATCTATATCTATAATATATATTAAATGCAACGTTTCTCTGTCTGTCTGTCTGTCCATTAGTGCGCTTATCCCTCGAGAACCACTTATCCGATTTACGTGATTTTTTAAATTCATACATATGTTCTCTGACCAGGTTATAGATATACATTTAATTACGTCTATAATATATATAAAATGCAACGTATCTCTGTCTGTCTGTCTGTCTGTCTGTCTGTTAGTGCGCTTATTACTGGAGAACCTCTCATCCGATTTTCGTGCTTTTTTTTTTTAAACATACATATGTTCTCCGGCCAGGTATATGTTTTGTTACGATACGTAGCATAAGGAATGAGCAGTGACGATAACAGAGAATGAAGTCGGAAAAAAGTTTGCCGCTAGCGCATTCTCTTGCAATACACAATCTAAACCATTAAATATGGAACAATATTATGTAGCAGAGAATATCTATAATCTATAATATATATAAAATGCAATGTCTCTCTGTCTGTCTGTCTGTCCATTAGTGCGTTTATCACGGGAGAACCACTTATCCGATTTACGTGTCTTTTTTAAATTCATACATATATTCTTTGGCCAGTTTATATCATAATAATAATAATCTATATCTATAATATATATAAAATGCAACGTCTCTCCGTCTGTCTGTCTGTCTGTTCGTCCGTTAGTGCGCTTATGACTGGGGAACCACTTATCCGATTTACGTGCTTTTTTTTTTTTTTTAAATATACATATATTCTCTGGCCAGGTTATAGGCTATATTTTATTACGTTAGGTAACATAAGGAATAAGCGGCGACGATAATAGTGAATCAAGTCGGAGAAAAGTTTGCCGCTAACGCGTTCTCTTGCAATACACTGCCTAAAGCATTAAATATGGAACAATATCATGTAGCAAAGATATAATATATATAAAATGCAATGTCTCTCTGTCTGTCTGTCCGTTAGTGCGCTTATCACTCGAGAACCACTTATTCGATTTACGTGTTTTTATAAATTTATACATATTTTCTATATAAGTCGATATAAGCCTAGATAATGGGAGATAAGTTGAGATAATGGGAGATAAGGAGAAATAATGGGAGATAAGTCGAGATAAGCTTCGATAATGGGAGATAGGGTGAGTTATGGGAGATAAGTATAAATAATGGGAGTTAAGGAGAAATAAAGGAAAATAAGTAGAGATAAGTCTAGATAATGGGAGTTATGGTGAGATAATGGGAGATAAGGAGAAATGATGGGAGATAAGGAGAAATATTGCGAGATAAGTCGAGATAAGCCTAGATAATGGGATATAAGGTGAGATAATGGGAGATAAGGAGAAATAATGGGAGATAAGGAGAAATAATGGGAGGTGAACAGAGATAAGCCTAGATAATGGAAATTATGTAGAGATAATGGGAGATAAGGAGAAATAATGGGAGATAAGGGGAAATTATGGGAGATATTTTATTACGTTGGGTAACATAAGGAATAAACAGTGACGATAGTAGTGACTCAAGTCCACGCGAGCGGAGCCGCGGGCCCGGCTAGTCAACTATAATTTAATAGTGTTTTGTTGGATGCTGTTGTTATGCCTTCGTAGAATTGAGCAAATTCCCCCTCCTCGTATTTCAGTGTTGTTGAATATACCTAAATTATTTTGTATTTATATCTCTAAGAGACGTGTTATATTAGAGATGTTACTCTGAATGAAATAGACAGTATGTCTCTTATATTTTATGTATAACCCTTCCAATTTCCGCTATATTTGTGTTATTTTCTAGGTTACTTGTTGTTTACTAGAAGTTGCATCCAAATAATAGTTTTGTACATTGTTCTTCTTTTCTTATTTTACATACTCCTATTATATCCCATTTCCCATCTTCAATCTCATATTCCAATTCCATTATGCTGTCTTCATTTCTGAGTCAGTACATCGTACGTAACTTTCATCATTTTTGTTTATCAGGCCTTTTTTCTCGGTGATTCTTAGCATTATCTGGTGATTGGTAAGATTTACCGTCTCCATATAGAGCTATTTTCACTGTGGACTGAGACGTTCAATTACTATTTTTTTGTTCCATAATGAATGGGTTAGTTGTGAACATATTTGGCCAACCTTGCTAGACGGGTAAGTAAACGGTTTGGGATATGAGAGAGACATATTATGAAATTGGATGTCTAGGGTTGAAACATCGTTTACTCATTAATTAATGGAATTGAAGATGAAAATTAAGGGCATTGCGTAAGGCAGAATCGCGGGTTCTCGAACCATATTTTCCTTTATCTGGATCACAAAGAAGTAATATATAAAATAACATTATAATAAATATATGGAGATCTCTATATTCATTTAGGCATGCAATAATACAATATGTATAGTGGGCAATATAAAAATTCTGACCTTTTGTTTGTGATAGGTTGCAGAGATGGACTAAAGAATTTTATTCATTAATGCAAATAAACCAAATTATAAGTGTTTTTGGAGATGTTTATTTATAGATGGATGTAAAAACAAATGGATAAGAAGTACAAATATATAGTTTGAATGAATAGGGTTTACAAGAGGGGACATATTGTATGAATAAAAATATATAACTTAAGCCTAATTTGGTTTCACTATCACTGTAATCAGCTGAGGTAATTATCAGTGGTTTTATTATTTACATAAATATATGAATCTTCAACTTTAACAACGTGCTGAATTATATCATGTATAACTTTTTTTACTAATTCAACCACTGACACGCTTAAAGTAGGAGAAATATTTTGAGCCCTTATTTTTGTTTTAACTTGATGCCAAATATGTTCAAATGGATTAAACACATAATAATACGGAGGAAGCAGCAAAACAGTGTGTCCCATTTTCTCAGCCATACTATCACAAACATATTTCTTTTTCAATTTATAGTCTTTCAAAACTTCCAAAAGATCACTTTTTTATAACTAAAATCTAAATAAATGTCATTTTCTAACATATATTCTTGTATTTCCGATTTGGTGTTGGATGCGTTAGGAACCTTATTTAGTAGGCCACTATGGTAACTTGCATTGTCCATAACTATAACACTCTGTTCGGGAACATTTGGCAAAAGGAAATTTTGAAACCAATTTTAAAAAAGTTCTGCGGTCGTGTCTTCGTGATAGTCCAACCTAGAATCTTTTATGTTTTTTGCAGATAATAGTAGACAATTTGAAACCCAGCCCTTTTCAGATCCAGCATGCAAAATGGTTATTCATTTACCTTTATTTGAAGGTGCGTTAGTCTGACATTTTGTACTTCTGTCAACCCACCCATTTTGCACCGTGTCATGGGTATCGAACAATGTTTCGTTAATGTAAATTATTGGCCAATCGATACTTATTAATTTCTTGTAAATAAGTATGTCGCAAGATTCGTAATCTTTGTGACTCCATCACTACTTGCCTTTTGTTGATTTTTCGAAACGTGAATTCCATTCTTAAGAGAATTCGGTGAAGGGTTGATCGGCCACAATGTATATTAGTCCTGTTCTGCACCAGTCTTAATTTTTATTTTGTCTAGTGTCGGCACCAACTGCTCTTCATACATAGAATATATTTTTCTCCTGATGACGTCTTTTTCATAATCGTCTACATGATGCATTTGAAAATCTTTCCGTTTTTTCCTGTTCCTGAGTGATGGTTTTCCTACAATACCCTTAATCGTAGAAATTGGGGTTTTTGTTAGTTCACTGGTTTCTTGCAAAGCACTTTGTTCACTCAAATTTCTTTTTACCAAACTGTCGTAAACATTTTTCACTATTTGTTTAGCGTCAAGTGATAAATGTTTTCTCTTGCGATAGCCACTATTCCAATTTTCCACGGACGCCACATAATTAAAATAGAACCGTTACGTTGTAAGTTGTAAGTAAAACTAAAAATAAAAATAATAAAAAAAGTGTCTTTCGAATCGTAATGGGGACCTGTGGTCATTAGGCCTATATTATCAAATACTTAAAGGGCTCCAAACCGGCGTGCCAGTAGTAAATATATAGGTAAAAATAGATCCAATATGATTGCAGGTGCAAGTGAGGGCAGTATACAAAGCAGGTAAAATAAAAATACGTTTATCGTAATACCTGGCAACTATGCACAAAACCATAATAGGGTCGTTTATTGCCCCATTGAAAAAGCAAAAAGGCAGGATCTTATATCTTGGGATTTACTTTAATATATTTTATTTTTATTACTATTATTGCTATTATTGTCATTAAACTCTTATATTTTTTAAACTTTAAATCAGCTGACATTTTAAACGTGTTCTGTTGTTTTCTTTTTTCCGAAATTTGGATATTAATTTTTATGTAAATAATTATATTCAAATAACAACGATGTCTAAACTAAAAGATCTCTTAAAATGATATTTTTTTTTTCGTTCACCCCGCATGAGTAGGGATTTTACCCTTTTTTATATCCTAAGGATATCGGCGAGGATATCGTAATTCCCGTCAACGTTGTCCAAGTCCCGAAACATACATTTCTGTATTTCACAGCACCTTTTAGACAACGCGGTAGTGCTGCTTCGGGCATTATTGCATTTCTGCGAACAACTACTACCTATGTACGTGGCCAGGCCAAATATAGTTAAATAATTTAATAAAATAAAATATACCGACCTGTGCGATTGAACTCTCGAGCTTCTGCACAGTAGCAAGGTGCTACACCACTGAGCCACAGCTGCCACTTATGGCCACATGGCACACACAGACTTATGAAGATACAAATTTCTAAACAGTTTTATGTGAGGTATTATTTTCCAGTTCAAATACTAAATGACATATTACTTGTATATCAAACATATTACTCGTATATCAAAATATATTCCGTAAGAAAAAGAACTTTTTATAATGCCCTTGCATCATGATATGGAGAGTAGGGGAATATTTTAATAAAAAATAAGCTCAGAGATATTTCAGATATTTCCATACAGTATGGAGGACACTTAAATGGAAGTTATCATTGAAATTCATAATTTCGTTTTTTTTTTTTATAGAAATTTGAAAAATTCTTTTTTTATGTATTTTTTATTTTCAAATTTTAAGGTTGACGTATACCCACTATATCAAGTCTATCAAAGAAATCTCTTTTTGATATTGGTGACTATGAAATTTTATTTTGTCCGGAGATGTCATTTTTTTTAAAGCGCTATTTTTAGTCGTTCACCTCCCCGCCTGAATAGGGATTTTACCCTTTTTCATACCCTAATGGTATTGACGAGGATTTCGGAATACCCGTCAACGTTGTCCAAATACCGAAACATACATTTTTGTATTTCACAGCGCCTTTTAGACAACGCGGTAGTGCTGCCACGAATGTTATTACATTTCTGCAAACAACTACTACCTATGTACGTGGCAGGCCAAATATACTTAAATAAATTAATAAAGTAGTAACCGACCACACAGTGAAAAAATTCTGGATTGACATTGACATTAAGAGTGCCAAACAAGCTTTTATGGAAGGTTGGTTAACTGGATTACAACCCCCTTCAGGAAAAGGTTGCATGCTAATTATAGCACATATTAGTAGTAAAAACGGATTTCTCGACGGTGGCTTGTTGGGATTCGAATCAAAGTCAAATAAAGATTACCATGAGGAGATGACGGCCGATGTTTTTGAGGAGTACTTCCAACAAATGATTGAATGTATGCCACCAGAATCAGTTACAGTATTAGACAATGCCTCATACCATTCTCGATTATTAGAACGACACCCGACAAAATCATGGAAGAAAGCGGATATTCTTCAGTGGATAAGAGAACAAAATTCCCAAACATGAAGATGGTATGTTAAACGTGAAACTTCTCAAAATTGCGAAACAAAATAAGGCACAGTTCAAAAAATACGCAGTCGATTAGATGCCAAAGGAACGGAATATCACAGTGCTTAGATTACCTCCATATCATTGCGAATTGAATCCCATAGAGCTTATTTGGGGCACAAGTGAAAGGTTTCGTTGCAAGGGAAAACACCACTTTCAAACTTGAAGACATAAGTTAATATTATTACTCGCCGGACTAGAGAAAATATATATACGAGTAGAAGAAGAAGAAAATAAAATGTGGAAACTTGACGAATACGAAGAAAAACTGTGAAAATAGAACCCTTAATTGTCAATTCAAGAATACTCTCTTTCATGATACATGCCAAGATGTCGAGTCTTCAGATTTTGAAGATGATGATTCTTTTTGATTGTAATTAAAGTATTTATATATCGTGAATTGTGAATTTGTATATATACATAGTTCTATAGTTTAAAAAAATTTTGGCAATAAATCTTATATTTCTATAACTTTATTTTTAAGATAATTTTATTTATTAAACCCTAAAAGCAGGTTACGCTCGGACGGCTACGCTACCGATGAACCCTCATTTACATTTTATGACTCTATTTTATAGCAGAGGTTTTCTGCCTAAAATAGGGTGAACCCTTAAAAATAATTCAAAAAAGGTAGCAAAATCCAGTAAAATGCATAAGAAATATTTTTTTTTTTGGGCGCACCCCAACATGTATTTGCATCTACAAGGAGAGAATTCTGCTATCAACTCCAAACAAATACACTTAATACATCTAAAAAAGGAAGGTTACCATGAGATTCAGTTTCCATCGTAAATTTTAAATTTGAATGTTGTTGACTGAAATGATTTCAAAAGGGATTTAGGTTCTCTTTACCATATGGGGAGACAACAAGTGTGTCATCAATATATCTGAAGCAGAATTAAAGGAACTCAACTCAAAACTCTTTCTTGAGAGGCTTCCATAAAATTATTTGTCACTACCGATAGTGGATATCCCATGGCTACTCGTAAAGTATATTCATAAACTGTTCATTTAAAAATAAAATATGTAAACGACAGACACTATTAAATATATCAAAAATGAGCCAAGATTATGACGCCGAAATATGTCTGTTATTATAAAAACTTGGAACATTGAATATGGTAATTCATCATCAAAAGTAAACAGAGTATCTCCAGGGTCAAACTTCTTTATAGTTTTCAAATTTCCAAAAAAATGAAAACAATTGAATTAATTTTTTCCTGTGACAGAATTTAGACAGCAAGAAAAAGCTTGTTTCGTGAAGCATCATACAGCAACACCTATTAGTTCTTCTTCTCTTCTCCATGTACCATGACCGTTCCACGATCGTTGGTTTTCATGTTGGCTACCGTGTTGATGATCATCGTTTTATTGACTGCCTCTCGGAAAAGTTGAACCGTAGATTTCCCGTACCAATGCCTCAAATTTTTCAGCCACGATGTTCTCCTTCTCCCTGCACCACTTCTACCTGGAATGTTTTCCTCTATAATCTGATGCAAGATTTCGTATTTTTCTAGAAGTCTCTTACTTTAGCCAAAGTATTGTAATTTGCCTCGCTTAATGGTCGTGACCATCGCCAAGTCCTTGTCCATGCAAGTGAGAACGCTGCTGTTACTAATTGTGTCCATTCAACTGATTTTCAGCAACCGTCGATACACCTACATCTCGAATACCCTCAGACGTTTAAGCATTGCTTCAGTGAGCGTCTACGCTTCCATGCCATACAAGAGAACCGGAAAAATATAGCAGCGTACCATTTTCATCCGCAATTTCAATGATAAGTCATGACTGGTTAAGATTTTTTCTTCTCCTTAAATGCGCATTTTGCCTTCCACAGTTGAGTCCCAGTATGTCGTTGATATTGCTACCTAGATACATTAATTTATCAACCCTATATCTTTATGGCACTGACTTCAATACTAGATTCTAAGTCAAAATATATTTTTTTATTTGCATTTTATCCATCAGTTTTTGTAGATTATTACCGTTACTAGTAATAATTGCTGTATCATCGGCGTTTCTGGTATTATTTATGTTAGTACCGTTGATGTTGATTCCTTCAGTGGTACCAGCGAGCGCTTCACTGACTATCATCTTCGAATAAAGATTGAACAACAAGGGTGACAGAATACGGCCCTGACACACTCCCCGCTTGATTTTAATTTCATTTGACAGTTGATTCTGCGACCGTACTTCAGCTATCTGATGCCGGTACAAATACTATACCGGTCGTTTTTAAAATCTCTAGAAGTTTTCCGTGGCGTACCTTGTCAACGACTTTTTCACAGTCAATTGAACGCAGAAACACATCTTGGTTGACATCTCGACATCTCTGGATCAACACATGGACACTAAACATTGCCTTTCTAGTCCCTTATCCATTTCGGAAACCAAACCGACTGTCTCCAATTGTTTTTCAAGCTTATTATATATCCTGCCATGCATCACTCACAATGTTGTTAAAACAGCTCATGAGACTAATGGTTCACTACATTTGGTGACTCTGTTCTTTTTTGGAATCATGACAACTGCTGATTTTGAGCCAATCAGTCGGTATTACTCCGGTCTCATATATGGAGTTAAAAAGTTGAGTCCAGCCAGTTATTCCTATATCATCCAACAGTTTCAGTACTCACTTGGTCCGGTCCAGCTGCTTTTCCACTTTTTGCTAGCTTTATTGTGCGCCACTTCCTCTTTAGTAATTAGTGGGCCCAACATAGCATTAACACCTCTTACTCTAATATAAAATAATTATTTTGCATTATAGAAATTCGTAACTGGTGTTGAATAGAGGATTCATTATTTCTGAAATATATTCTATTTATATACACAAAAAGGACAACTACCATTTTTTTAAGAGACTAGAATAACAACATGTCAAATGCAGTTGATTTTTTAAAAACAAGTAATCCTGCAAAGTAAAACATAAAAATCAGCTCGAACCTTAAAAAAAAATATACGATGTCAAAATGTGTCTGCTAAAATATAAAAATGCTTCTTGAACTGCCTAAAAAATTCATTTAACCCATCTTTTTTCTTTCGAAACATAAAAAGGCTCTTACAGAAATTACAACAAAGAACTTCTAAAAACACGAGTAAAATAGAATACAAAGAGCTACAAGCTACTTTGATTATGAAATTTACTAAAGCCTGTACAACCAGAGTGTACTTGTTAAAGAGGGACAAGCTTTCGCAAGCATTAATTCGTTTTAATTTACTTTTGTCGTTTTTTAATGGGTCGACTGCTTTGTAACAAATGTGACACAAATAAAGAAAATAAATTAATTCAGAAATTTACCGTATGTTACTAGTACAATATTATGTATGAATTTATTTAATGTTAATACTCTTTGGTAGTAAAATACAGTAAGTTTTATCTCTGACTAATGAAAACAGAGGAATTTTTTGTAAGGATGCGTTTTGTAGTCACAATTACTAGAATAGTCGATATGTAACACCACATGAGAATAAAAATAATTAAACACTACCAAGATTTAATAATGTCTCTATTTCGGCAAATTTTTAATTGTTTTTCGCTCTTTCGAACCATTTCCACAGAGACGAGAGCAAAAATTGCAAAATGTTAGATGTTAGAGATATTAAAACCGCATATATGACCAAAACAGTTGCCACCTGTAAACCATCTGCATTACTAACTTCGAGGTGTTCAATATCTAACGACACATCGAAATGTTAATGTATGGGCGTATCAATAGTATTTTTATCGAATATTTTCTTAGATGACTATCACAATTTAATAAATATGTATATATATATATATATATATATATATATATATATATATATATATATATATATATATATATATATATATATATATATATATATATATATATATATCTAGTCTAACCTACTTCAAAGAAAGGCAATTTAACAAAACTTAATATATCATACCTGACACAGCAGAAACGAGAATTAACGCAATGAAAACTTTAGGCGTGATAACTTACAAAGCAGAAAGAGAGCTTAACCTAATGCAGCAGATTCTAACCTAACCTAAGGTAGTTTAACCTACATTAACCCAAATCAGCTTAACCTAACTCAGCCTAAGGCATGTCAATCGAAAAAATATAAAGCTTCATAGCTTAGACGTCGGGAAGGCATTATTTTGTTTCAGTTTTGAAGTTCAGTTAACTTAATTCCGCTTAGAAATCATCATTTGCTTGTATTTAATCCTGATTTTTTGTTTCTAGCCACCATATTGAGCCGCCATCTTGTCTTTTTCGGAAGGGCGACATTGCATTTGAAAGCTTACGTTTCAACGAAGAAATTGACACCTTTGAATTTTTTTTTCATTAATTCTATTTATGTATATATATATATATATATATATATATATATATATATATATATATATATATATATACATAAATATGATTTATTAAAAAAAAATATTACCAGCGCCACAGCTTAACTAAATATAGAAATGTATGAATGAGGGAAGGAAGGAGGAAGCAAGTTAAACAAAGACAAGAACATGACGAAATCGTTGCATTTTCCGAAGAAATCTTATGATAAATAATCTTGTCTTGTATCTGGAATTTTAATAAGTGATGTATATCTATGCATATTGACATAGTGAAATTGATTTTGATACACACCGACCAATAACGTTAAACCCTTATCCTAACCTCAAAAAACACCTCAAAAATGGAAAAAAAACCTGAAAATATGAAAAAATATAACAACATTGGTCGATAAGGATGTTGTAATCGGTTTTGCCACGTCAGAATATAAAAGGGATACAATATTAGTGTTACACATAATAGAGCTTTTTTACCTATTATGTCAATTTTTGTCCATTTTTGAGGTATATTTTGAGATTAGAAAAAATGTAATGTGATGGGTTGGTGTTAATATTGTAATTGGTTTGAGTAGGTCAGGACAGAAGGAATATGATATTAGTGTTACAGGTACAAAGCCTGTTTTACCTATTTTCAAGTTTTTTTTTTCCATTTTTGAGGTTAAGAAAAAAAATATAACGTTATGGGCCGATATGTGTACCAAAATCAGTTTCAGTATGTCAAAATGCATATATTATACTATTAAAATTCCAGGTACAACTATTTATCATACGATTTCTTCAGAAAATGCAATGATTTCTTCATGTTCCCACGGCTTCCTGGACTAACGACTGCTATTTTCCAAGTAAATCTGGTTACACATAACTCAAAAAATTTGATTTTTAGGTTACATCTTTGGACCAAAAATCGCCCTTTTTTCGACATTCTCCTTTGATTTTACTACCTGAAACAATTTGATAGTAACTTTACGGCTACATGGTATATTGTCTTATCGCAAAGACTTCGAGGTAAGAAATCGTCAATGTTGAGGAAATGAAGCACAGAATTGCTTCTACCTGTAATTTCCACACTCTAACAAAATTAATAAGTGAAGTAGGTTACGATATGCCTCACCTGTAAAAATTGATATTAGAGTCACAATCCAGTTGATACCAATATAATATTTGACTTGTATGAAAGCTTCATGTATTTAATTTTAAAAACTGTCAAATCTCATCCATAAATTCCTTCTTTTCACGGTAGTAACTTGGAACTTGGGCTCAATAGAACAAAATGAAGGAAACAATAAGCTAAAATGCTGTTTAACATGCACACCACCAACAAGCATTCAACTTGTCCACGCTATGTGGCATCCTGAAGAAGCATTTTATTTTACGTAAAACTAAATTGATGAAATAACAATATTTAATCCAAATATACAAATATTTACTTAAGAAATAAGATAAGCAAAGTCATCCTGTTTTATAAGTTAGCCAAGTAAATTCTAACATTGTGCTAATTACAAAATCCGGTCTTTAGATGTTTAGTAAGAAATTTTGTGAGAAAGGGTGGATTAAACCAAGAAGGAAATTTACCGTTAAAATACTGTGTAAATATTTTAGAGTTCTCTTATTTGAGACTTGATTAATAAATCAAAAGAACGTAGGATACCCTTCAGTGAATGTTCAGTATGTCCTAAAATTAGTTCAGTTGTTAATTGGGAGTTTACCAGACTTCTATTAACAACATGTTAGCAATTAATTATAAAACTTTTAACATATCAAAAAAACATGTGGTTGGCGTTTGATTTTTTTTAGTTTTTATTCTACAAAATGTATTTTTATTGTTATTTGCGGTATCAATGTATATTTTTGTATTTTAATCATGACCGGTTTCAAAAATAAAACTAATTTTAAAAAGATATAGATAATTTTTTGATCCGCACTCGTGTGGAAAATATAATTTTCTTATGATTTCACCAAGCAGAAGCCAGTAATGAGATATGTCAGTGTTTTTTTTTTATCTCTTATTTGTATTATGCTCAGGAAATAATTGTGTTGTAACAAGACTCTATCTAGACGTCATCAACAATTCTCAAATTTATAAGTAAATAACTGTTTATTGCATTCATTTGGTACAATTTCTTATCCGGGAGATCTTATTTCCCGAACTAATGTGTTGCATACAAATATTTATACTCGTCACGTTTGGAAAGATGCCACTTACGGCATAGTCCACGAATACTTGTTTTTAGAATAATCCTTACGAACCAGTGCTCAAAATATAATTTTCTGGACGATTTTAGCAGGCTGTGCAGATTGTAAGATCAGATAATAGAACAAAAATACATTGAAATGTTTAGCAATGTTGTCATGCGACATTTAATAAGTAAATAATAATTGTATTGGGCTAATGATATGACACAATTAAACTATTCGAGATTCGTTGCCACTATTATGTTTGAAGTATTTGATATTTGCAAGAAATTTACTAAAAGTCTAATTTGTATTTATTTTCTTACCTTGAGTAATGACAGTAGAGTATTACTGCAGAACCTAAAACAAACATAAATATTACCAAAGGAATTAAGTTAGCCACTGTATGCAGAGTGACATAAAGTTCAGAATTTGGTCCATTATGAATTTAGTTATAGAGATGATAATACATAATTACCAGTATATAATTCGTGTGGTCAATGTCCGCAATTTAAAAATGTCGTTGTCGATACGGGGAGTATAAAAAATTTCCCGCAAAAAGAATATGCACGATTCTAAGTACGTTTTCTATATTTCAAGTTATTTCTGAAATATTGAAGTTATATAATCATTTTAGAACTAAAAACTAGTCATGTTATAAATTTTTCAGTCCGAGACCACCAATATCAATTTTTGGTTTGGCTCAAAAAATATATTTTTTGGGTTCCGGTTACGGTCCAGTCAAATCGCTTATATTCTTTAAGTAGGAAACAAGTTATTATATGAAACTGATCCATTTCAAGATGTACTTCTCTGTTATTATCGGTAGCCCCTTAACCTGTAAAACATGCAATTTTCTTTCAGTTAGTATCTAACAAATTCGTTTATCTTTGTGAAGGTTATATTTGACCCAGTAATAAACAACAGTCGTCCAACACGCAAAGAATTGAGAGACGAAGTTACTACCAGAGCTGGATAATTCGATAATATCTCTTTACTTTCGCTTAAGGTCGGTAAAGAATTTCGGGTATAAAACAACTAAAATTATCTTATTTACCAAGTTACAGCTATAAAATCTGAAAAATAAAAATTGCATTAAATTCTTTTTGACAATGTATATAATACAATATATTAATTAATTCAAGTTACTATTTTTGGCTTACTTAGTTTTTAAATTGCTAAAAAAATATAAAGTATATTTTATGTAATTTTTGCTATTTCTTTAGACTACAATACCACGGCAGGTGCCGAAACGTCGATAACTTGTAATTTCTTTAAAAATAAAAACCCAAAAACCAATGAAAAAATGCAACAAATATTCTATCTCAAGCAAAGAAATCTGCACATGTCCATTTGTAGCTAAGTGGTACATTAGTAAAATACTGTTAGCTTGTACATCTCTCAAATAGGTGTAAATCATAGAGCAATATCTTGCGATTAAAATTTAAAAAATTGCGTTTCATAGTTTAATATGTTAGTACATTGCTTAAAAAGGAGACGACAAATTATTTAATTAAAAATTCTGTTAGTCAAAGAATTTACATTACTTTAATGAAATGCATAAATTTGTGCTAAAAATACTTTAAATGTGAAAAAGTTTAATTAGAAGTAGCTTTTTTAGAGAGAAGAAAGTCACTAAGGTAAAACTAGTAGCAATATTTTCGTGGGTCTACTCCATTCCGTTAGCTAGATGAATGATAACGATCTAAATATTTATTGACATAAGTATTATTTTATTAAAACCTGAGTCAACATTTTGGCGCATAAATATGTATTCTTAAAGAAATAGATTTTTTTAACTACCTGAATTATGTAATATTCTATAAAATTCTAAGTTATTCAAATACTCAATATTTAGAGTCATTTAGTAAAATGTATAAGCGGGTAATTTAGTAATTATCATTATGCAGACTGCAACAGTTGGTCGAGTACTTCAGTCTGCATTTTGCTAATTGCTAAATTAATATATAATGAACTAAAAAGAAAAGGAAAAAAAGTGAGGATAGAATACTAAAAGATAACAATGGATGGACGCGAATATAAATGGAAAGGTGAAAGTGGAAAACTGAAACTGATAGAAGATAAGGGAGCTAAGAAGTCGCCATTGACAAAAAACTGACGGAGGGAGGACGGAGTTGGGGAACAAAGACGAATTTGGCAAAGGACAAGGACAACAGAAGGAAAATGAATGTGACGGATGAGAGAAAGAGGAAAAAAAAACGACGAAATGGAATTAGAAAAACAGGAAAATAGGCGAAAGAATGCTGAGATCAAGATAGACATGGAATGTGAGTAGTATAATAGGAAAAGAGGAAGAACTAATGGAAGAAGTGATAAAACAAGAATTGGATATACTGGGAATTACGGAAACAAAGAAGAGAGGAAAAGGATTAAGAAAATACATAAAGGCCATGGGATGCTCTGGTCGGGAGTGATTGAGAAAGAAAGAGTAAGATGAAGAGTCGGATTGATAATCACCCCAAACAGGTTGAAGCATGTGATACAGAAAGAGTATGTGAACGAAAGAATGCTAACAGTTGTGCTAAAACTGGTGGATAAAGAAATATGGACAATCATAAACATGGAGAAGACGCAAGAAAGGAAGAAAAGGATAAATTTTTCAAAGAGCTGCAGAGACGGATAGATGGCAGTGGCGAACAGATATTGATAATGGGAGATTTGAATCGCCGAGTGGGGAACAAAAATGGAGGAATAGAAGAATCCCTTATTAATAATGGGGAAATAATAATAGAACTAAGTATAGAAAACGACCTAACCATAGCAAATACAAAGTTCAAGCACAAAGACGTACACAAGTACACAAGAGTTTCCGAGACGGGGAACGAGAGATCAGTTACTGATTACTTCCTGCTGAGTAGAAACAAATGGAAAAGAATAAAAGATGTAAAAGTAAAGAGAGAAGCAGAAATCGGAAGTGATCACTATCTAATAATAATGAAAATGAAAAGAATGAAAGAGACGAAAAAATCAAGAGCATTAAACTAAGGGAGAAAAAATACCAAAAGGAGTACTAGAAAAGAAATTGAAAGACTGGACAAACAGCGCAAATGTAGAGGACAAGTGGGAATATCTTAGGAACAGCATATTGTGTGCAGCGGAAAGGAGCTGCGGTAAAACGAAATTACCAAATAACAACACAAAAAGAACTTAATGGTGGACGGATAATGTACAAAGACAGGTAAAAAATAAAAAAGAAAAGTGGAAAAAATATTTGAGCACAAAAAGAGCCGAAAATTATGAAGTATACAGAGAGAACCAAAAACTATTCTATAGTACATTAAAAAAGCTCAGACAGAGAAAAGAATATAGCATGCTGAATATGAAAGGTAAAGAGGACAACATAATAACAAATGAAGATAAAATAATGGAACGATGGAGAGAATATTTTGAAGAGCTAACAGCTATCGACATAGTGGTGACATCAGGAAGAAGAGGGAGGTGACGATGGACGAAGAGGAAATGGAGACCATAAGCGAGGAGGAAATGGAGGAAGCTATAAGAAGAATAAAACTAGGCAAAGCTCCTGGAAAAGATAATATCACACCCAAAATAATAAAATATATGGGAGGAGAAGGAATAAAGAGGCTAGTGGATTTGATGAATGACATACCAAAAAAAGCAAGAATACCCGAAGACTGGAAAACAGACATTATATTACCAATATATAAGAAGGGTAATAAAAGAGACTGTAGCAACTATAGAAGAATAACACTTTCTAGTATCCCAGTGAAGGTATTCGCAAGAATAGTAGAAAAGAAAATAAGGAATAAAATTGAGTCAACACTAGAAGACATACAATGCTGATTTAGAAAGAACAGCAGTATTCAGGATATTATATTTACGATTATACAAATAAGTGAAAAGATATTAATCAAGAACAGACAAGCACACGTGTGCTTCATAGACATGGAGAAAGCCTTCGATAGAATACGAAAGAAGGACGTGTGGGAGATGCTGAGAGTAAGGGGAGTAAACAGAAACCTCATAAAAGTATTAAAAGATATGTAGAAGAGAAATACGAACATAGTTAAAACAAACAATGAAGAATCAAAATAATTCAAAACGAGACAGGGGGTCAAACAAGAATGTGTATTGAGCCTAATTCTGTATGTAGCGATACTGGATGATGCAATGAAGAAAACCAAGAGAAAGATGAAAAAGTTGACTTTAGGGTACCGGCGAATGAAACCCACACAACTAAATGAACTGATATTTGCAAATGACATGGCCTTGATAGCAGATACCGGGAAAAATCTATAATACAATCTTGAAGTAATAAAAGAGGATCTGGAGAAGATAAACAAGAAAATCAGTATACAAAAAACAAAAACCATTATAATATCAAGCACCAGAAAAACACACGAAATAAAGCTGTACGGAAAACCAATTAAGCAAGTAGATCATTTTAAGTACCTGGGTGCGATTATAGAAAAGAACGGGAGAACGGACAGAGAAATAAACGAAAGAGTGGGAGGAATATTCAATGCAACGAAGACAATATTTTTAGGAAAAAGAGAAGTACAGAAAAACATCAAAACAGAGGTTGTGAAAAATGTGGTTAGACCAACACTTGTGTAAAGTCATGGACAGTAACTAAAAGACAAGAATTCCGCATCAACGCAGTGGAAATTAGATTCCTGAAAAAAATCAAAAACAAGAGCAGAAGAGACAAAATAAGAAACGAAACATTCAGACGAAACTTACAAATCGAACCCATTAACGAGAAAATTATAGAGGGACAGTTCATATGTTTTGGACATGTGTGTTGAATGCCGGACGATAGACTCACCAAAACAGTGTTCGAAACGCGAGTGCCGGGAAGAAATAGGAGAGGAAGACTAAGAGCCAGATAGATAGACAAAATCGGAAGAAATAGAGAAGAGAGGAATGGCATGGAGCGAAATACGAACTTTAACCCAAGACAGACAACAATGGAGACAAAAATGTACAACTCAACTCTAAGTCTTACACTTGACGGTAGAAAGGCTTTGGACTAAGTAAGTAAGTGGACTAAATTGCAACCAAGGTTTAGAATATAATATGTTCTAACACAAGAAATATTCAAACGAAATAAGAGCTAAGTGATTTTGCCAATATTTTGAAGTAAATTTCAACAACATAAAATAATCGTAAAGTTAAATTTAACTCAAATGTATTAGAGGTTTAAAAATGACTAGTAAGATTATTAAAGTTATGTGATATAAAAATCAATATATTCGTTTTGAGTTAGAATTAAATCGATAAAAATGGAATATTGTACAAAAGTTCTAAAAATATTTACAATTCTTGCCTGCTTCAATACCTTAACTATCAATCTTTATATAAAGATAGTTTATACAAAGAGTATTATAAAGACTTTTATTTATCGATATTTATGTAACAAAATACTACGTCAAAAAATAAAAGTCCACTGTTTTAGTGAATCTGGTTATTAATATTCTTAACATTATATCACGAATTGCTTTGTGCGAAGCTGAAGTATCTGCGATTTGATGTCATATCAGTGTCTTTTTTTGAAACATATCTTTCAGATAGACACCAGAGGGTCCGTATTGCCGGTAAATGTTCCTCCAGTGGAAGAGTGCTGTCTGGAGTTCCACAGGGGTCTATTCTCGGACCTCTCTTGTTTCTGATATACACTTTTGACATTTTTTACTCTGCTGCAAATTCTCATGTACAGGCTAATGCCGATGATACTGTATTGCTGCACTATTTTAACACCAGAGAGCCAGAGGATGCTACTCAATGCTTTAACGCGATCTCGAGGCAGTACTTACTTATTCAAAAGAGCATAACCTGAAAATAAATCCGGATAAGACTGAAGAAATGTTGTTTTGTTCAAGGAGATGTCGCCAGATGTTAGAAGAAGTTATTAAATTTCATTTGGGTGACATTAATTTGAGTTTTACGGGGTGTAGTAAGAATCTGGGGCTATATATTGATGTGGACTTAAGGTTTAGAAAGCATGTTAGTACACTGCTCCGAAGAAGCTATGCGAGAATGAAAATCCTGTATGCAAATCGGTACATCTTAAATTATAAAATGAGGAAAAAATTATGTGAATCCTTGATCCTGCCTATATTCCATAATTGTTGTATAGTCTACTTTCCATGCTTAGACATGATTACTAAAAATCGTCTGCAGATGTATGATCATGTATTAATTAAAATTAATGAACTAAAATGGTTAAATATGGCAAATACAGTTAAATTACATTTTGCAGTATTCCTAATGAAACTCCTGCGCACGGACCAGCGTACTTAAGAGAAAAACTTATATTCCGCTCTTCTGTTCACGACCGTGACCTGAGACATCGAGATCATCTCACTATGCCAAAACATCAGTCTGCTTTGTTCCGGCGTTGCTTTACTTATAACGCTGTGTCTCTTTATAATTCGCTTGATCAGGACTTGAAATTGTGCAATAACAATAGTTTGCGGTCGAGATATAAATCCCGCTTGCTAGGTCTACAACATGTGTGTACCAAGGATTGCAGAATTTTTCTGTAAGACTTGGCTATATGTGGTTTACAGATATTTATAATATGTAATACAGTGCGTAGGATTTGGATTCTTATTGTATTATCAAAGTTTTCTATATGTCTTTTTTTTCTCTTATTTTATTTTCTTGGTATTGTGTTTTCTTTTGGTTTCTTTTTTACACTTAATTAGGCTTAAATAAGGACGGAAATGGTTGAGTGTAAGAGTAGCCTGTGGCTAAACTCCGCCATTTCTTCTCCTTCTCTGCGGTAATTGTAATTGTGTGTGTACATTTGGAAATTGTCTATTATATATATTTTTGATCTGTCTGTCCGTCTGTCCGTCTGTCTGTCTGTCTGTCCGTTTTGTTTTGTATTGATTTTGTAGGACAGCCGAATTAAAAGAAGGTTGAAGAATTTTTTTACTAATATTGATTTGCAAAGATATGTGTACTTAGTGTATTATTTTTAAAAAATATCCAATCTAGTCACATAAATTTTTTTTCTTTGTTCTCTGTCATCGAGTGTGGTGCGAAAGCTTGTGAAAACACGAGTAAAAAATATATATATAAAAAAAATAACAGGTGTATGTTTCTCGAAAAGGCATTTATGAATATTCTCCACGGGGTTAGATTCTTTTACTAATCGAGATTAAAGATTGGAAGCAACTTTTTAAATAGAACCTTTTCTAGCAAAATTTTCCATTTTAAAAACAATCGTACGGAACACTAAATTGTGCAAGTTTTGCTGTTCCACCACAGATATGTTGTGGTTTTTATCAATCCACTGAACATCAATATTTCTATTTTGCTGTTCCACCACAGATATGTTGTAGTTTTTATCACCACTACACTAAAGGTGATATATACTGAGTAGTATCATTGTGCCAAAGATTCCACATTCCCAAAATAGTTGTAGTTTTTATTGTTTAGGTCGATTGCTCCCTACGCAAGCTTCATATACCTGACAGAAATCTAAGATTCCTACAACTACTAAAATCTACAAGTAGTACTCTTGAATAAATCAGGCTTTAGTTATATGTTGTATTTTAATCAAGCCTTTCTCGTCTTTAGTTAAAAAAAAAAATTAATAAAACAAACCAAGGAACAAACAACCAGGCTCAATTTACGACTTTTCACCTAACCCTTAAGTTAACCGACAAAATGTCGTAGACTCGCCTTTCCTAATTACTCTTTTAGAAGTTTCTTCCTAATTAAATAAGTAACATTTGATTAAGCTCTTTCAGATTTAAGGTAATTGCCAGTATAAATTTATACACTCATTTCCTTGCGTAACAAGAAGGTAAATTAGTTTGATTAATGAATGTCTTGGGTAGATGATTTTAAATTAAAAGAGTTAATTAAATGATTTTTATGACGAGGTTTAGTAGACTATTTTTTTTTTTTATGGACGTAACACATGTGCTGCAGGGAAAATCCCAAAAGCTTTACAGAAGCGACACGTGTGCAGAAAAAAGCGATCCACGTTGGTTTTGAATCACTGTTAATTGAACTCGATGGAAACACAGTCCTGGGCAAATATAAATCCATGTAAAAGATCTTCATTTTGTATCATTGATACATTTTCAGAGATTTTTTCTATCTTATACAAATGAATCAGAAGTTCCATAAAATATAAATATCCAGCTATGGAAATCATTTCAGGACTAAGATACTTTGATATATACATAAAAAATGGGGCCGTGAATAGCGCGTATCGAATGAAAACAAATGGAGAATAAAAACAACAACCTTTACAACTTGGGCCCACAAGAGTTATGGATCTAATCGTATACTTTCTAAAAACCATATAGTATTGGGTGTGATTTAAAGCTCTGGATGCATGTGGAGACTCTGACGAAGGCATCGGGTCTGGTCTATTACACAAACGGATCAAAAGCTTCGTGCGGACTAGGCATTGGCATATATGCAAAAAAGCCCGAATGGAGCTTTAGCATTCTACTAGAGATAAGTGCAACAATATTTCAGGCAAAAATTTACTCAATACCAGCCTAAGTTCACAAAATTATTGGACGCGACTACCGCAACCAAGAAATATATATTCTCTCAGACAGTTAAGCTGCTCTAAACGCTTTAGATGCCTATCAGGCTAACTCCAAAATCACGATGGAGGGTAAACGTGACCTGTTAGAACTATCTACGGAAAACAACAGAGTTGAACTACTGTAGGTTCCAGAAAAGTCGGGAATAAGGAGTAATAAAAAAGGGGACGAACTAACAAGATTCGGAGCTATAAAACCAGACAAGGGTCTAAAGCCAGCGTTTGGTAGACCAACATAGGTGATAAAAACGATAGTCAACAGATGGTAATATCAGCAACATCTAGATCACTGGCTCACAAGATTTGGCCAAAGACATGCGAGGAACGTCATTTTTTAACAAAGGCTCAGACCAAAGTAGTGGTGGGACGAATCAACGGCCACTGGCCCCTGAGAAAACATATACAGAAAATACGTTTCCACAATGGTCCCACGACATGCGGACTATGTAGAGAAAAAACCATTATGCACATTCTATATGAATTTGCGGCTTTAATTCGGAACAGACATAAACTTTTCGGAGATCTACATCGTGGCGATAGGTTATCACATGAAGGGCTTAGAAGGAACTTTTTTAAAGGGTGACACTCATGTAACCAAGAGAGGGGAACACAATAGGCCAACGGGCAGCAATGCATAAACAGGCACAATCGCCTTCCTGACCACAACCAACCAACCAATTTTCACTAGTAAACAAGTAAAGTATAGGCTGTACTATTCTGTTAATACTTTTATAGTTCTTTCTTTTATTGGCTATACTTCCGAGCAATGTTATTACACTTTTTACTATCGTATTATATATTCCTTTATTGCTCTTTCTTGAAATGCTTTTTTCCTGTAAAATGCCATATTTCGATATTAATAGTTTGTTGAATATGTAATGTTAGAGAGCTGTTCTTGCTCCTGCTACTATTTATTATTATTAAAACATTGAAAAGGATTATAATATAAAGAATACTTCCTTCGTAAAAACGCTATTCTAAATTAAATACCGAACTAATAAAAGAAGTACATTACTATATTTTATAAGATATATTTTGTATGGTGAAAAATTAACAAATTTGTAGATTATTACAGCAACCCTTTACTATAATATATTCAAAACGATCTCCTATTTTACTCCTTAAACATATATGACCATAGATAATTATGGTTAAAATTTAATTATTATCTCAACCAAGAGCTGAGAAATACTCTCATGCTACTATTAAACTCATAAAATTTTATCGACCCTTTTCACCCCCCTTTCTCATAAAGAGGTATTGCTGGGAGCCTACAGATTTTTCCTACTTCAAGTATCACAAGTGCACCAAATTTAAAACTGATACCTCGTTTTGTTTGACATCGTGCCAACAGACCGACTCACAGTGGGTAGAAAAAAAAAATTACCGTTCAAAAATCCCCACAGACAAATTTTATCGAATCACCATATTTTTTTTTTAGAATCATCGTAAGAAAATTTAGAAAAGAACTGTCATAGAAATATTTATTTTAAATGGCTATTTTACGCAAATACTGTGATAAAAAATTGATCAATCCGAGAAAAAAATACTATTGACTTTACTATTGATTTACTATCGATTAGACGTATGTATTCCTACGTATTTTTGGCCACTGAATCCAAATATGATATCCGATTTGCTAATAAACCTACTGAATTCGAGTAATGGCCCAAAAACGGCCTCAAAGTGGTCAAAGTCGTCAAGTTAACAGTAATAACCAGAAATACATACTCCGATGTATTTTTAGTCACTGAATCCAAATATGATATCTGATTTGCTCGTACGCCTGTTGATTTTGAATTAAAGTCCAAAAATTGCCCGACAGTGGTCAAAAGTGGTTAAGTCAGGAAACATATTTCGATGTATTTTCAGTTTCTGAAGTCAAATGCTATAAAATGGCCAGATATATATCGACGTAATATTGGTCACTAAAGTCAAATCTAACTTCTGATATGTTCTATGCGATTTCAAGGTCATAAAGGAACAGAATTAAATATATAACGAGCCTTAAGCCTTACATAACCTAACGGATTAAATCATAAAAAAGGAGAAGAGGAGAGACTTTTTATATCTGATTGTCGTATAAAACTTTATTGTAAGTGAAGTGCTAAGATATGAATTAGTAAAGTAAAAATTTTTAGGACAAATAATCGATTTGAATTTTTTCTAAAAATTCAAATTATCTTTGGAAAATTTTTAATAAAAAATTGAAAAAAAAAATTATAACTTGCATAAGAATGACTAATTTGCATAATAGTTTTCTCTCGCAATCAAGATGCCCAAGAAAATATATAAGCAACGCTTATAACGCGAAATGATATTTTAAATTTTACAAGTCATCTTTTCTATAAAAATATTTATTAGTGTACATTTACGGGGATTTTAATTTGTCAGCCCGTATATGCTAAGTGATTGTTTATTGACCGTAAAAGTTTTATTTTAATAACTAAAAAATTTACTTAAACCTGTTTTTTAGTCGTTACAATTTTCAATCTCAAAAAATATTTACGTTACGTTAATCAAGCACCCCGAGTCGTGAGAGACAAAGGGCTCACGTTAATCAAGCATCCCAACTAAAAATACATCAGAATATGTGTGTGAATATTCCCAAAAAATGATTTTCAATTCAAACCTATTTCTTGTGATATCAGGTAAACGTTGTCTATTTTCTCTAGCAAAAATCACCTATTTTTTTTTAGGAAGTTGCTTGCTTTTTTTTTTTAATTAACTGAAATACATTCTGTCAAATTACTCAAAGCAGACTCAACTTTTGTCTATCTCGAGTTTTAATTGTTCACAAATTTGCAATAATCTAGAAATGCACATCTGCAAAATCATCAGATACATTACGGAACCCTAAACTTTTTCGTTCATGTGCACAGTAATTACATGAATGCGAGAGCTTTTCTCTTCTTCTTCTTCTTCTTTCTTATATGAGTGTCATATAAGTAGGCATAGGCATACTGCCTGTTTTATCCCTATTCGACCTATTGAAATGTGGACGTCCAGCATTCCTTCCACCTTTTCGGAGGACATAACTATGCCTGGGTTTTTGTAGCGTTAAATTCCATTTGGTTACTGTCACTCCAAGATAGAATTTCTTCCAGGTCTTTGTTAAGTTGAACGACCTCCTGCTGTCTGCGGATATTCGTCTGAGCAGCCGTTCAGAGTGAACGAAGAGACAAGCGTACTGTCGTCTGCAAAGCTGTAGATTGGGTTCTCGGTCTTTTCCAGCAGATCGTTAATGTAAATGAGAAAGAGAGTAGGAGAAGTATGGAGCCTTGGGGCAGACCGGCGTTGATTGTAAAGGTGTTAGAAAGAAATCCGTTGACCGCCACTCGTAAAGAACGCTCTCTGAGGAAACATGAGAGCCACAAACAGAACTTTTCAGACATACCACAAGAGCGTAGCTTAGCCAACAGTCCAATGTACCAAACACGGTCGAATGCCTTGGATATGTCAAGAGCAACCGCTCGAGATTCTCCAAAGTGTTCAGTTGCGTTGTTCCAAACATGTGTTATATAAGTCAGAAGATCTCCTGTTGATCTATGTTTACAAAAGCCATATTGGTGATCGCTAATAATATTGAATCGTTCAAGATATTTTAGAAGATGCTGATTATTATAAGCAGTGCGACTGGTCGGTAGTTATTTGGCAAGGTCTTCTTGCCTTTTTTAGGTATCGGCTGAACCGTGGCACATTTCTAGCAGGACGGAAATATTCCCTTTCTGTAGGATAGGTTGAAAAGTCTACAGCAAACTACTGGTGTTAGCTCCCTTGCACAGTTTTTCAGAACTATGGCAGGTATTCCGTTGGCGCCAGAAGCCTTTTTGGTGTCTAGCTTCATTAAAATAAGCGTTATGATACGCTGTCTGAAGACAATATCGGGCATCTTTGACTGCAATATGGGAATAGTAGGTGGTGTTTTTCCTTGGAAATCGACAGTAGAATGTGAAGCAAAGAGTTCAGCCAACAAGTTCGCTCTCTCAACAGGTGTGGTTGCAATGGAATTATCTGGCCGTGTGAGTGGTAGTATGGTGGATTTGGTGAAATTTTGACTGACTGCCTTAGCGACTGCCCAAAAGGACCTGGAATTGTTGGGACAAGCGAGAAGTTTGTTTCTAATTCGGTGATTGTGTGCCCCCTTGGTTTCGTCGATAATTCCTTTGCATCTGTTCCAGGCACGAACAAAGGTATTACGAATTATGGTGTTAGGATTTTCACGCCATTGTCGGTAGGCCATATGTCTAGAAGCAACAGCTTCTTTGCATTTTCGGTCAAACCAAGCCATTTCTTCGAAAAAGGGATGTAAGCTTCCATACCAGCCAAAATAACATCGGAGACCTCCCTGGCGCAGTCAGATGGGTTATCGGATCGAAAACAAACGTCCATCTAAGGGAAAGTTCGAAAATATTCCATGAGATCTTTTCATTTAGCAGATTTGTAGTGGCAAATCTTGCGCGGCCTAGGCGCCTCTCTGTCACAGATTGGCTGTGTAAATCTCCGGATTGGTGGTTAAAAACAGATTAAGGAGACTGGCGAACTCCCCGTCTCGATCAGGGATCCGTGTTGGTCCGTCAGTAAGCTGAGTTAAGCCACAACTGATTGAGAATGATTCAGCTTCACGACCTTGTTCGTCGGTAGTACTTGAATGTTTAAGCCAGTTGATATTGTGGACATTAAAGTCGCCCAGGATGTCAATTTCGGTACTTGGATAGTTAATTTATAAATGATGAAAATGATGCCTTCATAGACTGTTGTTTTACTTCCCTGTTTAAGTCTCCGTAGCTTGTTATCATTATTCCCAGGTATTAAAAATTATTAACCTGTTCAATAATACTTCCTTTAATCTCCAGCTTGCATCTTAATACTTCTTTTGAAAGTACCATACATTTTGTCTTGGTTGTGTTGATAATCATGTTTAGTTTTCTTGCTTCCAAATTGAAGGCATGAAAGATCTTCTGAAGGTTGTCCTCAGAATCGAAGATGAGGACTGCATCATCGGCGTACCAGGTTGTGTGGCAGGGTGTGTTGCCCATTTTGTATCCCCTGGTTTTTGGAAGATTCTCCACTATTTATTAAAATTATAAATAGCTAGAAACGCGGAGCGCTTTAACAAATAGTATTAAAATGCTCTAAGTTGTACTTGGTAGGCAACACAGTCCTGAGTAACTTAATCCTAAGGGATAAAATTTTTGACAAAATAGAGTTCTTGAAGAAGACAGTACAAGTAGTGATAAGCTGAACCTAATTGGATGTTTTATATCACGACAGGGTACCATCAAGTAATAAACGTCCTACAACATTGGTGCAACAACAAAGGACCAGGGGACGATGAAATAACTATAGAAATGATAAGATATGGAGAGGCAGCAATAATACAATCTCTTCAAGCTCTACTTAACAGGTGCCTTATAGAAAGCAAAATACCAAGTAAAATACCAACACCTTGGGTAAACGCCTTGATTGTGCTTATTTTTAAAAAAGGGAACAAATTTCTATTGGAGAATTACAGATCCATTAACCTATTATCGGTACTATACAAAATCCTCACAAGAATCATAACATATACGAGGCTGGTTTGAAAAGTCCGTGCAAAGTCCGAGAGATGGCACCACCGGCGCGTATCGAGGTCATGTTTAGTTAGTAACATCTGTTGAATGAACGCACACCAAGTTTCAGCCATATTGGTCTATTTCTTTGTGTTTGGCATTCGTGTGAATCAAGGAAGTCGAGTGATGTTCAAGAAATGGAAGAAAAAGAATTTCGTGTGGTGATTAAACATTACTTTATGAAAGGCAAAACGCCTCAGGAGACTAAAAAGAAGCTTGATAAACATTATGGTGACTCTGCACCTTCGATTAAAACAGTTTATAAGTGGTTTCAAAATTTTCGGACTGGCCATATGGGCACAAGTGACGCTGAACGTTCTGGACGGCCTGTGGAGGTTACGACTCCAGAAATCATTGATCAAATCCATGATATGGTGATGGATGACAGAAGAGTTAAGGTGCGTGAGATTGCTAGTGCTGTGGTCATCTCGACTGAACGGGTACATAATATTTTGCATAAACATTTGGACATGAGAAAGCTATCCGCAAGATGGGTGCCGCGATTGCTCACGCTTGACCAAAAACGGAATCGTGTGAAGTGTTGCAAGGATGGTTTGCAGCTGTTCCAGAAGAATCCGGAGGACTTTAAGCGTCGTTTCGTCACTGTGGATGAAACATGGATACATTACTATACTCCTGAGACCAAACAACAATCTAAACAATGGGTTACCAAGGGGGAATCTGCACCAAAAAAGGCGAAGACCGTTCCTTCGGCCGGAAAGGTTATGGCGACTGTCTTTTGGGATTCGCAAGGGATAATCCTCATCGACTATCTGGAAAAGGGTAAAACTATTACAGGTGAATATTATTCATCGTTATTGGACCGTTTGAAAACCGAGCTGCAAGAAAAACGCCCGCGATTGGCCCACAAGAAAGTCCTTTTCCATCACGACAACGCACCAGCACACACCTCAGCAGTTGTGGTCGCAAAATTAATGGAAATAGGATTCCAACTCGTTTCACATCCCCCCTATTCTCCAGACTTGGCTCCCTCGGACTACTATTTGTTCCCCAATTTGAAGAAATGGCTGGCGGGAGAAAGATTTTATTCAAACGAGGAGGTGATTGCAGACACTAATGGATATTTTGCAGACTTGGACAAATCCTATTATTCGGAAGGGATCAACAAACTAGAGCATCGTTGGACGAAGTGTATAAGCCTAAAAGGAGACTATGTCGAAAAATAAAAAAAGGTTTACCCCAAACACATGAGTAGTTTTTATTTTTGCACGGACTTTTCAAACCAGCCTCGTATATTAACGAACAAATTAGATAGTTATCAACCACATGAACAAGCGGAATTTAACGCGGATACAGCACTTGGGACCATCTTCAAATAATTAGAGTACTAGCGGAAAAAGCAAGTGAATATATATAAAAGGCCACATTATAAATAATGCTTGCAGAAAAAGCAAATAATATCAAAATTAAAAGACGAATTAGACAATGCGACGCGATATCCCCAAAGCTGTTCACGTTGACTTCAGAAGATATATTCAAATCGTTAAAGTGGGAAAATAAAGGAATATTAATAGATGGTGAACAATTAAATCACTTAAGTTTCGCAGATGATGTCACTCTGATCGCCAACACAAAAGAAGAATTACAGGAAATGCTGATGGAATTAAATAACAAGTCTCCAGAATAGGTCTAAAAATAAACTTTAACAAAACCAAATATTTGAACAACGAAAGTGAAGATAACAATTAAGAACTATTAATAGAAAGTGAAAGAATAGGGAAAAAAAATCGAAATATCAAAAAATAATTTAAAGGCTGACTTAGACAGAAAAGTCTCGTTTGCTTGATCTGCGTTTGGAAGGTTGCAATCTATATTTAAATTAGACATCCCAAATACTATAAAAGCCAGAGTGCTCGATCAATATTTACTGCCGTTATTAACATATGGCACTGAAAGGTGAGCTTTAAACAAAAATATAATAAATAAACTCCAGGTAACCCAAAGAGCAAATGGAGAGGGGAATGCTTAATATCAGACTCTAAGATCGTTTTCTCACATCAAGATACGAAGAAGATAAAAAATTACAGACGTAATACAGCGAATATGTATACTAAGGTGGAATTGGGCGAGGACATATTTCAAGGATGAATCATAACAGATGGACACATCGTATATTCAAATGAAGCCCTAGAGAATACAAAAGATGCAGAGATAGACCACAGACATTATGGACATTCGACATAAAAAGATTAGCAGGATACAATTGGATGCAAAAAGGAAACAACAAAGCTCATTGGAGACAACTTGGGGAGGTTTACATCCGACTATACATGGAATAAGCTAATGATGATCATCACCACTCTCTGTGAAATCAAACTATTTATTTTAGGTAAATACTTTTGTTCAAAGTTTTTATACAAAAAATTCAAGTCACTTAGTCAGCTTTTTTAACTTTTAAATATTCAAGATTTTTAGTAAGTGCCTTTTCCCAGCTAAGCAAATACTTTTTTTCTGGCTAGAAGCTGGTTAATGTAGAATATATATACACACTTTCCTAGGTCGAGACAATATGAAGAATTTTCTGATGTAGAGATTTTAATTTCATGTACACTTAACTAATCAGTTAATTTGAAAAAATATTTTTGTCGGAATGGATGATACTCGTAAACAAAAGCTTAATAAATTCGAAAAAAGCAATCAATTCAAAACGAACTCCCGGTTTGGTTTTAATTAGACAATCAGGCTATTCAAAAATAAATGAATAAATTTGACCAGTTGCAATTGGAACTAGATTCAAAAAACTAGAAAGTTCGGTTGCATGTTTATATTTACTCTAAATATTATCTGCTATTGCTTTGAGTGTCTTTATTAGTTTACGTTTAATTGGATGGAGTTCACAATAAAAAGTTAAAATAACAAACACAAACATTTTTTAGTTATTTATTATTTATAAATTGAAATGCGTCTCTATAGTAATAAATTTACAAATCGTTAGACGACAAATTATAAATAATAGTTCATCTTAATTATAGCAATGACAAAACTTCATAAGAATTTAAAATACAGGGATGTATTAATAAGTTTCTAGGCTAGCATAGAAAGAACAAGCAAATCTCAAGAACTGTTTATTCAATGTAATCTTCTTTCGTTTTTATACACTTAGGGAAACGAACCGTACAAAACAAATTTTTGTCCTTTTGCACCTTTATTTTGTTTTAGAAACAGGTCATAGTTCGAGGTAGCTAAATCAGGGTAATATGGGGGATGATCAATCAGTTCAAATCCTAATTTGTTTATTTTTTGCAAAACTAATATCAATTTGTGGACAGGTGCATTCTTTTGCAAGAATAGTACTTCTTCAGACACATTTTTTCGGTGTTTTTTTACAACTTTTTGACAAAGTTTATATATAGTGTTCTCCAGTTACTGTTTTACCGTGTTCCAATTAATCTGTAAGAAGAATCTCATCCGTGTCCCAAAAAACGAATGCAATAAGTTTTCCTGCTGATTTTTGTAAGCAAAACTTCTTGTGGCAAGGTGAGCCTGCATGTTTCCACTTTTCTGATTGTTCCTTTGTTTCTAGATCATAATGACACAGTTTCCGTTTGATTCAAATAATTTGTTGAATGCTCTTCAACTTAGATTTTGGGATACTCAGTCATTTTTGTCGACGTTCAGATATTTAGGGGTTCATTTAGCTAACAATTTTCTCATACCCATATCAGAATGGTTATTGTAAAAAATATGTTCTTATGAAATGTTCAGAGTTTCTGCTATACGTCAGCCCAATTTGCAGATTTTCCAAAATTATTTTATACAGGGCCTCAACATTCTCTTGCGTAGACACAGATACAAGTCTTTCAGCATGGTGTTCATCACTGATATCGGTTCTTTCTCTCTCGAAATCCGCTACTCAATTCTTGATAGTGGTAGAAGAAGAACAGGTAGTTTATCACCGATTGATATTCGATTTTAGTATACCCACAATTTCTGTCGGTTATATCGCCTCACAATACAGTAAATTAGTGATCGATGACTAGGGTTAGAGATTTCTCACAAAAAAGAATCCCTACCTATAGTGGAACATATACTTGGGTAAAATATAGTCAAAGATTTAAGGACTTCTTGAAGTATACTTTTATCAATGAGGCTATATAGGGACACCAATGCCTCCAAGTAAAAGTAGTAGTATAGGCGAGGAAGCTTATGGCACAGCAAGCAGACCTTAGCCTTTTTTACCTCTAATACTTCTATAAACGTCTATATGGCATTATAGCGAAGTATATTCGTTAGCGACGTCGTTCGAACCTGCCAGTTGAACTTCAGACCTTCGTCTTATTCAGAGAGTACTATCTACTTTTCCCACCTTCCAGCTCAAATGACTATGCACCAACAACATGCAGTCGGTATTTTTTCTGTTGGAGTAGGCTTCAAGTCCTCCAAGACTGAGTTCACGTATCCACCATCCCATACGAAGGAGCAGTGCGGTGCTTTCATCATCATTCTTTCACTGTTTAAGCACTCCCCCACCAACAGCATACCCGGAAGATTTTCATTGCATGCTGTTTTCAGGTATCCGCTTTACCCGTAGGAGGCAGTACCTTTATCGTTTGAGCAGCCTTCCACCAATAACCAACAACTTTTTCTACAGAATGTCGGCGCTTGAAAGTTTGCCGATATCTGCTAGTAGGTACAGTGACGTGAAATGTGGCCTAGCCAGATACACTTTAAAGTAAAAGTGTCGCAAAAATTGTAGCTTATAATTTTTTATCTGTCAAGAACTGATATGATAGAATCTTGTTTCCGATAATCTTTTAAAAAAATCCCCAAATATTTACACTAACTGACTGCACTTGCTGGTTTTTCTATTATTTTTTTTTATGTTCGGCTATTAAAAGCAACATAAATTTAAAACTCACACCATAGATCAAAACGAACGGCCAGTTTAATTTTAATCAGGCAGATCGGTCCATTTAAATTTCGGATAAATGAATTGAAAATGGTTACCGTCCGTAATTGGGGAAATCTGCTAATAAACTAAAATGTTTTCGAAAGCATTTCCATTGGCAGAAATTCAATTATAGTGTTTATTGGTCATATGTTTTGCTTTTGGCTTGTTTGAACTTATACGGTGTGTCCATAGTACGAGTAAAGTAATTATTGAATTTGCAGAAGCAGTAATTAAAATATGATTGCTCAATTTATTATAAAGATTTATATTTTTTCTGATTTATAATTATAATTTAGGTTGATCTGCAAGAAATACGAAGAAAGGCAGTTCTATTTCCTTGTGGAGATGACAATAAAGGCGACAGCTAAAAAAAATAGTTACATTTTTTAGAAAGTCACTTGCAGTTATATTATGATACTAATTTACGTCAATCTAAAAGGGTAGATAAAAACACAGATACCTTTATGACAGAAGAGTTTTTTTACACTGACTGTTCCCGTTATACGATTTATTTAACATGATCAAAACTAAGAAATGGACAACTGTATAGCATAACTGTTAATCTCTCTTAGAAAAAAAGTATGTTTATGTTATCAAAATGCTGCATTTTGTTTTGGTTTTTATAAAAAGAAATCCTGGCACTTCATTAATTAAACCATATTGCATTTATTACCATTGTACACTACAGTTATGTTTTGAAAAAACGTTTTTCATTCCGGAACTATTTCCAAAATATTACTCACAATTCCACAATTCTAATACTGTTTATATATATTCAAAATTGGAAAAATATTATCTTTCTTTCTTTTCATGCATTCATCTACAAACAGAAATAAAATATTTTTGTTTTTGTTTTGCATCCTTAATACAACTCTGTCGATTCAGTGTCGAATAGCCATACTGGTAGCAAATTGTTTATATCATTAGAGAGATTTTACAGTGCTTAGTTTCAACATACCTTTATCGTTACCGTTATTAAAACATGAGCAAAAAAACGCGAAGAAATTGCACATAAAAAATATTTTGGAACTTTTAAAATAAACACTTCCTTATTGTGTGTATCTTTATTTAAAAAGTGGAAAAGTAAACATAATTTCGTTTTTTATTTTAGATCTGTGTCTGTGTTATTTGTGTGATTTGTTTTTTTTTTGTTTTGAAAATAGATCGACAAATCGAAAATATTAAGAAGGCTCAAGTGGATTACACCATTCATTTATTAGGATTTTCTTATAAAAAAATACCCACACATCTTTCATTTAGGATTACAAAAATTCAATTGAGACAATTAAAAAATTGACCTATAAATATCATCAAAAATATATAAAATATTTTAAATTTAAACTTGTGGTAACATCACATTAAAAAAAAAAGAATTTAGGTTAGGTTAGTATGTATATCTCTTCTATAAATTATATAAGGGATACCAATGTCTCTGGAACGGGAATGGTTAGCACCTGGGTTATTAGTATCTGATGAATCAACACAAAAAAATTGAAATTAGCATATCTTGAACTAAACTATGGAAGCTCTACAAACATATATCTAAGTTTAAATAATAGTATTTCATTGCATTTGTGTTAAAATTGTAGGCCTAGATTGGACAAATGATGCTTTACCTTGCCACGCTAATGCTGATTGATTGTTGTTAGTGTTATTTGTAATAAAAGATTATAATTCCAAATTTTAGTGCATTTTCTTAGTACCTAGTAGGGTAGGTGCACCAGTAGTCGACCGAATAATGTGGAGGTTATATTAATCGTAGCTTTAATGAAATCCGTCATAAGTAGCAATATATCGAATTTCAACCTTTACTTTACATTAGTGGAATTTGAAAAACTATATAATTATTTTTTTGTCGAATCAATAAACAAATAATATACGGACATAACAGCACCGGCTGTCGACCGCTCTATCTCAGTAGTCGACATGTCTACGCCCCAGTAGTCGACCACTTGCTGAATAATTGAAATCTACAGCTCTAAATGAGGTAGTGGAGTGTGTTTTAGATTTTTCCTGAGAATAGTAACAGCATGTTACTTTTCCCAACACGAATTTTATTATCAAATAAACTTTTACCATGCCATTAAAAAAAAAAAAAAGTTAATTTTCACCTTTTGTATTTTTCATAAGCGATCTATATATTTTATATTACAATAATCATAGCCGTGAATTAAAGCATTTCGAGTTTAAATCTAGTCAGTACTATAACGACATTAAAAATACTTAGAATCAAGAATATAAAGCTACGTTTCCTTCTCGAAGTCTCTTTTTCTCATCGGTTTAGAGCCTGCTGCTTCTTTTCTTCAATTTTAGCAACCGCAACTTGTTCCTTTTTTAATTGTATTTTCTTTTTCTTCTTCGGCTTCGCAATTTTAATTGCCTCTTTCTTCTTCAACTCTTCTTCTACAGACTCACGACATGCCTTTGACGAAATAGCAGAGACTTTCTTTTTTAGCTTACGTTTATGATTGGCACAAATAGGGTTGGGATAGCAGAGATGTGAAGAAGTGCTAGTGTCAGATGTTTTTTGGATAACCATTTCTGAAGAACTTGATTCTGGGACAAAAATTAAATCCAGGTTCAAAGCTCGTAAGTATATCACCTAAATTTAAAAAATCTGATCTGAGAGAACAAGTTTACCTGACTGTGTGGTTATAGGCTCAATGAGCTCATCGATCTCCAACGAATCGTCGAGTAGAGTACGAACATTAGCACTGGAGAAATCGTTATTCTCTGGAATAATGATAGAAATATATAAATAAAACTAGGAAAAACCCCATAGAATTATTAATTCAAAATTGATAATAAATTCAAATACCAGGTTTATCTAAACGTAATGATGGTCCAATAATTTGTTGAGCAGTATCATCAGTCAGGCGCAGAGGGCTAAATAAGAAGCATAGGAAGAAAACTGTTTTCCTATAATTTTTCTATTTTTTTATGATCCTTTTTTTTCAGGTATAAAAGTGGGCTGCAGCTCGCGCATTTGAGATTAGTGGAAAAAACAGAAAAACCCATTCATTTCCCATACACAAAATCTCAATTAGTTTATGGCGGATTTTTCTCAGATTTCTTCGCCCATCAAATATCTGAAAACAACATGGAACACCTGGAAATTCACAATTTTATGATGGTCAGCTATCGGGAAAAAAGAAAACACCAGACGTCCAGTTATGACGACTACTAGAATTACTCACAAAATTGACCCCAGTAGTCGACCGCTCACAAAACACGCAGCTCTCGAAGAACTAACGAAATTCCGAGTTCTATTAACATTTTCTATACTTGCGTCTTGCCTTGAACATTTTTATCCTGGGTAAAATAATAGTTTTCCAACCTTTCACAGGCACTTTCATTGAACCATCCCAAGCGCGGCCACTGAACGCCATGAGTACCAAAAAAGTAGTTTTAACGCCTCTGCTCGACCGGCTTAATCTCTTTTTAAATTTTCTTTCTCGATCCGTCGATAAGGGCCCTGAAACTGATTCTGGATTAAAGTTGGGAAGTTCAACTATCATTTGAATATGACGTCGTCACGAATTATGCAATAAAAACTTTTTCCAACGGATTTAAAACACAAGTGGTAGACTAATGGATGATGGTCGACCACTGGTGCACATACCCTATATATAAGTAGAAAATAATTAAAAACCGGTCAAGTGCAAGTTTAACTTGCACAATTAGTGTTCCGTACGTTGATTGTTTTTAAAATAAAAAAGTTTGTTAGGGTGGTATAAAATGATCAGTGACTTCACAAAACACACCCCAAATGAGTTTTCAACAAAGTTTGTTTCCAATCTTTACTGAAAACTGTTTTTTTCTATACCAGATAAATTATTAAAGGTAATGATAATTTTCGTTCAATTTATACCCCGTGGAGAATATTCCAGGGTTTTTTCAAAATTTTTTGATCAGTACTTTTCGAGATAAGGTAGGGGACAGCGATTTTTCACGATTTTTTAAAAGTAATACGAAGAAAAGTGTGCACAAGTATTACATTATATATATATTTTTTACTCGTGTTTTCACAAGCTTTCATTTGACACCACACTCGATGACCTAGTAAAAACATTTTTTTTTTCACTTCCGATTTCACCCCTCAAAACGAATTCTTAAGTCAAAATTTATGTTACGGTGATATAAAATGAACAGTGACTTCACAAAACACACCCCAAATAAGTTTTCAACAAAGTTTATTTCCAATCTTTAATGAAATCTGATGACCTTGAAATTTCTGTTTTTTTTATATACCAGATAAATTATTACAGGTAATGCACTCGTGATAATTTTCGTTCAATCTACACCCCGTGAAGAATATTCCAGAATTTTTTCAAAATTTTTTGATGAGTACTTTCCGAGATAAGGCGGGTGGACAGCGATTTTTCGCGATTTTTTTTAAAAATAATACAAAGAAAAGTGCGCGAAAAGTATTACATTATATATTATATATATATATATATATATATATATATATATTATATATATATTATATATATATATATTTTTTACTCGTGTTTTCACAAGCTTTCATTTGACACCACACTTGATTACCTAGTAAATTTTTTTTTTTTTTTTTCACTTCCGATTTCATCCCCCCAAAACTAACCCCTTAAGTCAAAATTTAACTTTCAAAACTACATGGCTCCGATGAAGCCATCAATTCCTATATTACTACCAAATTTCAACTTTCTATGACAAATAGTTTCGGAGAAAATCGGGTGTGTCAGACGGACAGACAGACGGACAGACACCGAAGTGATCTTATAAGTGTTCCGTACGGAACACTAAAAATATGTCCTACCATAATAGCGATAACAATAAAGAACCTCCCAAATACACTTTCTTATAACTTCGTTAATAAGATCTGTATTAAAGGAATTCTTACTTTGTCAAAATACTGTGCAAGCTCCAAATGGTGGGTTTCAATTAGATGTAATTGTTTTCTTTTAAATTACAGCATTCATTGTAGTAGTAAGTGGAATAATTCCATCATCTTACTACTGCGCAAGATAAGAAATAACGGTAACAACACAGTGCTTATATTTAATTTCTGTCCTTTAATTTTTCGCATGCTTAAAATAAAGATGCCAGCGAAGGCATATTATTTTATTAAGGATTGGATTACCCAGTTAATTGATGTGATTTCCCTGCGGCACGCGCACTGAGTTTAAAAATATTTGAATATGTTAACTCTACCATTACTCTTGTGTGTTTCAATTTCCGAGAGCCATTTTAATGTATTGGTGAAAATTTAATTACATATATGGTGTTTATTGGTGATTGTTGCTTTGTTTCCATCTATACTGTATGTTTGACATAGAATTGCTGTCTGAATCGACAGCAAGTAATTACTAAATTATCAGCAACAATGAAAATAAATTAAACTGGTGTTGCATACAGTAAAATAGAATGGGTAAATGTAATAATACAAAAATTTTAAAAATATTATTTTTCGCTGTATTCAAAATTAAAACAATAATTCATAGTTCATAACAAAAATACATTATTTTCCTACCAGGCAAACTAATTAATAACTTGAACTAAACTGAAAGGAACTTTTAGGGTATTCTATAAACACCCTAGGTAACTCATGTGCGCAATTGATATTACAATAACAAGGTTTAATTATATGTTGATTAAGCCGCTATTTCCAACATATTTAAGCATTTATGAAAAGGGTCCTTCAAACTTTAAGTTCTTTTTCTCTGACTGGTGCCTTTTTTTAAGTTTTTAACAGACAAATGGGACTTACAATTAAATGCCGGTTCCGAACGACCAAAGTTAGAGAGCTATCCTAGGCTGGATTCTACAGGTGATTTACCATTGCCTTCTAGAGAGAGGCGACCTTCACGTTGTAACATTTTTTAAATTTATTATTTTCCGAAACGAGATATGAACCCGGTAGAGGGCAGACACCTTAAATATTACATTATGATCACCTCTAAAAAAACTTTAAGTTAAGTTAGTATATAGTAGAAGCCAATACATAATAATTATAATTCGTTTTCATATTAATTTGCAGCACAGCTTCATTGTATTTTTTTTCAAAATTTTTATCGGTATTGTTTAATAATATTTAAATTTAGAATAACATGTTAACAAGGAACTTAATTCTGAGAAATCAGAATTAAGAAAGTTTTTATTTTATATATGTATTTTATTAGTTTTTTGAGCAAAAACAATTTTCATAGAATTGTTTGTTAAAATTTGCCACCTGAAGTTTAAAATCAAGTCAAACAAGATTTCGGAAATATCGCTAATAGGGTTTTTGAGTGTTTTAAAATATCATTGGAAACATTTTAATATGTTAACAGATTTAAACAATATAATGGCTTCTTTCATTTGCCATTTAACATGATTTATTAATGTATTTGTGTTTGTAGTTTTTGGGAAGATAACGGTTTAAAGAAGTTCTGTAGTTCAATAGTTTTAGTAAATGAAATACTTTTATATTTTTAGTATTCCGTACGGAACACTTATAAGACGACTTCGGTGTCTGTCTGTCCGTCTGTCTGTCACACCCGATTTTCTCCGAAACTATTTGTCATAGAAAGTTGAAATTTGGTAATAATATAGGAATTGATGGCCTCATCAGAGCCATGTAGTTTGGAAAGTTAAATTTTGACTTAAGGGTTAATTTTGGGGGGTGAAATCGAAAATGAAAACGAGTGAAACGAAGAAATAAGAAGTACGTGTGATTATTAGGACAGTCAGATGCTCAAGAACTAGAAGAAGAGCCTGAATAGACCATATGGACAGAATGCCTGAAGGTCGAATAACAAAAATCGCTAAAAAGGGAAAACCAAATATGTCTAGACCAGCTGGAAGGTCACCCAAACTGTGGTACGAAAGCTGGATGTTAGCATCAACAGGATAAGCAAATCCGAGCCGCACTCTTGAAGAGGACACAAGACAATGTGTTATACTAAGAAGAAGACTATTCATCTATTACATAGAGTTTCTATTTATTGAATGGAAAACTCTATTCAATAAATGCCTCCTGGAAGGAATAATTCCATCGTAATGGAATAATACAACTATCGTCATCATGAAAGCCTGTGAAAACACGAGTATAATATATATATATATATATATATATATATATATATATATATATATATATATATATATATATATATATATGTTATATATATATATATATATATATATATATATATATATATATATATATATATATACGTAATACTTGCGCACACGTTTCTTTGTATTATTTTCAAAAAATCGCAAAAATGGGGGGACACCACCTTATCTCGAAAAGTACTGATCAAAAAACTTTAAAAAAATTCTATTCTCCACAGGGTGTAGATTGAACGAAAATTATCACGAGGGCATTACTTTTAATGATTTATCTGGTATAAAAAAAAAAAACAAAAATTTCAAGGTCATCACTTTTCAGTAAAGATTGAAAACAAACTTTGTTGAAAATTCATTTGGGGTGTGTTTTGTGAAGTGACTGATCACTTCATACCTCCGAACAAACTTTTTTATTTTAAAAGCAATCAACGTACGAAACACTTATTGCGCAAGTTCAACTTGCACTTGACCGGTTATTTTAAATATAAATAATTACTATTTGTCTTTTCCATACATTATTAAGAATATAGGAGGGACAATTAAATGTATAGAAACGGATAAATTATAATTCTATCTTTCAAATTTGAGAATACTACAAAGAAATAATGCGTCATGAGTCTAAAATTTTTAGACTAAACTAGGAACTATCTAGGAATATATTTAAAAAAACTATTTTTGAGGTTACTTCTACCTCTATCAATGTATTTTTACGTTTATAAATTTGTGAAATCGAATCATTTGCTAAAAATTCTCCTTGAAAGACCTTATTTCAATTTACTACTTCAGTTTCCTTATAAACTGTTAGCACTCGACGTGCTTTTAACTACCAACAATGAATAATCGTTTAGGGAATAATAGATAGATTTAAAGTGCATTTTGTACGCCTTACTGCTCGAACACAGTGATTATTATAAGATTTCGTTAAAAGATCGTTTCGCCGAGGTGTAAATTTTTTCCTGATAATAGTTTCTCCTTTTTTTTAGTAGGTACAATTTTTTTAACATATGTAGTTCTATAAAATACCTTCAATTTTTTTAAGATCTTTTAGATGAAGTAAAAAATTCTAGAAGTTTTGCAAGAAGTAAAACACTACTTAAATTTCCACTAAATTTTTTATTTTTAACACCACGACTTGTTTCGCTGTACGACAGCTTCTTCAGATGGATTGTTATTTTTTTTATTTTTTTTTGTAACAAACCATCTGAAGAAGCTGTCGTACAGCGAAACATGTCATGGTGTTAAAATAAAAAATTTAGTGGAAATTTAGTGTTTTACTTCCTGCAAAACTTCTAGTTATGGATTTCCACCAAGTATCGGCTGAATCTATTCAAGTGTAAAAAATTCTAATTTCAAGAAATTTCGTTTTTGGAAGAAATGAAGAAACTTAAAGTCTCCCTCGAGATGCCTACATTTCTTTACTCTTCAAGATGTCTAGATTACAAAAAAAAAATTCCGATTTCCACCTGTATGTCGGTCTGCCGACATGCCAGGCTATTAACACGATAACAAAAGAAACAGAAAACAGAGATTCAGATTTTCGTCTGTCTGTCGGTCTGCCGGCGTGTTGGACTGTCTTCACGATAACTCTCGATCGTAATAAGATATTGATTTTAAATTTGGTATAAACTTAAAAGCTTTTAAACGTTTTTGCTTCAGAGAAATGTTATGAAATAGTTAGGTATACTTAATTAACGTATGTCACTAGTCGTATTATGATAATTTTAATGGATCTTTTTAGTGTTCTGTATGGAACACTGATAAGATCACTTCGGTGTCTGTCCATCTGTGGCAGCCGATTTCTTACGAAACTGTTCGATATAGAAGGTTGAAATTGGACACTGATATAGGAATTGATAACCTAATCCGAGCAGTGTAGTTTTGGAAGTTAATTTTTAACTTAAGGGGGTGGTTTTGGAGGGTGAAGTCGGAAGTAAATTTTTTTTTTGTTTACCAGATTATCTAGTGGGGTCTCAAATGAAAGCTTGTAAAAACACGAGTTCAAAAATATATAATGTAATACTTGCGCACACTTTTCTTTGTATTTCCCCCGCTTATCTCAAAAAGTACTATTCAAAAAATTTTGAAAAAATCTGGAATATTCTCCTCAGGGTGTAGATTGAACGAAAATTATCACTAGTGCATTACCTTTAGTAATTTATCTCGTATATAAAAAAAGCGAAAATTTCAAGGTTATCAGTTTTTAGTAAAGATCGGAAAAAAACGTTTTTGAAAACTCATTTGGGGTGTATTTTGTGAACTTATTGATGATCATGTTATATCTCCGTAACAAAAATTTTTAATTTAAAGGCAGTCAACGTACGGAAAACTAATTGCACGACCTGCACTTGCCGGTTTTTTTTTAAGCGTAACTATTTATATTCAGAGATAGACTTATGTAACATCTCTGCATGAATCACTAATATTAATATAAAAAATTATATAAACTTAAAAGATGCCATAGTAATAACCATATTTTCTTAAAAGTGGGTGTCACAATTATATATTTATTTTAGTTTATTTAAATACTAATAACTAAAACTATGATAACAACGGAATAGTTGCTATATTATGTTAGTATCATTGAGGCTTTCTGTAACCTTCGTAAATTGTATCAGAAAATGGATTTAAATTCAACAAACCTTCTCTACACAAAATTATGTACGAACATATAGAATTAAGCAGCTGAATATTGTCTCTTTCTCTTGAATGTTGTCGCCATTACTCTGTCATATATTTATAATATATTCTTGAAAATAAATAAGTACTACTATTATTTATTGCTTATCATTTCTTGTAAGCAATTCTACATATTTATGTCTTTACTTTCCAGTTTTATTTAAGGGAAAAGTAAACTTGGAATATACTGTTTTCATTTTATTGATTTCTAGGTCATCTTTTTGATTAGTTCGTTTTAATAAATCACGAATAAGTTTTTGTTAAAAGTTATTGTCGATTTAAAAAGTGGAATCCGTTCATTTTAGCGAATTATATGAATAATGGTGCCAATGCTTTGAAATAATATTGTTTGTCGCAAGAGTCTGAAAGGTTGTAGCACTAGTATAATTTGCAATTACGTAGAATTTTCTCATTTTAGCAACTTAATATTTTACACAGTAACGTTTTTTGTATACTGGTGCTAACCAAGAGTTTGCATCAGAAAAATATTAGAAACAGTAGCCCACACTTGATATCAGTTGTAGCTGTAACTACTAGCGAACAAATATGCGATACCTGTATTCTTTATGAAATTTTGTTGCATGTGTCGTAGAGAAAATTCCTTATTTTACCTAAATCTTGTTTCTATAATAATTAGGTCATAAGAATTCGACGATAAAAGCCCCAGATGATACCACGGAGCCGAGAATATTTGATTAAAAGTACATTTTACGAAAAAGAAGACCTGTGCGAATTTTGACATCAAATGGACATAACAGCGCCATTAATTTTTAAACGATTTATATATAAAAGAGAACACTGATTGCAAATATGGAGATTCCAGATTGTCTCAGGACCCAAGGACATATATTATTAAGTAATATTCTTTAAATGGCAGAACTTGCCCTTTACAGTCCTATGGGTCCCCCATATCCGTAATCAGCGCAAGTAAATAGACTAAAATATTAACAGTGCCAGTTTGCCTGTCGCAGACTGATATGTGTTATTATTATATATCTATCAAATGTTCTTTTTAAACTACATGCTGGAAAAACTTTAAATCTTTTTTATGGACCTTGCACACATGCTGCAAGGAAATCTGTAAAGCTCGACACGTGTGTGGAAAAAGCGATTTACGTTGGTCTTGAATCGCTGTAAATTGTACTCGATCGGAAATACAGTTCTGGGAAAATTATTCCAAAGGGATGAGGTTCTCCTTATAAAAAATTGCTTGAAAAGGATTGTACGAGGAGTAACAAGTTGAACCTCACACGGATGTGAAATGTTAGCACGACGTGTATTTCTAGTATACACTGCTCTGGGAGGAATTAGGCGAGCTACATCTACTGAATACTTTTTATTAAAACACTTGTATAATAGACTCAAGTCGCCAATCGTTCTTCGATGTTCCAACGAATCAAGCAATCCAATCAATCATCTATATAAAAGAAAATGGCGTGGGTATGGACTGAGGGGGTTTATATACTCTTCATTGTTCAACGCCCAAGTAATTGAAGCAAATGATAAAGGTGATCTCGGATACCAGACGCACAGTTACAGAAGGAATACATAAAAGTAAGTAATACCTGTTTATAGTGGCAGAATAATACATGCATATGAGTAGACTTTGAAGCAACAGGAACAGATGAGAAGGAGATTAGCAAAAGAGTAGTGCAAATAGAGAGAATAAATAGCTGTTTAAATTGAATAATATTATGATAGAAACTAAATACAATATATATGAAACGCTTATCAGTACTCATTAGCGATGCAGGTGCATAGAAAGTAACTGAAAGCAACCGAAAGGAACATGAGTCAACAGAAATGGATGTGATTAGAGGACCATTAAGAAAATGTAGAAAGGACGGAATTCGAAATGAAAATATATGACAGTGATTGGGTTAGGATGGTTTCTTGGTCACAAATACAAAACAACTAAGATAGTATGGTCATGTGCCGAGAATAATGGAAACTAAATTGCCTAAAGAGTTATAAAAGGTCAAACGAGAGGAAAAGTGAATGGCGAAAACGACCTGACAGGGGAAAATTACCAGAGTAACGAGCTAAAGTGAACTAATGGAATCACAAAAAGTTAAGCATCTGATAACGTCTGACGATGTTGTTAGATACCTGTACACAATATACAATAATAAATGTCGCATGTATCTGTGAGCATTTTTGATGAAAACATTGATATCTTCAAGACACTATATTAAAAGAAAAAGTGATAACTGGTGTCGATCATGAGTTATCAATAAATTATTTTAAACACAATTTCGATTGTTGTAAAAGTTTAAGAATATATTTAAGGTAGTTCACTCGTGACAATCGGAGCCAAAGGTATAGTCCGATAATAAACACAAAAAGTTTAAACTACTCAATGGTAGAATATTTTATTTTTCTCGGAGCCTGTATTCGATACATGGAAACTTTCATATGCAGAAACACACATTTAGTGGAAATATGCATTCGGTATACGCTCCCAATGAGTATACCGAGTGCTCTATAGAATGACGTTTATATAGGTTATTTATTAAACTTCGTGTATGTTTACTGTTTAGACTGTATTACTTCTATTTAAAATAAAAAAAATATACCTAAATAAAAAATGCCTTTTGATTATATTCAATTGCGACATAAAGGCAAATTTGCAAAGGAAAATCTCATCATTAAACGCAAAAAAAGTATTCCGGCAATTAATGACGCGAAAAAAATAAAAACTGAAAAGCCTAACCTGTGTAGTGGTCCACGGATCGTTGAGTTAGGAAAAAATCTAAAGTCCTTTCACTAGAAGAGATAACTCAATGAGACGCGTTTAGGTCTTAATTCAATATTAGATATTTTTTGTGATGAATGTTGTGTTATAACGAAAGTACCGACTGATAAAATGTATATTACAAATAATAAAATTCAGATGTCAACACCAAAGCTGCTCTAGATAAATATTTATTTATTTTTATATAAATATATTTAGTGAATTATTTAATTTTTTTTAGAAATAGCAAGTATTATTTATATATATATATATATATATATATATATATATATATATATATATATATATATATATATATATATATATATATATATATATATATATATATATATATATATATATATATATATATATATATATATATATATATATATAATGCTGTTCATTCAGGCTTCAGGTGCGCTGCATTGAACAAACTACTGGCTTCTTTGAATATACCTCCAATATCATAAAATTGATATATATTTTTTAAAGAAATGAAAATGAAATTGGTCCAGCAATAGAAGAAGCTGTCGAAAAGACAATGGTAAACCACGTGTAACCAAAGATATGCGAGTATTAAATAATGTAATTAGTTACTTTAGTTAGTTTATAATACTTCACTTATCATTAGTATCATTAATTATTTATTTAGTTTTACGGAGAAAACTTATAAAACCGCTTTTTAGTGTTCCGTACGGAACACTTATAAGATCACTTCGGTGTCTGTCTGTCTGTCTGTCACACCCGATTTTCTCCGAAACTATTTTTTTTTTTTTTTTTTTTTTTTTTTTTTTATGGGTCTAGCACACGTGCTACAGGGAAGTCCCTAAAGCGCTACAGGAGCGACACGTGTGCGGAGAAAGCGATTCACGTTGTTCTTGAATCGCTGTAGATTGTACTCGATGGGAAACACAGTTCTGGGTAAACCATTCCAAAGGTATGATGTTCTCCATATAAAAGACTGCTTGAAAAGCGTTGTACGAGGAGTAACAAGCTGAACCTCATACGGATGTGAAGCATTAGCGCGACGCGTACCTCTAATATGCACCGCTCTGGGAGGAATTAAACGGGCCACATCCTTCGAACACTTTCCATGAAAGTACTTGTAGAATAGGCTCAAGTCGCCAACCGTTCTTCGATGTTCCAGCGAATCAAGGCCGTCGGTCAGTTCCGGGTGTCCAATCAGACGAACAGCTCTTCTCTGGATAGAATCCAACAAATGCAGTCGATTTGAGAATTATGTTTGGGAGCGGAGCTCCAAACATGGGAGCAGTATTCCATAGTTGGTCGAATTTGAGCTTTGTAAAGAATTAACAGTTGTTGTGGAGTGTAAGCTTTCTGGTTCGTAAAAACAATATTCCCAACTTTTGAGAAGCTCTTCTTGCTATGCCTGCAACATGTTCTGCCAGGACATATTTGCTCCCATATTGACATAGAAAGGTGAAATTTGGTAATAATATGACTTCCTGCTGTCTGCGGATATTCGTCTGAATTGATGTCTTTTCCAGCAGATCTCACCGGCGTTGATAGTGAAGGTGTTAGAAAGAAATCCGTCAACTGCCACTCGTAAAGAACGCTCTCTGAGGAAACATGAGAGCCACAAATAGAACTTTTTCAGACATACCATGTATCGTGCCAAACACGGTCAAATGCCTTTTGTCAAGAGCAACCGCTCGAGATTCTCCAAAGTGTTATTGCGTTGTTCCAAACATGTGTTACATAAGTCAGAAGATCTCCTGTTGATCTATTTTTACGAAAGCCATATTGGTGATCACTAATAATGTTGAATCCTTCAAGATATTTTAGAAGATTTCCATGACTTTCGATATTATTGAGAGTAGTGCGAGTAGTTATTTGGCAAGGTCTTCTTTGAACTGTGGCACATTTCCAGCAGGAAGGAAATATTCCCTTTCTGTAGGATAGGTTGAAAAGTCTACAGAAAACTGGTGTTAGTTCCCTCGCACAGTTCTTGAGGTATTCCGTCAGCGCCTGAAGCCTTTTTGGTGTCTAGCTTCATCAAAATACGTTTTATGATAATATCGGGCATCCTTGACTGCACTATGGGGTAGGTGGTGTTTTTCCTTGGTGACAGTAGAATGTGAAAAAGAGTTCAGCCAAAATTTCGACAGGTGTCGTTGCAATAGAATTATCTGGCCGTGTGAGTGGTGGTATGGTGGATTTGGTGAAATTTTGGTGACCAAAAGGACCATCGAGAGTTTGTTTCTAATCCGTTGATTGTGTACCTCCTTGGTTTCGTCGATAATTTCTTTGCATCTGTTCCTGGCACGAACAAAGATGTCATAGAAAGGTGAAATTTGGTAATAATATAGGAAAAGTTTTGAGAATTAAATTTTTACTTAAGGGCTTAGTTTTGGGGGGTGAAGTCGGAAGTGAAAAAAAAATTTTTTTACTAGTCATCGAGTGTGATGTCAAATGAAAGCTTGTGAAAACACGAGTAAAAAATATACATATAATATTATACTTGCGCGCACTTTTATTTGTATTATTTTTAAAAATTCGCGAAAAATCGCTGTCCCGGGCCTTATCTCGAAAAGTACTTATCAAAAAATTTCGAAGAAATTTTGGAATATTCTCCACGGGGTGTAGATTGAACGAAAATTATCACGAGTGCATTACCTTTAATAATTTATATGGTATATAAAAAAAACAAAAATTTCAAGGTCATCAGATTTCAGTAAGGATTGGAAACAAACTTTGTTGAAAACTCATTTGGGGTGTGTTTTGTGAAGTCACTGATCATTTTATACCACCCTAACAAAAATTTTTATTTTAAAAACAATCAACGTACGGAACACTAATTGTGCAAGTTCAACTTGCACTTGACCGGTTTTTTTAATATATATTTAATATTATTATCAGTTGATATGTAACAATGTTGATAATGAACATAATATAATATATATAAATATAAATTTTTTAAATGCTAAAGAAAAAAATAATAAATATCAAGATACAAATTCAAATTTTTAATTAATACATATAATATTTTTATTCGATGATTAAAGATAAAGCTGAGAAATATATTGTGGTTATTCAATAATTTATTTCACCTACCAATGAATTTCTGTTTAAATGTTAACCACTTTAAATGCTGTTTGAATGTTGGCGCGTAAAGTATGACGACATACAGCGTTGTCAAATTGTGATATGCGTTTATTTTTATATTATTTAAATATTCATATCTTCTTAACAAATCGATAAAAAAAATTATTATTTTTATTTCAAAATTTTTCCAATTTTTTTTAGTAAATATTAGTTTTTTAAAAAATTCGGAAGAGAAGTTTTTAAAATATACACGAAACTATACCTTTTTTTATACTTCACTGGCCTATTGCATGCAAATTATGTGCACTTCAATTACGAATATCTCGCTTCACAATCGGTCAATTTTTTTTTTAATTAAATGAAAAATATTTAGATTAATATCATATTTCAATTTCATCAAATTTTTAAGAAAAGTGGATTTACGAGTGAACTACCTTAAAACAAAAAAAATCCTTTTTAAGTTACACGGCGCCATTTTTTGTACATTGTTGCTTTTTAAAATCAGGAAATAGTAATTGTAATGCAATTTAATCTATATAAGTCGCCAGTAATTGCTTAATTTTTGACATTAGTCAAGATGTGGTTATGTATTCTTGAAGATATGACTTCTATAAAGTATTGTGTTCCCATTGTACTTTCCTTTTCTCATTTTTTAATAATTATTTCGTATATATTCCGATTTCATTTTCTGTAAGAACTATTTTTATACTAATACTTAGTTTTAGCTTAATGCTGTTAAAATTCTTAACATAAAGAAATGTCATTCTCAATTTTGTCAGACATACGAAGCCAACTTCGACAAAGGTAAAAAAAGCATCTTCTTTATTTGCAGAATAACACCATAAAAGTATAGATTGGCATTTCTATAAAACTGAATAATAATATGTAGGCTGTAAAAAAAAATATTAATTTGAAAATGTCCAAAAATGTGATACGCGACTTTTAAACTGCTTTAAAAAATTATTTAAACATACTACTTCTATAATTTCCACTTTCTCACAACTCTTCAAATAAGCTAGTTAAATATGTGATTCCGTTATATTAAAAACCCTGAACAGTAAACAGAAAAAATATCCATTTGCGTGAGATTTTAAGCAAATTGAAAATCGAATCAGTATCCCTTTTTTACCGTGTAGATGATCTTGTACACACAATTATGACATAGCTAACATTCCAGTCTATCAATACTGATTAAACACCTACTGTGCACCCCATTCAATTACATTATGGTTACGTAATCTACATAATAGTTTGTTTACAAACCAAACGGGGTCATGTAAATGAAACTGTTTGCTCACTTCCGCCTCAATAACATTTAAGAAAACCGTTACTCACATTGTTCGCAAACAATGCGGATAAAAATTCTTTGGAAACAGAAAATGCATCCTTCGCGAGAAACATAAATTGCGTCAATATTTGTGTACCTATTTTTCATATTTTCTTTGCAAAACGTTGGTGAAAAGCTATAACCTTCTAAAATATTCTAAAAAGATGGGAGGGAATATTTATTCAGTGTGTACCATTTTTTATAGTGGCAGTATTGCGATTGTACCAAAAAATAAAAGGAAATATTACCACCATCTGTTGTATTTTTTGCTATCAAAAATTATAACTTTAATCAGTGTTGTATCAGTTATTTTATGATACCTATTTATGTTGACAAGAATAACAATCTGGACGGTAGAAAAATTAACTGGAGTTGACTTTCGTGTTAAATTTGAAACCCAGAATGACGCGACTAAACCCGTCGGTATAAGGTAGATTCAAATTCACAGAAAATTACTAGGAGACGCCACCCGCTACAAATACCGTCCAATATTAAGCGGTTGCTGCTGGAATTTACTTGATACCAAATTCACTGAGAAGTAGGCAAACTATTTCCCTAGAAGAAAAGATCGTTTCAAGAAAAATTGCAGCATGTTTATAACAAAAACTTAACATGTAGTTTTTTTTTTTTTTCTTTTTATGGGTCTAGCACACGTGCTGCAGGGAAGTCCCTAAAGCGCTCCAGGAGCGGCACGAGTGCGGAAAAAGCGATTCACGTTGTTCTTGAATCGCTGTAAATTGTACTCGGTGGGAAACAGCGCTGGGAAAATTATTCCAAAGGGATGACGTTCTCCATATAAAAGATTGCTTAAAAAGCGTTGTACGCGGAGTAACAAGCTGAACCTCATACGGATGCGAAGCACCAGCGCGACGTGTATTTCCAACATGCACCGCTTTGGGAGGAATTAAGCGGGCTACATCCTTCGAACACTTTCCATGAAAATACTTGTAGAACAGACTCAAGTCGCCAACCGTTCTTCGATGTTCCAGCGAATCAAGGCCGCCGGTCAATTCCGTGTCCCCAATCAGACGGACCGCTCTTCTCTGAACAGAATCCAACAAATGCAGTGTATGTTTCGGAGCGGAGCCCCAAACATGGGAGCAGTATTCCATAGTTGGTCGAATTTGGGCTTTGTAAAGAATTAACAGTTGCTGTGGGGTGTAAAGCTTTCTGGTTCTAAATAATATTCCCAACTTTTGAGAAGCTCTCCTTGCTATGCCTGCAACATGTTCATGCCAAGACATATTTGCTCCCAAACTAACGCCCAACAAATTGTGCGACGATGCTAGGGGAATGGAGTGCCCCGACATAACTATGTCGGGTTCAGCAACGTTAACTTTTTTAGAAAAAACTACCGCTTGGGTTTTTGTAGCGTTAAATTCCACTTGGTTACTGTCACCCCAAGATAGAATTTCTTCCAGGTCTTTGTTAAGTTGAACGACCTCCTGCTGTCTGCGGATATTCGCCTGAGCAGCCGATGTCCGAGCGTTCAAGGTGAATGAAGAGACAAGCAAAGCTATAGATTGGATTCCCGGTCTTTTCCAGCAGATCGTTAATGTAAATAAGAAAGAGAGTAGGAGACATTATGGAGCCCTGGGGCACACCGGCGTTGATAGTGAGGGTGTTAGAAAGAAATCCGTCGACCGCCACTCGTAAAGAACGCTCTCTGAGGAAACATGAGAGCCACAAACAGAACCTTTCAGACATACCATAAGAGCGTAACTTAGCCAACAGTCCATCGTGCCAAACACGGTCGAATGCCTTGGATATGTCAAGAGCAACCGCTCGAGATTCTCCAAAGTGTTCAATTGCGTTGTAAGGCAATAAACTAATGAATGAGAGTAAACAATAAATAAGTTGTAAATAATTAAGTAAAATATATTAGTAACATGATAAATTGAGCAGACGTAGTCAATATAGCTTTAACTATTAAATTTGAAGACGACTAAAAATATAATAATGACTACATCATATGCACTCTCTGCTCAAACAAAAAAAATCTGCAGTAGCTGAAAACATCAAATTATTCACCGTGCAATAATGCACAAATATTAGAAAATTGTAGTAAAATTTGCAAGAAACCGTAAAAAAAGACAGTGCTCCTAGTTCGCTCGTACCCTTTATGTTGATATCAATATTCCAGGTATTCCTACTCCCTGAGACCCAGCAAATCCAATTTCATATAGATATTTAGAATAAACCGATAAAAAATAGCTTAATATGTGTAGAGCAATGATAGGCTCGTAGCTACGTAGTGCTCCAATAAGAGTAGTAATACCTCAATATAAACTACAGGTGCAAACATAACACGAACACCCTATTATAGTACAAATGTTTAATGAGAATACAATTACCAAGGTATGTTAATTACGAGTATATTATAGATTATAATGTCTTTAAAAACGTTATACCACCACGCTAAAAAAAACAAATAATTATTACAACCAACAATTTATCAACAGTTAAGATTTATACTCATATAAAAAAAAATCATAATTATGAAAAAAACTACTGTACAAAGAACTTAGACTGTTAACTTTCTTTCGTTGGGCAACCGATCTACGTTGTTTAATCACCAGCAGTTTCAACCAAGAATTACACCTGACTAAAATGTGTTTCGCCTCAAAGAAGTCTCGTTGAATTTTCTGCAATAACTTAAAAAACAAGTGGTGCTAATACGTCAAAAGAGAAGTACAGTCAACATAGGTCTTAAATGTAATCCCCGGAGAGGTACGAAAATGCTTCCAAAACTGACCCTGGGGCATAGGACATAGCACGCTACACCAGCAGGAAAAATGATTCAGAAAAAGACCTTGAGTTTTTGTTCCAAAGGATGTTCCAGATTCCGTAGATTTTAGTTTAGTTTTTCCCTGATTATTAGAATCAATCGCTTATAAACGACACCTGGAAATTCACTAAAAGACCCTTAAATGGGCTAATCTCTTACAACAGACGGAAATTAGATCTCCAATTCCTTCGGGAGATCAACAACCACTTGTCGAAGAATCACAATTTCAAAGAGATCGTTTTTTCCTTGCCCACGGGTTTTATAAAATTCAGTGTGTGGCTATGTCTAAGTTAACAATGCAATTGGTCGCCTTGACTCTATTTACAGAAAGGGCGATTAATAACGATAAAGTTCATGTTAATAATCGTTAATAATCGAATGGTATGACGAAATTTGCAGGTAAAAGTTGTGGTTTTTTTTTTTTTTTTTTTTTATGGGTCTAGCACACGTGCTACAGGGAAGTCCCTAAAGCGCTACAGCGACACGTGTGCGGAGAAAGCGATTCACGTTGTTCTTGAATCGCTGTAGATTGTACCCGTTGGGAAACACAGTCCTGGGTAAACCATTCCAAAGGTATGATGTTCTCCATATAAAAGACTGCTTGAAAAGCGTTGTACGAGGAGTAACAAGCTGAACCTCATACGGATGTGAAGCATTAGCGCGACGTGTACTTCTAATATGCACCGCTCTGGGAGGAATTAAACGGGCCACATCTTTCGAACACTTTCCATGAAAGTACTTGTAGAATAGGCTCAAGTCGCCAACCGTTCTTCGATGTTCCAGCGAATCAAGGCCGTCGGTCAGTTCCGGGTGTCCAATCAGACGAACAGCTCTTCTCTGGATAGAATCCAACAAATGCAGTGTATGTTTGGGAGCGGAGCTCCAAACATGGGAGCAGTATTCCATAGTTGGTCGAATTTGAGCTTTGTAAAGAATTAACAGTTGTTGTGGAGTGTAAAGCTTTCTGGTTCGAAACAATATTCCCAACTTTTGAGAAGCTCTTCTTGCTATGCCTGCAACATGTTCATGCCAGGACATATTTGCTCCCAAATTAACGCCTAACAGATTGAGTGACGCTGTTAGAGGGATGGAGTGCCCCGACATAACTATGTCGGGTTCTGCAACGTTAACTTTTTTAGAAAAAACTGCCGCCTGGGTTTTTGTAGCGTTAAATTCCACTTGGTTACTGTCACCCCAAGATAGAATTTCTTCCAGGTCTTTGTTAAGCTGAATGACTTCCTGCTGTCTGCGGATATTCGTCTGAGTAGTCGATGTCCGGGCGTTCAAGGTGAATGAAGAGATAAGCGTACTGTCATCTGCAAAGCTGTAGATTGGATTCTCGGTCTTTTCCAGCAGATCGTTAATATAAATGAGGAAGAGAGTAGGAGACAGTATGGAACCTTGGGGCACACCGGCGTTGATAGTGAAGGTGTTAGAAAGAAATCCGTCAACTGCCACTCGTAAAGAACGCTCTCTGAGGAAACATGAGAGCCACAAACAGAACTTTTCAGACATACCATAAGAACGTAGCTTAGCCAACAGCCCATCGTGCCAAACACGGTCAAATGCCTTGGATATGCCAAGAGCAACCGCTCGAGATTCTCCAAAGTGTTCAATTGCGTTGTTCCAAACATGTGTTACATAAGTCAGAAGATCTCCTGTTGATCTATTTTTACGAAAGCCATATTGGTGATCACTAATAATATTGAATCCTTCAAGATATGTTAGAAGATGCTGATTGATAGCCTTTTCCATGACTTTCGATATTATTGAGAGTAGTGCGATTGGTCGGTAGTTATTTGGCAAGGTCTTCTTGCCTTTTTTAGGTATCGGCTGAACTGTGGCACATTTCCAGCAGGAAGGAAATATTCCCTTTCTGTTGAAAAGTCTACAGAAAACTGGTGTTAGTTCCCTCGCACAGTTCTTGAGAACTATGGCTGGTATTCCGTCAGCGCCTGAAGCCTTTTTGGTGTCTAGCGTCATCAAAATACGTTTTATGATACGCTGCCTGAAGACAATATCGGGCATCCTTGACTGCACTATGGGAATAGTAGGTGGTGTTTTTCCTTGGAAATCGACAGTAGAATGTGAAGCAAAGAGTTCAGCCAACAAGTTCGCTCTCTCAACAGGTGTCGCTGCAATAGAATTATCTGGCCGTGTGAGTGGTGGTATGGTGGATTTGGTGAAATTTTGACTAACTGCCTTAGCGACTGACCAAAAGGACCTGGAATTGCCGGGACAAGCGAGAAGTTTGTTTCTAATCCGTTGATTGTGTACCTCCTTGGTTTCGTCGATAATTTCTTTGCATCTGTTCCTGGCACGAACAAAGATGTTACGATTTATGGTGTTAGGATCTTCACGCCACTGTCGGTATGCAAGATGTTTAGAAGCAACAGCTTCTTTGCATTTTAGGTCAAACCAAGGCTTGCCGTTGGAGGGCATTTCTTCGAAAAAGGAATGTAAGCATCCATACCGGCCAAAATAATATCGGAAACCTCCCTGGCGCAGTCAGATGGGTCGTCGGATCGAAAACAAACGTCCAACCAAGGGAAAGTTCGAAAATATTCCATGAGATTTTCCCATTTAGCAGATTTGTAGTGCCAAATCTTGCGCTGTTTGGGCGCCTCTCTGTCACTGATTGGTAGAATACTCGATGTCGAAAGTAGTTTATGGTCGGAAGAACCTAACGGTGGATTTACGCTGACCGTGTAAATCTCCGGATTGGTGGTTAAAAACAGATCAAGAAGACTGGCGAACTCTCCGTCTCGATCAGGGATCCGTGTTGGTTCATCAATAAGCTGAGTCAAGCCACAACTGATTGAAAATAATTCGGCTTCACGACCTTGTTCGTCGGTAGTATTTGAATATTTAAGCCAGTTGATGTTGTGGACATTAAAGTCGCCCAGGATGGCAATTTCGGCACTTGGATAGTTAATTTGTAAATGATCTATGGTGTCTGCAAGAGAAGCGAAAAGTGTTCTGAAGTTTGTATCACTTGGTGGTCGATAGAGGATACAGACGAACCTTGTGGTTGGTTGAGTCGTTATTTTTTACCACATAACATCAAAGTTTGGGGGCTCCAGAGCCTCTTCTCGTTGGCAAGAGAGGTCGCTTCTGACATAAAGACAGATTCCAAAGTTACGCCTAAATCGGGAATAGAAATCGTACCCAGAATAAAGATAGTTTACTGTGCTGGTCGATGAACTGACCTTAGTTTCACAGAGAGCGAGTACATGAGGTTTATTTGATTGCAGGTGTTGGTGCACTGAATTTATGTTCGAATTTAAACCTCGTATGTGGCAAAAATCCATTTTGAAATTCTGTTCTCTGCATGTCGACGCCCCTGAACCAGCCCCCACCCGAGATCCGAACGGGGGGCTATTTTACCTCCGAATTTTTTGTATCCAGGTGCCTCATCATGCTATTTGGTCCCACAGTCCGGGACATCGGCACAGCCACGAAACGTTAAGCAACTTCACGCAGCTTAAGCCGATGCGATGGTATCACACCGGGCGATGCTGGTGGGATCTGGGCATCTACCATCTAGTGGTAATAACAAAGACAACAAATAGTGCTTGATTTCATCAAAGAAAATCCTAAACTACTGTGAAATTATTTGAAGATGAATTGTGGATTCCAATATCAACGGTACACTGCATTTTGACACTCATAAAGATTCCATCGTAATTTATGATGCAACATGCCTTATTCTAACCAAATTTGGGTCAGATCCGTCATCATATTTATCTAGTATACAACTTGTGATATTTTTCAATTCTCCGATGAAAGAAAACCGATGCTCCAATACTAAAAATGTTCAAGAAACAGTGATTGCGATACTCAATAGTATCCCAACACTGACAGAAATAATTAGCCATGCCAAGCGCCGTTTCGAAGCTGAGAGAGAGTATATCTGTTGAAGGGAATAATTCAAACAATTACAAATGACAAGTGTTTTATTTCCTTATAAACCTTTGTTTCTTTTTGGATAGATGGTGTAATAAAACCCTTCTATAAATAGTAAAACGTTCTGTTTTTCCTCTTCTTTGCAGGTTTATAAATCCTTCATAATATCTGAAGCTATAAATTAAGTCTTAGTTAGATATTAATAGATCTATTCTTATTGTAAGTCGACAAGGATAAAAAATATGCTAAATGCAACCTACAGATGATACAATTAAAATTTAATAGAGTAAGTTCCCATATCATTTGAGGTAGATGAACTTTAAATTTATTTTAAAATTTAATTAATTACAATTACACAATTAATGTAGTTACAACTCTTTAAGTTGCAACTACATAGCGACAAACTTGTTATTGTGTGGCAAATGTTCACAAGTAACATTCAATTATTATATTGTGAGTTTTTAGTTCGAGTTAATAAGTTGGCATTCGCTTATTGTGATTAATATACGAATCATCAGTGTGGCTTCAAGTATGATTGTGTGCGTTGTAGTGGCGGCCCCTGGCTCCGTGACGTAGTACTTGCTTGCGGTGCAGAAAGTCTCGGGTTCCAGTTCCGGCAGGTCGGTATACTTTTATTTAAGTATATATTGTAGTAGTTGTTTGCAGAAATGCATTAACGTCCGTGGCAGCTCTACTGCATTGTCCAAAAGATGGCGTGAAATACAATAATGTATGTTTCGGCACTTGGACTACGTTGACGAGTATTACGACATTTCTTCCAATATCTTCAGGATATAAAAAAAGGTAAAATCCCTACTCAGGCGGAGAGGTAAACAATAAAAAAAAATGTTTGAATTTGCTACTCCTGTAGCCCTAATCTTGTTAATGAGTGATGACATCGTGCAACTCATCTGGGAAGTATTCAAGGCCGGCATATCACCGTAGAATGTTTCATTGCGTAGAAACTTCTACAGTCCTTAGGATTCACCAGCCTATATACGTTTACATGGTGTTGGCTAGCTTACGTGAAAGAATACAAATCATGATTGGCTGTACCTTTTGAGTCCCGAATAGTTTGTTCATCGCTGCATTGTGAAATCCCCCGACAGACGATAAGATTACACAATTATGCGGAGTAAAGGTGGATAATCCAGGATATTTTTTAAAATCCAGTTAAACGAAACTGGGGTTCTATAAAACCTAGTATACGAACATTAGAAGTTTTGTAGTTTTTCGGGATAAAGAGTCTGTAAAATCAGCTGAAAAAAAAGTAGGATGGAACTAGTAAAAACTATTACTTTTAAGTGCATATCTTCTATGTTTTCAGTAAAAACTATTCTTTATTTCTTTTTTATTTTTCTATAATCTATTTAAGTTTACATTTTGATAAATTTCTGCTTGAATATTACCAAATATGATCTAAAGCTCGCCATTATCGAACTATTGACGATAGTTTCGGGGCAATCATTCATTATCAAGTATGATCCATTTTAAACATAATAATTTACCATCTGCTATGCATTTACTACAACAATGGTCTAAATTTACTGTATAAAAGTGTATGTACATTATGCTGAACCTCATTGAGAAGTAATATAGATCTATAACTATACGGAATAAACTGGAAAATGTAGGTTAATGGTATACTTTTTATTAAGGTAAATGAATAGATACATTTTTAAATTTGATACTTTAATGTTCCTCATTTTAACATTTTATATTAATTTTCAGATTGCAAGGTTTTTCATGTGTTTATTTTTCCCTAGCAATAATTAGTAAACATATTGTCTCAGCGCCACACCCTCTCCAATGGGTTGCTATCACTACAGCCATGAAGCCCCATCGCCCCCCACTTACGAGTACAAGCAGATCGTTTATGTATAGAGTATGATACCCCTAAATATTAATAAATTAGAAGAAAGTTATACCAAAAGAAATTGTTTTTTTTTTATACTATCTTTCACGACGTGAAACGACGATGTCCCTTTCAGGGACCGCGAAATAAAGGTCCAAAATTAATAGAGAGGTTTACAGAAGGATGATCCAAAACTAGAAGCAGAACATTAGAGAAAAACGTCTTAAACTTGTTACATGACTACTATGTGAGTCTACAAGCCTAACACAGTTCAACTCATTACCGGAAGCTGAGGAGCCACCGAGTTACGATGTTCACCCTGTAGCCTTGATTTAGCGCCCTGTGATTCCTCCTTTTTCAAGTATCTGAAAAAAAAAGCTAAGATAGTGAGTTGAAAGCCACTGGAACGAGGCTATTCCATGAAGCGAAAACAAAAAATTTTTTTCTTGGATTGAATAACAGAACTCGAGAAACGCCACGCAACATGTGTGCATAGTGTAGAGGGTAATCGTGTAGAAAAATAATTTATTTAAACTCTGTAAGTTGTCCTTCATAGCTAGCTAAATAAATACATCTATTTTTCCTAGATTTAATAGTGTTTTACAAAACCATAGTTAGCCTTACATTGAGGCAAACGTTTGAGAAAACAGCAATAAGTGGAACTTCAGTAAGATCCATCCAACTTCAAGTTTTAGGACTGGTAATTGGAAAAATAATCCAGAAGATTAGAAAAATCTACATTATATTCAAAAATTTAATAAACTATGTAAAGCCACAACTAATTGCAAAAGGTCTAGTTATAGGAGATAATTGATTGTTTATGCCACTTTATGCTGTTAACATTCAACTTTGGCCCTATAAGTAGCGCCAGGAATACTAAGCTTTAAACAACAACAGAGTAATTTGCTAAGCCTATAATAATTACTAGTGACTATTACACAAATAAAAAATTATTATAAATGTTTGTGTTGCCAACCAATATTTAAACATTTTTTTGATATAGCACTTTATTAATAATGATTGTTGTAACAAACAGCTAATGGTATATTACATACCCTTTCTCCTTTTTGACTGAACTATCTATTTAGGATCCTGTCTATATAAGAAACCTACAAAGTAAATTAATAAAAAGAAAAACACTCAACACAACTCTTTTAAAATAAAAGGTCGGTTGAATAAAAAGTTAACAAACTTTCGTTATTTTTTAACTTTACCAACTTTCGTCTTAATTAGTTTTGCTGTTTAACAAGTTAAATTAAACTTATTTTAGTGCTATTTTACTTGAAGAAAACAATATTAATTAATTAGGATTCGAGAAAAAATGTACGAACAAGTTTTTTTTTGACATAGCTTTTAAATTTGTAGAACTGAGTTTTGTTAATATTGTCCGTCTCATCTAAAGAGAAAAAGAAATGTTTGATTTTTTATAAAAAAAAAAGAATTATTAATTTAACCCAAATATGTGAAAGAATTAAATAATGCTTTATAGTGAAATATTAATAACCAGAAAGTGGAGCATAGAAAGACTGCAGAAATATAAAGACCGGATAAGGAATATAATTTCTAATACCTTCAATATCATTCCTTTACATTAACGTTCTGCTGGATAGGATCAGCAATCCAATTTACAACTTTGTCAATAAAAGTACACGTATTTTCTCATTTAACTTAAAAGCTCGAACAACACCTACCCATGCAAATCTCCGCAAAGAACACAGAGTTCTTCATCTTTAACAAAGACTTAAAAGAAATTTTATCTTGGGGTGACAGTAAGTAAGTAGAATTTAACCCTACAGAAACCCAACCAACATTTTTTTTTAAAAAAGATAAGGTTTGAGGATCAGGCATAAAATTATTGGAACACCTCAATCCTCTAGCATCGTCATTTAACTGGCTAGGCGGCTTATTTAAGGGTAACCTGGGAAAAATAAATCTTAACATGAACATGTAACATTCATAGCAAGCAGAGCTTTTCAAAATTTGAGAATATTATTTCTTACCATAAAACTTTACACTCTACAACAATTTTTAATACTGTACGAAGCTCAACTGTGACCAACGAGGGAATACTGTTCCTATTTTGAGGTCTCTACCTCCAAATATCCACTGAATTTGTTGGATTTCATTCGAAGGAGAGCTATTTGCCTGACTGAAAGCACTGAACTCACCAGCAACCTTGATTTCTTTGAACATCCAAGAACAGTTCTCGACCTTAGTCTATTCTATAAGATCTTTCGTGGAAAAAGCTCGATACCCGCTTATTCCTTCTATGGTTGTGCTTGTTAGCTATACACGTCGCGCCAATATGTCACAGTCGTATGACGTTCAGCTTGTGACTCCTTGGATTACCCTTTTCAAGAATTCTGTTATGTAGAGAACTTTGGCCTGTTCAAATCCAACGTGCTTTTTATTCATGATAATATAGTATAACAAGGTTTTACATATATGCTGTTTAGTTTTGTAAATACAGTATGCTAGACAGCACACCCTTTTACAATTTGACCTCTCGGCTGGCTGGTGTTCTGCCTGGTAGGTGGTAGCATAACCTCGTGACTGTTTAATATCTTGTTTTTTGTTTTCACTTTTATGACAGTTTGATCTGTTGCTTTATGGACAAAAATTTGAGGTTGAGGTCTCAGTTAGCTGAGAAAAACAGTATTTTCGAAAATTCAGCTGATTTTTATCAGGTACATGGTTTATAGGATATAATTGGTTATGGCTATTTTAATCACATTCACTTTCATGTATCTTTCATACGTCATACGTCTCTTTCCTACCTATATATATATATATATATATATATATATATATATATATATATATATATATATATATATATATATGTGTATATATATATATATATATATATATATATATATATATATATATATATATATATATATATATATATAGATATATATGTATATATATATATATATATATATATATATATATATATATATATATATATATATATATATATATATATATATATATATATGTATATATATATATATATATATATATATATATATATATATATATATATATATATGTATATATATATATATATATATATATATATATATATATAAATATATGTATATATATATATATATATATATATATATATATATATATATATATATATATATATATATATATATATATATATATATATATATATATATATATATATATATATATATATATATACAGTCCCTGGCCAAATTATTAGACGCACTGTATTTTTTTTAGTAATTTTATGTTTCTTAAGAGTTTTCATGCAATAATGGTATATTTAAACTACAATATTATTGATTTTTATTTAAAAGAATTGTTGTAGACTACATATTTGTATTTATTTTTAACATATGGCAACAATGTGTTGACAAAGTGATACATGAACGTAAATAAGTACAAACCTGTGTCAGTCGCGATCGAATCGAGTCAGGTACGGACGTGTTTCTGTGGCTTTTTATGGACTGTGATTCTTTGTTTAACAGTTTTATACTACTCAGTTATTAGTTTATTTTGTATGCAGTGTTTTAAAAAAGTAATTGGACTATTTTCATTATGGGTAGAAAAGGCGATCTTTCACCACGTAAAAAAGCTGAAGTGAAGGCCCTTGTGATTGCGAAAACATTTACAAACCGAGAAATATCACGAAGATTGGAGGTTTCTGAAGCTAGTGTACGACGCATAAAAAAGAAAATTGAGTCAGGGAAGGAATTAAGCCCGAAAAGAAAGAAAAGATGCGGTAGAAAACCAATTTTCACTCCACGGTCAGAGAGATGTTTGAAGAAAATTTGTGTAGAAAACAGATTTGCTACCACAAAGGTAATAAAATCACAACTCCAGGATGCTAGCGTAAATGCTTCTGAGCGCACTGTTCGACGAAAATTGAAATAATTAGATTTTAAGGCCTGTCGCCCCGCCAGGAAGCCCAAGTTAACAGCTGCAATGAAAGCAAAGCGCCTGAAGTGGGCCAAACAATGGCAAGACAAAGATGTGGACTTCTGGAGATCGGTAAGATACAGCAATTTAATCAATAATTGATACATTATTATCATTTTCAGTTAAATAAAGCAAATAAACATGGAAGTTTATATATTTTTCCTATTTTTGACAGGTCTGCTTCAATGACGAAAGCACATTCGAAATTTTGCAGAATAAAGCTCAGTATGTGCGTCGTCGTCATGGAGAAAAGTTTCATCCTGATTGTGTCGTCCCGACGGTTAAACATCCCACCAAAGTGATGATTTGGTCAGTCATCAGCGGCAAGGGCACTGGACGTCTGTACGTCGTCAAAGGAATAATGAGGCGAGATCAGTACAAAGAAGTATTACAAAATCGGTTGATTTCGCAGCTCAGAGAATGGTTTCCAAATGGGGAACCATTCACTTTCATGCAAGATGGAGCTCCCTGCCACACTGCTCGGTCTGTTTAAAGCTTTTTTTGGCAGAAAAAATATCCCTCTGTTGGATTGGCCCTGATATGAACCCCATTGAAAATGTGTGGGAGCTGATGAAAAGAGAAGTGGCTAAAGATGTGATTACCAACAAAACCCAGCTCCTAGAAAAGATTATTCATGTGTGGAATCATCATCCTCAAATGCAGGAGACAGTACAATCTTGCATTGATAGCATGCCGCGCAGAATTAAAGCTTTGATAGCGGCTAAAAGTGGCTCAACTAAATTTTGACTTTTACTAACATTAATTTCACTTTTCTTTAAAACCTAATAAACTTATGCTTTTCTAAATTAATGCTGTTTTATTTATGTCAAATAAATAGGTAATTGATTGGATAATATAAAAATAAAAAACAAATCAATTTAAAATAATAAAACGGTACAATATCACTCGGTAATTAATATTTTACATGAAATCTTACAGTGCGTCTAATAATTTGTCCAGGGACTGTATATATATATATATATATATATATATATATATATATATATATATACATATATATATATATATATATATATATATATATATATATATATATATATATATATATATATATATATATATATATATATATATATATATATATATATATATATATCTTTCATACGTCATACGTTTGACGATGAGAATCTATGATGATTCCTAGATACTTCAAATTATTACTGAATCTGCGTGTCATTTATTTTAATAGGTAAATTTATCTTATTATTTGTAAATTTTTTTGTAAGAATAATCCCTTCACATTTTGATGCATTTAATTTTATTTTTCAATATTCTAGCCATGGGAATATACTGTTGAGATGGTCGCAGATGTGCGCTCTTGCAACATTCTGATAATATAAATGTGCGTAGATGAGCGCATCAACTTCAAATAGTCCAATTTTTGTTGATGGATACGTAGAATATCAGTCATGTACAAACTGTATAACTCTGGAGCTAACACCTAGCCCTACGGTACACCCGCCTTTTTGAATAATTTGCTCAGGACTGTGATTTTCAAAGAGTACAATTTGCACCGATTAAAAATCAACGCTTTCTCCTCACACACCTTGCTCGTGTAGTTCTTTATGGACTTCCCGGCAGCAGGGAGCTGCGTCCATGAAAAAATCCCTCTTTTTTGATCAGTTATATCTTAAAATAAATATAGTTATACTTGATTTATTATCTCTGTCAAAAATCCGAAAAAGATGTCACGATATTATAGATAAGTAATAACAATAAAAAAATTATCGACACCACTTCCTTCTCCCGAAGCTATATTGCTCAAAAATTATAGGTTGTATTTGCCTTTCAAGTATTATATCAGTACCAAATTTAAAATCGTACCAACACACAGATAGACAGTTAGACAGACCTACGGAAATGAGTGACTATGAGCCTGAAAAGTGCTTTCATGGAAGACGGAAAGCGCGAAAGTAATAAATAGTTTTCTGTACAGTAACAGATCTAGTATTATATATTTCTTCAAAATACTGTTAGCCAATTATTGACTCATGACTCAACAGTTTCTTATTACTATTTAACTGAATTTGCATTACACAACACCAAATACTTTCTCTTCCACTTGATGCCCCTTTCGCTAACCACGTTAGCATGATTAGGAGCGATGATTGAAAGTTAATTCTAGCTCTTGATGATGGTTGCGAAAAGCGCATCGAGTGCAAAAATAATGGACTTGGTGTAGTTGTAATAACTGTTATATAGTACTCTTGTTCAAAGGATTCCAAAATTCCAAGTAGCTAAATTTTATGTTGGTCAACAAGTTTTACAATCCATTTTTTCGGCAGTGAATTATTTTGGCATAAGCTACTTCGGTTACTTGGTCCAAATCATTGTTTAGTAATAGGTTTAAAGGATAAATTTTCTGCAAGAGTTATTGTGATTAACACTCCTGCTTCTTAAGTGAAATTTATTTTTTTACTATAGAATATTTCTTACCAAAGAATTATCTTACTTTACCTCATTATTTAGCTTTCGCCTTAAATAATAAATCATTATTTTTTCGCCTTTGCCAACTTCCGTTTTCATTAATGTCACTTTACAACAAGCTAAGTTAAATTAGACTTATTTTATTGTTATCTTACCTGAAGGAAGTAGTATTAATTAAGGATTGAGAACGAGTGAACGAACAAAAAAACTCTTTAGAATTCATTAACAAAGCAAAAGATTTAGTTCTCAACAAAGGTAAAATTTTCTCTTCACGTCAGTTCTTTGTTTTCCCGTATAGCAATACCAGCAACCAAACGAGATCTCGAAGAGCTACTTATAATTAATGACCCCGAGAAAGAAATTATTCATGAATACTTAATTTGGGATAAACTTTGTATGGCACATGATTATTTTCAATATAACAATTAATTCGTTATTCAACAAGAAGGCATAGCTTATTAATTGCTTATCACGCATCATAGCCCTTATTTATGAGAATTTTTGAAATCGAGTTAGTCCAGTTTTTGTTTACAAATTGTATTTTTGCAACCAGTGTACAAATCACAAGATAAATAATTTTGTTATAAGTAAAACAGCCCACAAAAAAATGACAAATAACGAGTTTGGCTTTCTACACTAAAGAATTTAATCAATAAAGTGATAAGTTATATGATGAAATATTAATCTGATCAAAAGTTGAGCCTAAGAGAAGAAGTATGAAAAGTAAATACGGACGGAAACCAGAAAATTGTGATGTTTATTGAAGACGCTCCGTGAGGTAAATCAAAAGCTTCATTATCTTATTTTTCGATGATGTTTGCATGATTAAGCTAGTTGGTGTGAACATGAAACCTTAACTATCAGTAGCGTATATGACGCTCCTTTCCAATATATTTAAATTCTTCATTCAGCACCAACCAATTCTTGGAATTTTGATAGGTAGTCACAAAGTAATAAAAAACAAATTTCGAATGAAAAAATTGTAAAATACTCGTCTCTTAGACCTCACCTGAATCATAAAACTTAGAAAGGTGCACAAATTTCTGAGATTTTTCAAGAAAGCACACATGGTTGGTTGGTTGAAGCCGACTACGCTTGTTTGTGCACTACAACCCCTTGGCTTATTGTGCTAGCCTCTTTTGGCTACATGAACGTCTTTCCTTTAGAAGATTTATCACCTTTGTTCCAAGCTCTTCATGTGATAATTTTTCGCTACGATTTAGATCCTCTAATAGTTTATGTATGTATAGATGTTTCTTTCTCTTCACCACATGATCTCCATGTCTGGGGCTATTATGGATACCTATTTTCTGTAAATGTTTGCTCAGGTGACGGTGGCCAGTAATCAGTCCCACCACTAGTTTGATCCGGACCCTTGTTAAACAAAGGACGTCAGTTGTTAGTTGCTTTGAGGGGCAGCCAATTATATCCCATGTATTTTTCCAGATATTGCGAGCCAACGATCTAGATGTTGATATGACTATTTTTAGTATATCAAACGCTTTTGGACCCCTATATGATTTTTTCTCTCCGAATCTTGCTAATTCGTCCGCTTTGTGATTACATTTTATCACCGAATGTCCTGGAACTCATTGTATTTTAACCCAATCGTTTCTGGAGAATAGTTCTAACAGGTCACGTTTACACTCCGTCATGGTCTTGTAGTTAAATCCTACCAATATCAAGTAAATTTAAAAAATACATATTTTTAATTATTAATAATTTTTAATTATTCGGGTACAAGAAAGGCGTCTGCCCTCGTGATATTTTATTAATTAAAGCCTATGTTTTCCAAAAATAACTTGGTCAGACACGTAGGACCCAAAACGGTCTTATTTATTCAAAAACTCGAAAAACGACCTTTTTGGCTGAAAAAAGCGGGTCCAGCTTCATCCTCCAATATTGGCGGCATCTTCCTTTTGTAGGTTTCCTCTTATTTTATCAAGAACAAACTAAATTTTATATGATTAAATGACAGTACAGTTTTGGATCGACTTCTTTGGGCCTTAAAGCTAGGTCCGGTTTCGGCGGCGTCTGCCCTTTGGGGCGCTCGACTTCTTTAGTGTCAACAAATGTTATGGTACTTGATTCAATTAGTTAAACGACAGTCCAAGGCTTTTATTCGACGTGCCCTATAGAATGAACAACTAGCAGATGGTTAGTCGACAAATTAAAATTTCGAGTCGCCCTCTTGGTCTAATATTAATAATTATTTAAGGATATTGGAAATGGCATTACTGAAAAATTTGTGAATTTTAATTATTTAATAATTGAATAATAAAAAAAATAAAATAAAAAACATCAAATTTGCTTCCTGAACCAACCTGAACTAACAGCTTTCTAAGAAAAGAAAAGATTAAGTCCTTTTCCATGAACTATGTAGTTAATGGTGGGTAGCAACAATTTGTCCGCAGACTGGATCTTCACTATGTCTGTTGAAGAGTTTAGTAGATTAATCGAAATTGATCTGCTCAATACTATTACGTTCGACCCACCTGAGGTGTTTAACTCTCAAGAAGAACCAAAATTATAATTAGGAAATTAGCCTCAGGATAATTGGCTTTCAATTCTGACTTCGCTGTTGGATACTTGTGCAGTAAATGACAAGTAATTGATAGATCCATATTAGCATTTTTAATACTAGTCATAACTAGGTTGTAACATAATTCGTTCAAATCTTATGTAACGTAATTGTTTTGTTAGCTATTTTAGTTATTCAACCTAATATTAAATACGTATTGAGGTTTATCTAAAATTAATTTCTATCGGCTGCCACCAAAGCCATTTTTTATTTAGAATCCTGAAGCAAGAATTTATAAGATTATGTAGAAATTGTTACTTTTATTTAGTTCCTATAATAGTTATCACGGAATAGTTGAACAAAAACATAGGATTCAATAAGTAGTAACTGTTACTGCTATTATTTCCACCACAGTAATTGTCTGAAATCTTTAACAATTGTTATTGAAACTACTTATAGTACTACTTTTGTCTGTTTGTAAACTCTATATTTCCTATCTGAAAAACTTTCCGGTAAAAAGAAAAAGTTTTCAAATTCGTTCTAAAATCAAAAGTTAACACGTATAATAAAATTTATCGTAATTATTTGGCTTCAGCTTTAAGTAACCAACTTTCATTATTTTTTTACAACTTTTCCAACTTCCTAATTAGTTTCTCTTTTTAGTAGGTTAAATTAGACTTATTTTAGCGCAAATGTACCTCAGAACAACAGTTTTAATTAACAAAGGATCGAGATGACTCAAACAAACAGGTTTTTTTTTTGATTTTTCAACTTCTTTAATATTACTTGTTCCTATTCAAAGAAAAACATAAAGAAAAGTTTTATTAGCTCCTTTGGAAGCATTTTTTCAATTATTTATGTTATTTAACTTCATAGGTCGTTTTACCAAATATTTTATCAGAAAACACTTTGCGAATTTTGATCGTTGACATTTTTAGGTAAAATTTCATTTATAATCCGTTAATTTTTTATATTTCAAGTTCCGCTATAATTTTAAAATATTTGAGAAGATTATCGTTGTATCGGTATCTAGCTATTCGAAATCTCATAAAGTCTGGTTATTTGTTTCTGAACTAATTTCATTTTGATACCATATATTTTTGATTGATAATGCAAATTATTAAGAATGATAATGAGATGAGAATACATCACTAAATATAGGTGATACAATAAATTCGATTATTCCATGTCTTTTACCGAACAAAAAAAGCAAAAATTTAAACGACGGTTTCAAATATATAAAGCAAGAAATGGTTCTTAGAATAGCATCTTGCCATATTTTACGGAAAAGTTCCTACCATACATGCTCGATGGGGTAATCGCGGAGGTGTATGAAGCTGCTGTCGCACATTATATCTATTCTCGCACCAAATTTTAAGGTATGTCTCGGATTATTGTCCTGTTGAAAAATGTATCTTTTACCGAATGCTAATTTTTGGACACTTTTTCTTAAATCGTCTCTCGAAATGTTTGATAAATATGCTGTTCCACGGTACCATTAATAAAATGTAAATTTCCAACCCATCCAGTAGACATGCATCCCCAAAGCAGAACACTGCCACCCCCTTGTATCATCGTGGAACAAATGTTCTTTCTCAAAACTTTAGTTCTGCCATTAGACCCAAAAAGGTTAATTTTAGTTTCATCACTACACATTACGGATTCCCAAAATTCGGGAGGTTTAATAACGTATTCCCTAGCAATAGCTAACCGCTTTTTGCGATTAGCTTCCGAAATTAACGGCTTCTTCCTGGCTGTACACCCTTATAGCCTGCCCTGTGTAAACAATTTCTCACTGTGAACAAACATTTTTCGAAAATAGTTCTCGTAGTTCTTCCTTTAATTTTGATGCACTTTTCTTGGGATCTATAATTATATGTCTAACAATATTGGCCTCTTCACATGGAGTCAGTTTCTTGGAACGACCGGAGCGTGGTCGAATTTTATAGGAACCCGTTGATTTATACTGAAGAGTAGCATGCGACTTTTTAATAATTCTTCCTATATTTCCGTACGATTTTCCATCTTTCCAAAAATCAATTATGATCTTTCGAACTTGAAATGGAACTTCACAATTTCTCTCGCTCATTTTTAATACTACTTAGAAAACCCACTGCAAAATTACCAGCAACAAGTGATAGATTATAAAGTATGGCCGAATATTATTTATTTGTTTTCAGTTTAGCGGGCAACAGATAGCTTGATAAAATGCGGCTGATTATAACGTGTTTTTTTCAATGCAATTTTTGATTGTATGGAGATTTTTTGACATTAATTTTGTTTACATTTTCATAACAATGTTGTAACTTCTAAATAAAATATTTCGTAGTTGTTTTTTAATACTAATTCTCGTTGGTTAAGTTTCAAATATTTTAAACATGTTTTCTTATAGTTCCAATTAATTAGTTAAACATAACAGACAAATAGTATAGAAACCAGGGGGTGTATGGAGACTTTTTGGACTGACTATATATATATATATATATATATATATATATATATATATATATATATATATATATATATATAATAAAATATATATATATATACGTTTCGACCATCAGAAGAGGTCTTCTTCAAAATTTGCTCTAAAATATATATACATAAACATACATAATTAATCAGTTTGTTGTGTATTTCGGGGTTAAAATATTTGTAGCTTTTCGTAGATTTTAATTTAAGACACTTAACTGTATATATTAATGAGGGCCTTACCTTAGAAGTAGTTCATTGGGGTGTTAATTTCAAATCACTGTCAAAATCACTTTTTTACTTTCTACAAACAAACCACTTAACTTGAAGGACTTTATATGACTGGTAGGTAGCTACGGTTTAGGTTATTTACATCTGTTTTTTCGTTTATTGCAGTAGGCGTCAACTGAATATATACGGATTCGAGTATTTCTCTTTTTTTTTATATTTATTTCGGTGTTGATAATTTTGATGTTTTTGAAATCAAAGGTATGACTTTTATTTATTTCATGATTCGTCAGAGCTGTACTGTTTTTTTTTGTCGTATTTATTTTCTAGATATTGACTTGTTTGCCCGACGTATATTCCTTCGCAGTTATTACATTTGATTTCGTAGACTATGTTACTTTTTTATTATTTGGGGTTTTGGTTTTAAGCCTGGAAAAATTGGATGAGAGCAGATTATATGATTTGTGACATAACCGAATTTTGTAGTTTTCAAAAAGTTTTTTGAGTGGTTGG
>CM032447.1:80922761-80950760 GCA_019049505.1 Pachyrhynchus sulphureomaculatus | reverse complement strand
TGCTTTCGGTATCGAGTATCCTACTCAGTATATATCACCACTACACCAAGCACTTTATTTTTGCACTCGATGTGCGTTTCGCTAACCATGTTAGCTTCATCAGGAGCGATATATACTGAGTAGTGTCATTGTGCCAAAGATTCCACATTCCCAACTTAATCGAGTATCCTACCAATCAGTGACAGGGAGGCGCCTAAATCGCGCAAGATTTGGCACTACGGATCTGCTAAATGGGAAGATCTTATGAAATAATTTCGAACTTTTCCTTGGTTAGACGTTTGTTTTCGATCTGACGACCCATTTGATTGCGCGGAGGTTTCCGATGTTATGGCTGGTATGGAAGCTTACATTCCTTTTTCGAAGAAATGCCCTTCCAACGGCAGACCTTGGTTTGACCGAAAATGCAAAGAAGCTTCTAAACATCTTGCCTACCGACAATGGCGTGAAAATCCTAACACTATAAATCGTAACACCTCTGTTCGTGTTTGGAAGAGATGCAAAGAAATTATCGACGAAGCCAAGGAGGTACACAATCAACGAATTAGAAACAAACTTCTTGCTTGTCCCAACAATTCCAGGTCCTTCTAGTCAGTCGCTAAGGCAGTTAGTCAAAATTTCACCAAATCCACCATACCACCACTCACACGGCCAGATAATGATATTGCAAAGACACCTGTTGAAAAAGAGAACTTGTTGGCTGAACTCTTTGTTTCACATTCTACTCTCGATTTCCAAGGAAAAACACCACCTTCTATTCCTATAGTGCAGTCAAGGATGCCAGACATTGTCTTCAGACAGCGTATCATGAAATATATTTTAATGAAGCTAGACACCAAAAAAGCTTCTGGCGCTGACGGAATACCTGCCACAGTTCTCAAAAACTGTGCGAAGGAACTGACACCAGTTTTCTGTAGACTTTTCAACCTATCCTATAGAAAGGGAATATTTCCTTCCTGCTGCAAATGAGTCACAGTTCAGTCAATACCTAAAAAAGGCAAGAAGACCTTGCCAAATAACTACCGACCAGTCGCACTGCTTTCAATAATACCGAAAGTCATGGAAAAGGCTATCAGCATCTTCTAAAATATCTTGAAATATTCAAGATTATTAGCGATCACCAATATGGCTTTCGTAAACATAGATCAATAGGAGATCTTCTGACACTTTGGAGAATATCGAACGGTTGCTCTTGGCATATCCAAGGCATTCGACAGTGTTTGGCACAATGGACTGTTGGCTAAGCTGGTATGTCTGGGAAGTTCTGTTTGTGGCTCTCATGTTTCCTCAGTGAGCGTTCTTTACGAGTGGCGGTCGACGGATTTCTTTCTAACACCTTCACTATCAACGCCGGTGTGCCCCAAGGCTCTACACTATCTTCTACTCTCTTTCTCATTTACATTAATGATCTGCTGGAAAAGATCAGAAATCCAATCTACAGCTTTGTAGATGACAGTACGCTTATCTCTTCATTCACTTTGAACGCTCTTACATCGGCTGCTCAGGCGAGTGTCCGCAGACACCGGGAAGTCGTTCAACTTAACAAAGATCTGGAAGAAATTCTATCTTGGGGTGACAGTAACCAAGTGGAGTTTAACGCTACAAAAACCCAGGCGGCAGTTTTTTCTAAAAAAGTTAACGTTGCTGAACCCGACATAGTTATGGCGGGGCACTCCATTTTTCTAGCATCGTCACTCAATTTGTTGGACGTTAATCTGGGAGCAAATATGTCCTGGCATGAACATGTTGCAGGCATAGCAAGTAGAGCTTCTCAAAAGTTGGGAATATTATTTCGAACCAGAAAGCTTTACAGTCCACAACAACTATTAATTCTTTACAAAGCTCAAATTCGATCAACTATGGAATACTACTCCCATGTTGGGAGCTCAGCTCCCAAACATACACTGCATTTGTTGGATTCTATTCAGAGAAGAGCTGTTCGTCTGATTGAAGACCCGGAATTGACCGGCGGCCTTGATTCGCTGGAACATCGAAGAACGGTTGGCGACTTGAGCCTATTCTACAAGTATTTTCATGGAAAGTGTTCGAAGGATGTAGCACGCCGAATTCCTCCCAAAGCGGTGCATGTTAGAAATACACATCGCGCTGATACTTCACATCCGTATGAGATTTAACTTGTTATCCCTCGCACAACGCTTTTCAATCAGTCTTTTATACGGAGAACATCATCCCTTTGGAATAATTTGCCCAGGATTGTGTTTTCCACCGAGTACAATTTACAGCGATTCAAGAACAACGTGAATCGCTTTTTCTGCACACGTGTGATTCCTGTAGCGTTTTAGGGACTTCCCTTCAGCATGTGTGCTAGACCCATAAAAAAAAAAATGGTGTAGAGACATCGTCGTTAAAAATGAGATCATTGACTCGTATCGAAGCTTTCGAGCTATGGGTACTGAGACATTTGCTATGAATTTCTTGAATAGAAAATCTAACCAATGAAGAAGTATTACAAAGGGTCAGGGTAGAGAGGCAACTACTTAATATAGTAAAACAAAGAAAGGTATCTTATTTGGGACATACGTATTCTTCAGGAAAAGATGGAGGGTCGGCGAGGACCCGATAGAAAGCAGCACTCGTGGCTCCGTAATATCAGGGACTGTAGTGGAGTTCCGGACGCTGTGTCCATTTTTTTACTAGCAGAGAACTTCAATATAAACTGAGGAAGTAGTACAGAGACACCGACGTAATATGAATATATAGGACAAGAAGAAGAAGTCCACAAATAAAATGAAATTATTACATCTCATGCCTCACGACAGTTCAGCATGATGCACCATTTTGATAATGCGCATAAGAGGGGCCAATTTCTGGGTGGTTACCCTTCAATATAATATTAATTAATTTGTAGATGCAGAAATACGTTCGTTCGTTTCTTAAATTCTGGGTGAAAATTTGCAGATATTGTGTCAATGCCTTAAGTCTGACTAGGACTATATGATGCTGACAGATGTTTTACAGTTCCGCTGGAAGTTCTACTGTCACTGATTGATCATAATTAGTTCTGCCTCTTTGATCGTCGGTTCAATAGCTTCCGTATCCCTACCCCATAGACAGAAGCGCTTATGGACTTCCACCAAACGCCAGAAACCACTATTCAAGACCATCCAAGTCTGCCCCAGAATTAGCTTTTAATTAATTTTACGTTAATTTTAAGTTCAAAACTCAAGAAGTACCTTAAGGTCAAATCTCTTAAGTTTTTAATACATTTATATGAAATCCATTCCTTTGGCTAAGTTTTTTTAGGTTATTAACATGTAAATATCTTATGACACAAACATATACTCATGTTTAGATTAGTTCATGTAATTGTCGTTATAGAGTTATACCTACCTACTATAATTAGTCAAAAAAAGATTCTAGAATGGCTTCTATTCTTGTCATTTTTGTTCTCTCTGTGAATTGCCAATTTTTTTTTTATAATTATCGATTTCCACGTTTCAGGCGAGCTTTTTTAAAATTGTTTTTCTTGTTCAAGTGTCCCGCTTTTTTCGTATGCTCATTAAATTTTTATCATCTTATAGTTTCATAACTTCGCTGCTATTAATATCTATTATGTGAGTTGATATCGAAAAAGATTAAATATAGTGTAATTTCATATGTATATATATGTATATATAGATGTATATATATATATATATATATATATATATATATATATATATATATATATATATATATTTATATACATATATACTAGAGTGACCGGATCTCATAGAGGGGGAAAAAAAATGTCGGAATCTTGTTCGTCTGGACCCCACAAAACGATTCCCCTTTCCAAATATTGAGATAGCCGAAATTTGAGCTCGATTAAACGACGTTAACCCGTGCCGCTCGTCGCTCAAAGTTTGAAAAAAATCCAAATTTTTGGCCAAAAAGCTGACATATGGAGCCATAACTCCAGAACGGTAAATAATAGAAACACGTTTAATATATCTCAAAAGAAAGCTAATATTGTTCTTCAAAAAATATTCTATACATAATTGTTGTTATTTTAAGTCAAACCGAGTTACAACAGCCTTTAGCCCCAAAAACGTGACCTGGTACCACTAGGAGCATACTTCGTATATTTTGTTATTAAGTGATAAATTTTGCTTTTTTTTGGTATATTTTTGAGTTCAAAGTAGAAATATAATAAAAAAACAAGTAATACTGATAAGTCTAATGACATTTTTTATTTTAAAATATAAAAATTAGGTATATAAATACATAGTTATCGAATCTATTCTAGAGCTTTTGTTAAAGTAGTTTTTGAAACGTCAGGATATAATGCTCGGCATTTACTTACAACTTGCAGGACATATTGCTTTTGGTCTTCATCTTTTGTCAGAAGGTCGTTAAAGTCGGTTATTAATTTAACACCACGCTCAGCCATATCATTAACTACTTTTAATGTTTTGACAATTTTCAATCCTTCTTGGAAGTCATTATTTTGAGGCCAGGTGTTTGGATGTTGTCTTAGGAAATCTGTTTTTATATTAAATTGGTCAAAGAATGTAAACGTTTCTTTGGTAAGTTAATTTACCAATCCTTCATCAACTACCTCTTTTAAGTTTTCTTTCCTAACTTTTGGATTTACAACCCTAGCGTGCTGTGATGGTTCATCTGTGCTACTGAGCAATTTATTAGCCATTAACAACTTTTCATCGTCTGTAATGGTGGGATCAAAAAACGATAATCCCACCAACTTCGCATTCAAATACCACAAATGGTTCGAAAATTTGGTCAGGGCTATTTCTGCAATGTCGTTGTCACATTCTTTATAGTCTAACAGACTATGCAAAATACCTAAATCTTTCTTCGGTGCAAGATGAGCTTTTGGAGCATTGAACCAAGCTTTACAATAAATTTTAACTAGGAAAACAGAAATGGCACGCACAGAACTTTCTTCTTCTTTAGACATCTTAAATTGACGACGAAAAATGAACATTTTTAAGCAGTAAATAGCCTTTGTCATCCACCTAGCGTGTTGAATGGCTCCTGGAGTTCTAAAACCCACAACATTGCCGTCTAGTGATCCAACAAATACGAGAACCAACTGCAATAGCTCCTTGTAGTCATCTCTGGGGTGGCTCTCAGTTAATTTGGTCTCGAATTCAGCAGTAACATTTGCAATTACTTTTGGAGTTAGCTGCTTTTGTATTAGATTGTCACTGATTCCTGTGTCGTATTTTCCTTTGTCTATCTTAGGCCACGCAGTGAGGAATCTCTTGAAAATGTCTGGTTGATCCCATTTTTGTGTCGAATACGCCTCTTAACAGAATTTCCAAGATATGGTGACGGCAAGCTAGGTATAACAATTCTCTTCCTAATATTTGCTCCAATATGACGCATGCTCCTTTGAGTCTTCCAGTGTTGGACGCTGTAGTGTCGAAGCACATCGCGTTGACGGTGTTGAGAAGACCCCATTCATGTAGGCATTCATATACGGCTACGGCTTGCTCCTCTCCAGAGCTGTTTGCTGTTACAGGAACTCCCAGCAGCTGTTCCTTTTCGCCATATGAAATAGCTATAGCTATTCGCTCACATTGTTCATTTTTTAAAACACCCGGTAAAAGTTTACCGTCCCAATGGACAACCACGGGCTCTTTTTCAGGAATGTTTACTTTATCAAAATTTTTTTTATTATATTGTTCTCTGAACATTTGCCTTCTATCATATAATAAAGTTTTCGAGACTTTGTACTCAAGAGGGTCAAGGTTTAGTGCTTCTAGAGTAGCTATTAAAATTTTCGTGGCATTTCTGTCGGATACCTTACATCGATCTAATAAAATGGACAATTTCATGTTTAAAATCTCTTTAACGCACCTTGCAAATGAAACTTTCATCCTCTTGCTCTCAGATGGTCCTGGATCTTCTGCAGCTTCTTCAGGGATGTCTATTTCCTCCAAGCTCTCAAGTTCCTGGTAATGCTGTCCTCTTCAGTGTCTTCTTCTCCTTCTTCGAACTTGTCTTCATCATCCGTCTCTAAGAAGCAACAAAAGAAAGAGAAAAAAAAACGACTATAAAAACTTGTCGTTTTAGCAGAATAGTAATAATACATAGGTACTAAATTACCTACTTCTAATTATCAAAAGGTATTATTTAAAAAATATAAACTCAATCATAAAGATGCCAAATCATGCTCTCATGTACAATTTTCTTTCAATTATAATGAAACTATTTACTTATTTGTTTATCTATTTTTTAGAATACTAATAATAAAAAAAAACTCACCAATATCAAAAGTTGCTTCTTGGATTTGTCGGTTCATTTTTGCAAGTTCCTTTTGCACCTTGATTTCTTCAGCTCGAGACAACTTGAGATCCACTCCAATCATGGAACCTGGGCGGCCCTTCTGCCTCTGTTTCACGAGAAACGCCTTATCTTCTTCCGATTTCATCAGAGCCAAGGCATCTTGTTGAGCAATATCAAAGAGATCATCCAACTTTTCAACAAACTGTTTAAATTCGTTCTTGGCCGTTTTCGATGTTTTCTTCCGGTCTTTTTGAAGACTTCTCCACTCGGCGTGAAGTTTTTCCAGCTTAGTAATTGCATCTTGCTCATGTTTAGCCGGGATTCGAGCTTTCTCCCAAAAAATGAACACTTCTTGTATTGTAAGTTTTGCTGATTCTCTTACAGTTAATTTCACAGTATGTAAATTATAAAATAAAGCACACAAAACTTGACGATTTGAGGGTATTTTACAACCGGTGATCTGGTGAATGGGATAGCCCACAAGAAATATTTTATCCTTGGTCCGGCTTTGTACACCTGATGTGGATGCCATTTCAGAGGCCAATAGGTAAATAACAGTTAACTTGGAAAATGAAACAAAATATATTGCAAACTTTAATTTCAATAAAATGTTTTCAAATGTCTTCTAAAATAATACTATAATAGTTATAAAAACAATAACACACACACTTGGAAAATTAAAAAAAAAAACGTTAAAATATCTTCACTAGATAATTGTTCGATCTAACCAGCTCAACGGCACTTTAGAAACTAAACTGAATAAATAAAAGGTCGGTTGTACGCTGAAGTAAAATCACCATCCCTAAAATAGAAATTAGATTCACCCTCCTTTTTACCTGTCAAACGGGTCTTTCTTTGGTAAACTAGTCAGGTAATCCCCATATAATAAAAGATTAAATTTGAACAAAAAGGCTCTTTATGTTTGAAAATTGAGTTCCAAAATACTTTTTAACAAAAAAATGTTAATTCCGAGACACATTATGTAAAAACCCGTAAAATTCTTAGAATACTCCCAAACTGGCTCCTACTGGTACTAGGTCACGTTTTTGGGGCTAAAGGCTGTTGTAACTCGGTTTGACTTAAAATAACAACAATTATGTATAGAATATAAATTTTGAAGAACAACATTAGCTTTATTTTGAGATATTAAGCGTGTTTCTATTATATACCGTTCTGGAGTTATGGGTCCATATGTCAGATTTTTGGCCAAAAATTTGGATTTTTTCAAACTTTGAGCGACGAGCGGCACGGGTTAACGTCGTTTATCCGAGCTCAAATTTCGGCTATCTCAATATCTGGAAAGGGGAATCGTTTTGTGGGGTCCAGACGAACAAAATTCCGACATCGATATTTATATATATTATTTATGTGTATATATATATATATATATATATATATATATATATATATATATATATATATATATACACATAAATATATACATATATATAAATATATATATATATATATATATATATATATATATATATATATATATATATATATATATATTGTAACTTATGAAAAGGTGTTTAATTGCGCCCCCACGTACACTGCGTCATTTTGTAGGATGTGAAAAAGTGTTCTCAGTTTGAGGCATCTTTTTTTGTACCCTGTGAGAAGTTGTTTGTCCCACGCTTGAGCGCAATTTTGTAACATTGGAACTTACCCGCTTTAATTTCTGATACTGAATTGAGTGAACCCTGATTTTAAAAGAACTAAAGAAATTAAACACACACTAGCTCAGTTTTCCTTGGTAGAGAGATATGGGTAAGAGATAATTTTCTTACGTCTTTTTGGAATTAATTTCTATTTTTTTTAAAAGGCTTTAGCTGTACCAAATTTTTGGGCACCATCCATTTTAAAATAGAAAGGATCTAACTTCAGCTAAAAAAATGGAAAAATGCTGAAGGAAAGTATTGTTGGTAAACAAAAAAAATCAGTTTGGTACAGCCGTTCTTGCCCTGAAAAGTAGGATAGGTATTCAGTGAGACACTAGCTTTAATCAACAAAAAAAGAGAAATTTATTCATGTATTTTTTTTTAAATTAAAAAGTTCTAACGTTTGCAGTTTTACCAAAAAAAAATTCTAGCCTATCTAGTAGTTGTTACATTTAAATTTTAAACTATTATAACCCCCGAAGACGAAAAGTCGTGCTTTACACTTCACTTTTTAGTCTGTTTTAAATTGTAGTTAATGCACTACTCCGGGATAAGTCTATTGAAGGAAGTTTTGTTGACTTACTGTTCTTATTCCTGTTTTGATGGACTACGCCCGATTTCACACTTTTTCTTAGCAAACACTTAGAAAGCCCACTACGGCTTTTAGTTAAGACACTGGTGCTTTTACTTAGCGGCTCTGATGAAAATTAGCCTACTTCGGCTAGATGGAAAATAGCCTCTCGGCTAGACGGTACTGCCTGGCTGCGGCTAGATGGAAAACAGCCACCTCGATTCAAGCTCTGCGGAGCCTTAAATAATCGTGCGACTTTTGCCTGTAATATCACGACGCTCCAATCAAAACTGCGGATCAAACATTTCACCAATCGCGGCGTAGCGAGAGGTTCGGTCAGGAACCCGCACAACACAGTATATACCAAACGTCTTGGAATCTCTGTTTAATATACCGTTCGATACAAAAATGAAAATAAGTACAATTTGAAATGGAAAAATCAGTAACATTACATGGTCTTAAAATCTAGGAAAAAATGAATGTTACATTTACCCCCTTCCAAAAAGAAATAGACTACACTAGTCTATTAAACTAAGGCTACTTATGAAAAGGTACAAAGTGGTACACTATCACTTAATACTAAGGTCAGGACTTAAAACAAAATTACAAACTCGGACCTTACTACTAGACTTAATTCAATTAAGCACTAATATTAAGTTCAATGAAAACCAAATGAAAATCTTTACATGTACACAAAAATCTTATAACTAGACTTAACTTAATTAAACACTAAGGTTAAGTACATCAAAAAGTAAATAAAAATCCTTGCATGAACATAAGAAATACCTGTTCAAAGTAACAATCGCGGTCTTCTTATATAAAAGAATTAGCTCTGTTATTGTTACCAAAACAAAAAAATATAACTTTGTCTAGACTCTTGTCTAAATCAAAAAAGTGAACTGAAACAAAATATGAACACCCCCCTTAAAATATTTTAAGGATTGTCTGAAAATTTTCTACTTCAGCAATAGAAATTTATAAAAATTCTTAAATAAAGAAAAAAAATAAAAAAATGATTCTAGTGCAAACATTTACACTAAAAAGGAAAAGTCTTGTCAGACCATTTAGCACTAGGCCAAAAAAAAATAATATCTGGATAAATATCCAGACAAACGCTCGGGAAAAATCGCCCTCCATGCTCTAGCTCATCGTTAAGAGAACATTCTTAATCTAGTATCACTACTAGTCGCACTCGGAAAATAATCGCACTCTATCGCGCAATGTCGACGTCCTAAGACATCTAGACATGCTAAAATCGCTAGGGAAAACGCTCTGGTTGATCGCCAGAAAACACGTCAGCTTATCGCCAACAAAACACTCTGGTATATCGCCAGAAAAAAACTCGGCTCCTCGCCAAGAAAACACTCTGGTATATCGCCAGAAAAAAACCTCGGCTCCTCGCCAAGAAAACATTCTGGTATATCGCCAGAAAAAACCTCGGCTCCTCGCCAAGAAAACACTCTGTAAATAGTCCTCGACTACACAAAGTCTGCGTTCTAAAAGAACAAACTCGCCATTAACATAGTGAGCAGCTATAAAAGCTAACAATACCACTATAGGCACAGTGAATAGCTATAAAAGCTAAAATTCACTCTAAACACAGTGAATAGCTATAAAAGCTAAAATTCACCAAACTGAATGATCCTGCTTCAAAAAGCAATGTTCACTAAGAACAGAATGATTAGTCTGCGCACAACTAACGTTCAAGGAAACATTCCCAACATAACTATATGAGACAGCAAGTCTCGAAATAGGACCTCCCTAAAGTCATAATCCTATATATAGGAGTCCATAAGCAAAACGACTCAAAATCACACATTTTGAGCACATGCCCTCAGGCAACCAACATACACCGAAATATATACAGAAATATATACAGAAATATATACAGACATATATACAGGAGTTCAAATCCCAAACCTTTGGTTATGACAACTCCATACTGAGCTTGGTGAAAGCTCTTAGCAAAAGCTAATCAAATCTTCGGCACATCGCACCAAAGTGACAAATCTGCCTAGAAACATGAGCCGGCAAAAACGCCCTCCGTCATTCTTCAGGGTGGCTACACAGAGATATAAAATTTAACCAGCATTGCGCTTCCTCAAGTTGCATGAAGAACCCTCGTGTACTGGTCTCGCCCTAGAACAACAACGAAAAACATTCAATCCATCCCACATAACCGGAGACAAACACCTCACCACGATATACTGAATGGTGGAGACAATAAAATACTGAAATGGTGACCCTGGTGTCCACCAACAAAAGGGAGTAGATTATAGCATCCACTAAACTAAAACGGTGTCTACCACACCACCATAAGTCAAAAAAAAAATTTAATCAATAGGGTGTTCCGAAACACACTACTGCCAACAGCCTGTCACCACTAATAGGCTAATTGGAGCTGAGGTCGACTACAGTAGCTAGGCTCTCCTTTGGTTCAAATAGAAATAACCATTGGGTAACAAAACCCCTAAAGGTCCCAAAGGTCAAACGTTCACCCCCCATAGACTACCCTTCCAATCAGTCTGTTCCTCAGGAAGACTAACTCCCTGCCAAACGTCGTAACGGCATCTGTTAGCACCCGGTGCATCACAGCCTGTAAAAACAAATCACTCATGGGATACAACCTAAAAGGTTTACAAGGTTGACTTAACCAAGCTTCTAACGAAATTTTTAAAAAACGAAAATGAGCTTAAAAAGCTACATGAAGCAAAAATTTCTCAAATTTTTGGTGGCAACGCAACAAAACTTTTGAAGACGACAAGAGCTTTTCCAGCTTAATCAGAAACAAGAAGAAAACATCGTTGACAGCTAAAATATTCGATCATGGTGTTAATCGTCTCCCTAAACAATAGCCTCTAGAAGAAACTGCTACAGGTATCAGGCATAACCGTTTTCTGTCAGCCCAAACTTCTAGATTACCTCTTGGAAATCTAAAAATTCGGTTAGGAATCTTCCTTCACTGCGCTTAGCCTCTCTTGACAAGGTTCTCATCTCGGTATCAGATTTTGATCATTTCTTTGTGAAACGACTGTCTTACTCTGCTCTCATCTCCTGTAAATGATCAGCCTTTAGTTCTCCTGCAGAACTTCAATTTCCTATCAATCCGATAGTATACCGAAAAAACTCATCAGACGCCTATGAGTCTATGCAAAAAATTTTTAAAAAAATTAGTGACTCAAAGGTAACGTTTAAACGGCTCTGAAAAAAAATAGAAAATACCCTCAGTTTGTCAATTCAGAAGAAGATCTAAATCAAAATAATCCAAGTCTTAGACTTACTGGATAAACCAAAATCAATTTACTCTTAATTGCACCCAACATATACCACTAAGGTAATAGAAATACACCCACTCGGGTAACAAACTTTGAAATTGCTCATAAAATCTTGACTCTACATCACACTACACGAGCTCCATCTTGCGCTTGTCCTAACTCAAGATCACCTTGGATTGCCTCTAATCAAAATTTCGCTTCCAAGTGTCAAGAACTGGATATTATTTGGGGTCATAAGCAAATCAAATCCCGCGACCACCGACATACCAGTCTTATGATATATCCTGAGTGTGACTCTTTCGCAAGCTCGCAACAGCTGAGTCGATGCTAAACATCAACTACAATCAACCTAAGTTTGGATATGATCAGTACCCAAAACCTTAGCATTAAACAACAAAAGTAAGCTATTCTCTGCTCAACTTTTATAACAGTCAAAAAAAAACGAGGTCGTCACCTCTACAGAGCAACATCAAAAAAAAAATAAAGTAAAGCAATTAAGATAATGTAAATATAACCTATTCTTCTTCTGACAAACTTTCATTAGGGTTAGGTTCATTGAATGGTTTTAAGTCTTTAATATGCCATCGTCCTATTTTAGTCCCATCTAAATTAACTAAACCATAAACTAAATCTGAAATCTTTTCTCTAATCACGCAATGCACATACTTAGGTACCAACTTAGATGTGAATTTATCTGCTGCACTGGAAAGAATTTTATTTTTTCGCCAAACGTGATCACCTATATTAAAGGCAAAATCCCTTTTTCTAAGGTTGTAAGACTTATTGTTCCGTTCATAAGCCTTATGTATCCTACTACGCACGTCGGTGAAAATATCTTTTAAACCCTTTAAATTTTCGGCGTACGCACCCCTGTTACTCGGAATTATTTCGCTGTCAACATTGACATCCAAATCTAAATTTTTATAATACGATCCAGATAGAGGTATATGTCTGCCGTAAACTAAGAAAGACGGTGTAAACCCTGTTACTTCGTTTCTTGCGGTGTACACGGGATTAAAACGGATGTTAAAACTATATGTCCCACTTAAGCTCTTAAAACACACAGAAGTAAACTGAGTACCGTTATCGCATATCGAAAGCGATGAAACTCCGTGGATTAGAAAAATATCGTTTTCTAAAATTTTCAAAAAGCATTCGGCTTTAGAGCTTTTCAAAGAAAATAACACGGTACTTTGTTAACCAGCAAGAAACCACGAGAAGCCATTTATTTCCCTTTTTTGAACGTGGGAATGGGCCTACTAGATCAGCTGCTATGACTTGAAAAGGGTAATTAACCGTTTTCTCTTTTCCCATCAGTCCCATAGGTAGTGCATTTGGAGATTTCTGCGCTCCACATACTTCACAAGTCCTCACAAACTTTACGATGTCAAAACGCATTTTTGGCCAATAATACTGTTCCTGAACCCTGTGAAGAGTTTTATAAAAAGCCAAAATGACCAGAAGTAGGAGGAGTGTGACACATGTCTATAACTTCCTCTCTCTGTGGTTTAGGAACTAGTATTTTCCACTCGGGTACATTAACTTTTAAAGGCAACTGGTTTGGGATAAATTTGTACACGAAATCATTTTCCACCTTCCACTGCGGAAAATTTTGAGGAAATTCTTTAATTTGCTGCCGTAAATTGTCGTACCATGGATCAATGCGATCTACATCAACTGTATCAATTCTTACGCCAAACTGTGCATTAAGACTGTTTTCGTCCGCTGTATGATCTGGGATTCTTGACAAAGCGTCAGGAATAACATTGTGGACTCCTTTTCTATGAATTAAAGTAAATGTGTGTTGTCTCAGTCTAATCGCCCAACGCGCTAGTTTGCCACTAGGGTTTTTAATAGAATTAAGCCACAATAAACTATAATGATCTGTTATGACCGTGAAAGGAACACCTTCTATGTAAGGTCGAAACTTTTCGATGTTAAAGAGTACTGCCAAACATTCCTTTTCAACAACCGAATAGTTACGTTCAGTCTTTGATAAAGTTCTACTGGCATACGCTATCACTCTTTCCTCACCATTGATTTTCTGTGTTAGGACGCCCCCTAAACCGGTATTAGAAGCATCGCTAGAAATATAAAACTGTTGGGAAAAATCTGGTTGGGATAAAATGGGAGCTGAAACCAATAGCTCTTTAATCTTTATAAAAGATTCTTCGGCTGCCTTTGTCCAATCTATCGATTGTCCCTTTTTCCGTCCTTTCAAAAGATCATTAATAGGCGACAACAAGGTAGAAAAATTCTCGATAAAACGTCTGTACCATGAACACATTCCTACGAAGCGCTTAACTTCCGTAGTATTAGTAGGTCTCGCATAATTAACCATGCTTGCTACTTTATCCGGATCGGTACGCAAGGAATTTGAGCCTACAATATAGCCTAAAAACTTTAGAGAAGTTTTGAAAAAATCACATTTGCTCAAATTTATCGTCAGTCCGGCCTCTTTCAATCTATCTTTTACTTCCTTAAGTAAGCGAATATGCGATTCGAAGTCTTCCGATGTTACTAAAATATCATCTAGATAGGTAAAAATATGTGGCTCATATTTCGGACCAAATATAGCGTCCACTAAACGTTGCTGAGTTTGAGCAGCGTTCTTTAGACCAAACGGCATAGTGACAAACTGAAATAGACCTCGGCCTACTACTGCAAAAGCGGTCTTTTCCTTAGAGGATTTGTCTAAAGGAATTTGCCAGAAAGCCTTTCTAAGATCTATCGAAGATACATACTTAGCATTCCTGAGTGATGTCAAAATTCTGTCGATGTTCGGTAATGGATAGTTATCAAATTTGCTGACCTCGTTGAGCTTTCTCCCGTCAAAGCATAGACGATACTGTCCATCGGCCTTTTTCACCAATAAGATTGGAGAACACCAGGGACTGTTTGATTCTTCAATCACTCCGAGTTTCAACATTTCGTCTAACTCTTTATTTAATACTTTTGACATATAAGGAAACATGGCGAAGGGCCTTGTCTTTACAGGACTGGCATCAGCCGTATCTATAGACATGGTGATTTTATTCGTTCGGCCTAACCTATCTTTACTACTTATTTCATTGAAAGAGCTTATTACTTTTTCTGCTTTTAAGCGTTCCGTCCGCGAGAGATCATCTAGGGTACATAGACGCGAGAAAAGGTTTTCTAAAGAACTTTCTGAATAACAATCTTTAAAACTTGTTTGAGAGTTGACTTCTAGGGACTGTGGATACCACGAATTATAAAATTTACTAGAATTCCGAATTTTGTGCAAAATCACATCCTAAAACCAAAGTATGTGATAGAGAAGGTACTACTAAAGCAGAAATTACTAAATAATGGCCATTGCAGACTAGCGGCAACTCAACCGTACTTAAAACTTTTAGACGGCTGCCATCTGCAGTGGTAACACTTCTATTTTTGACGTGGCATATTTTTATACTTAAACGACTTAAAATTTTAATACCATTCTGACCTACAACGGAGGTATTTGCACGAGAGTCAAATAAAGCCGATAAATGGGCACCTAATAGGTTTATCTTGATATGCGGTCTGTTATCTGAATATTTATGCACGAATAAAGGAGACATGTGACCATTTGGAGAAGCAGGAGTTTTAACTTGAGGAGAATTTTTATTAGACTTAAAAAAATCAGAAAATTTTTGTAACTATTTAGTCCAATCTGATCTATTGGAATATTTCTTTACTTAAGATCCTCGTTAGAATCTTTCTTTTATCCGCGACCGGACGTACTGAGAAAGTACGACGGATTTTCAGTTCATAGTCTAATTCATTTTCCAGTAGGTGATTGACTTTAAAATTGAATGCTTCCATGATAAATGCATAAAATTTAAAAGAATCGTTTAAAAAATCGTAAAAAATATTTCTCCTGTGCTCCCAATAGTCAAAATAAAAAATATGTAAAGGCACTTAAAATATGTAAACTTCTTTACTAAACATTAAAAAAAATCTTCGACAATTTCAAAAAAAAATTTTAAGTATTGCCTTGTATTAAAATCCTTTTACCAAATATGTTAAGAATGTCCAACAAAAAAAATCTCCAAATATCGTTTCGTATCAGCAAAGTATTTATAATATTCATGCAAAACATCGGTGAGAAAAAAACAGTTTTTTGTTCGGTTAACCGCAAAATAAACAGTGCAAAATTAAAGTCGACCAACACATCTGCTAATCTGAACTATAAAGCTAGCTTTTAAGAAAAAAAAACAGGGATCTCTTATCTTAGAGTCAACAACAAAATTCAAATATCTATACCACCATGAGATAAATTGAAATAAAAAAATTCTACAAATTTCCTGCTTTTGTCTTACTGCTATAGTGTAGTTTCGTTTAATAAATATTATGAAATAAAAATATCTGCAAAGTTAGAGCTTTTATTTTGTTCGAAAGCTAGTACACTGAACCCTTTTTTAAAAAATAAAATTCCAAAAGCCCCGCGTTGACAGCGCTATTTTGTAACTTATGAAAAGGTGTTTAATTGCGCCCCACGTACACTGCGTCATTTTGTAGGATGTGAAAAAGTGTTCTCAGTTTGAGGCATCTTTTTTTGTACCCTGTGAGAAGTTGTTTGTCCCACGCTTGAGCGCAATTTTGTAACATTGGAACTTACCCGCTTTAATTTCTGATACTGAATTGAGTGAACCCTGATTTTAAAAGAACTAAAGAAATTAAACACACACTAGCTCAGTTTTCCTTGGTAGAGAGATATGGGTAAGAGATAATTTTCTTACGTCTTTTTGGAATTAATTTCTATTTTTTAAAAGGCTTTAGCTGTACCAAATTTTTGGGCACCATCCATTTTAAAATAGAAAGGATCTAACTTCAGCTAAAAAAAAAAAAAAATGGAAAAATGCTGAAGGAAAGTATTGTTGGTAAACAAAAAAAATCAGTTTGGTACAGCCGTTCTTGCCCTGAAAAGTAGGATAGGTATTCAGTGAGACACTAGCTTTAATCAACAAAAAAAGAGAATTTATTCATGTATTTTTTTTTTAAATTAAAAAGTTCTAACGTTTGCAGTTTTACCAAAAAAAAATTCTAGCCTATCTAGTAGTTGTTACATTTAAATTTTAAACTATTATAACCCCCGAAGACGAAAAGTCGTGCTTTACACTTCACTTTTTAGTCTGTTTTAAATTGTAGTTAATGCACTACTCCGGGATAAGTCTATTGAAGGAAGTTTTGTTGACTTACTGTTCTTATTCCTGTTTTGATGGACTACGCCCGATTTCACACTTTTTCTTAGCAAACACTTAGAAAGCCCACTACGGCTTTTAGTTAAGACACTGGTGCTTTTACTTAGCGGCTCTGATGAAAATTAGCCTACTTCGGCTAGATGGAAAATAGCCTCTCGGCTAGACGGTACTGCCTGGCTGCGGCTAGATGGAAAACAGCCACCTCGATTCAAGCTCTGCGGAGCCTTAAATAATCGTGCGACTTTTGCCTGTAATATCACGACGCTCCAATCAAAACTGCGGATCAAACATTTCACCAATCGCGGCGTAGCGAGAGGTTCGGTCAGGAACCCGCACAACACAGTATATACCAAACGTCTTGGAATCTCTGTTTAATATACCGTTCGATACAAAAATGAAAATAAGTACAATTTGAAATGGAAAAATCAGTAACATTACATGGTTTTAAAATCTAGGAAAAAATGAATGTTACAATATATATATATATATATATATATATATATATATATATATATATATATATATATATATATATATACATAAATATATACACATATATATATATATATATATATATATATATATATATATATATATATATATATATATATATATATATATACAGTAATACCCCGCTTAGCGCGACCCCGTTACGCGCGGTTTCACTATAACGCGAATTTCAAATTTCGCGCTCATGTAGTCATTAACTTCTCTATGGTCGCGGGGGGATCCCCGCTTTCTCTGAATATTCTCTTTGAAGAATTGGGAATTCCCTGTCCTTCGACTTTGTTCTATGGGGATTTCCTCGTTCGTTTCGTGTGTTCATTTGTTCCGTAATGTTAGTTCGGTCGGCTGGCAGTTTTGTTTTAATATTTATTGGAGATACATACATACATAATTTAACCCTACGTTAAAAATGCCGCCTGTAAAGAAAAAAGAGCGTAAAAGCGTCACTTTGGAATTGAAGATGAAAGTGTTAAGAAGAATGGAAAATGGAGGCAAAGCAACAATTGTTGGGAGAGATTTTGGACTCTCAGAATCGACTGTGAGAACGATTTATAAAAATCGGGAAAAAATTAAAATCTCCAGCGAAGGTTCAACACCTATAAGTGCAACAAAACTTTCTCGTTCGAGATCATCTATCTTAGAAAGAATGGAGAAATTACTGTCAGTCTGGATCGAAGATTTGAATAAGAAGAACACACCACTAAGTCAAGATCTCATATGCACAAAAGCAAAATCTTTGTATGAGATGCTGAAAACAAAAGAAGGAGAAGGGAGTGCCACTCCGACTTTTGCTGCCAGCAGAGGCTGGTTCCATCGGTTCAAGCAGCGTTCTAATCTTCACAATATCCACATAAAAGGCGAGGCGGCCAGCGCGGACATTCAAGCTGCAGCTGAGTTTCCAGACAAGTTTCAAGACTTCGTTAGACGAGAGAAAATTCCTGCTTGTCTCATCTTCAATGTTGATGAGACCGCACTTTACTGGAAAAAAATGCCATCTCGAACATTCATTTCTAAGGAAGAACGTCAAGCCAGTGGTTTCAAAGCTGCGAAAGATCGACTAACACTTCTGCTGGGTGGTAATGCCACTGGTGATTTCAAACTGAAACCTTTACTAGTGTACCATTCAGAAACACCCCGTGCAATGCGAGGCACAGACAAGACAAGTCTACCAGTTGTGTGGCGATCAAACAGAAAGGCGTGGGTTACACGGGAAATTTTTCAAGAATGGTATTCTAATACTTTTTGCCCATCAGTCAAATCATACTGTGACAGAAATGGGCTTGAACCTAAAGTTATATTACTCTTAGACAATGCCCCAGGACATCCAACCTCACTTGATACGCCCAGAGACTTAAAAGTGTACGTAAAGTTCCTTCCACCAAACACTACGTCAATATTACAACCTATGGACCAGGGAGCAATAGCAAACTTCAAAGCTTATTACCATCGCCGCACTTTTAGCCAACTAATTCATGAAACTGACGGGGAAGGAAGACAGTCTATGCGAGAGTGGTGGAAGTCATACAACATTATGAAGTCTATTCACAACATAGAAGAGGCTTGGAAGGAAGTTAAAATGAGTTGTATGAATGGGGTGTGGCGTAATCTTTGGCCAGATGTAGTGGAAGCACCTAGAAGAATTGTCCAGATGCAGAGACAAGTGCTTGAAGACATTGCTGCAATGATTGAGGGGTCTGAACTTGAAGATGTCACGGTAGAAGATCTCGTAGAACTTGTAGCAACGCACGACGATCCTATTAGCAATGAAGATCTGATCGAGTTACAGAATAATCCTATCTACGATGAGGAAGAACAAGTAGAAGAGAAAGTTTTATCTTCAGGGGAAATACAAAATGCACTTTCAAAAATTTATTCAGGTTTGGACATATTGCAGAGTATAGACAATAATGATGACCGTGTCTTGACCGTGTGTCAAACAATTAAAAACAGTGTTGGGTGTTATGAACGTATTTTACAAGAACGTAAACAAAACGTTACCCAAAAGACAATAGATGTATTTTTCCGTAAAAAATAAGAGTATGTATTGCATAAAGTGTTCTTAGAATTAAAGTGATTGATTAAAATGATTTGTATTTTTTTGTATTAAATTTTGACTATGTTTAATCATAAACCTCGATATACGCGAATTTCAGTTAACGCGATTTTTTTCGGAACGTATCCCTCGCGTAAAGCGGGGTATTACTGTATATATATATATATATATATACATATGTATATATATAGATATGTATATATATATATATATATATATATATATATATATATATATATATATACATATGTATATATATAGATATGTATGATATATATATATATATATATATATATATATATATATATATTATATATATATATATATATATATATATATATATATAATATACATATATATATATATATATATATATATATATATATATATATATATATATATATATATATATATATATATACATATATGTATATATATATATATATATATATATATATATATATATATATATATATATATATGTATATATATATATATATATATATATATATATATATATATATATATATATATATATATATATCTATTTAAGATGGCGTAATTTCTTCAAAATGACAATTGAAAACATTTTATTGTCAATGTCAGCAAGTGCGCCGTATAACACCTTATAACTCTTATTCAGACATTTTTTTGATACTGTGGAATCATTATTCTTTACATATGTGGCATCCTGTACCGTATATATATATATCCTCTATATATATATATATATATATATATATATATATATATATATATATATATACTTTTTAAAATTTTCTCGGGATTAATGTTCATGAAATCAAAGTCTTACTTTATATCATAGCGTATATGTTGGACAATACCTTTCAACCAGACTTTTTGGTCTTCATCGGTTATGCAACTCTACAATAAACACATTTTTTTTGTTGTGTTGGTTTTTTTTAACAAAATATGCTTTATTATTCCTATTTACATAATGTTTATCCTACATGATATTATTAAAATCGGATTATGTGTTATTTTTTTTTAAATACTTTATACATATAAATTAAAAACAAATTAAAACTATACAAGCCGATTTTAATAATGTCATATAGGGTAGGATGTACATAGGGATAATAAAGCATATTTTATAAAAAATATCAACACAACAAAAAAATGTGTTTATTGTAGCGTTGCACAACTGATGAAGATCAGAAGTATAACAGAGCAAGATTTCATGAACATTAATCCCGAGAAAGTTTAAAAAAGGAATATAGTTCATACATGTTCAATAAAAAAAGGGAAAGAACCCACTCTGCTTGTAAAAGTTCCCACAAGTGATTTTCTGATGTTGGATTGAGTTTTCGAATACACCTGTCCAAATAGTCCCACAGCAATTCGATAGGGTTCAAATCAAGTGATTGTGGAGGCCAAGTCATCACTTCCAGGTCATCATCGGATTTTCATTGCTTCAAAAGTTTTCTAATTTGTTTAGCAGAATGTTTAAGGTCATTGTCATGCTGAAAAATATATTTCCCTTGGAAAATATCTCTTCCAGAAGGAAGCATTTGAATTAGCAAAATTTCTTGATACTATTCTTTTCGCAAGATTCCCTCTATCGTAAAGATTTTTCCAACTTTACCGTTGCCAAAACAACTCCAAACCATTATTGAACCTCCATCATGTTTTACTGTAGCAACTCTTCCAACTTCCAACATCCTCTCTCCAACTGACCGTCGATTTAAACCGAAAATTTCGAATTTAGATTCGTCACTCCAAAGGACTGAATTTCGTTGTTCTGATGTCCAATTTTCATGTTCTTGGGCCCATTCTAATCGTTTACGTTTATTCACTTCAAGTGGTTTCCTGACTGCAACTCTCCCGTGTAGTCCCCCTTCTGCTAACCTGTTCTTCACGGTTGTCACGCTGATGGGGATGGGCCGCTCCAGATTTACTTGAGCCGTGATTTCTGATGCGGTTAGGCGGCGATTACGTCTGCTGGACATTGTTATAGCTCTGTCTTTAGCGGGAGTCGTTTTTCGTCCCGCAGAAAATTTTTTTACGATGTAGTCCACCGTTCTCCTTGGCATCCGCATATCACTCGTGATTTGTCGACTTGAGTTTTGATGTCTCGCAATTATCAGAGCCCGATTTTCAACGGAAACTTTTTTGTTTTTGGCATTTTCACAAAACAATTGAGCCTGTATCAATGACAAAGTATTGCTTGCGAACGGTTAATTTCCAAAAGGGCAATGGTATTTATAGCATAGTTTTCATCATAAAATGTCACTAGCAGTTTCCATAATCCCTAGAAACTTAAAATGTGTTCTTACTTCAACTGGAATTCTCAGAAATCCCCTCAAAACGATTGTCATGCAAGACTTGGAAATTTGTTCAATTGGTTTTTAATTTGTGATTTCACCAAAAGGGCTTATCTAAACAATTTTATGATGGACACTTGTTAAGAAGAATTAAATTTACCTAATATAATAAAAGGGTATAATTAGGTATTCAATTTTGGCAGTTACCTTGATATTTCTATATTTCTATATATATATATATATATATATATATATATATATATATATATATATATATATATATATATATATATAATACTTCTGCTGGGTGGTAATGCCACTGGTGATTTCAAACTGAAACCTTTACTAGTGTACCATTCAGAAACACCCCGTGCAATGCGAGGCACAGACAAGACAAGTCTACCAGTTGTGTGGCGATCAAACAGAAAGGCGTGGGTAACACGGGAAATTTTTCAAGAATGGTATTCTAATAGTTTTTGCCCATCAGTCAAATCATACTGTGACAGAAATGGGCTTGAACCTAAAGTTATATTACTCTTAGACAATGCCCCAGGACATCCAACCTCACTTGATACGCCCAGAGACATAAAAGTGTACGTAAAGTTCCTTCCACCAAACACTACGTCAATATTACAACCTATGGACCAGGGAGCAATAGCAAACTTCAAAGCTTATTACCATCGCCGCACTTTTAGCCAACTAATTCATGAAACTGACGGGGAAGGAAGACAGTCTATGCGAGAGTGGTGGAAGTCATACAACATTATGAAGTCTATTCACAACATAGAAGAGGCTTGGAAGGAAGTTAAAATGAGTTGTATGAATGGGGTGTGGCGTAATCTTTGGCCAGATGTAGTGGAGGCACCTAGAAGAATTGTCCAGATGCAGAGACAAGTGCTTGAAGACATTGCTGCAATGATTGAGGGGTCTGAACTTGAAGATGTCACGGTAGAAGATCTCGTAGAACTTGTAGCAACGCACGACGATCCTATTAGCAATGAAGATCTGATCGAGTTACAGAATAATCCTATCTACGATGAGGAAGAACAAGTAGAAGAGAAAGTTTTATCTTCAGGGGAAATACAAAATGCACTTTCAAAAATTTATTCAGGTTTGGACATATTGCAGAGTATAGACAATAATGATGACCGTGTCTTGACCGTGTGTCAAACAATTAAAAACAGTGTTGGGTGTTATGAACGTATTTTACAAGAACGTAAACAAAACGTTACCCAAAAGACAATAGATGTATTTTTCCGTAAAAAATAAGAGTATGTATTGCATAAAGTGTTCTTAGAATTAAAGTGATTGATTAAAATGATTTGTATTTTTTTGTATTAAATTTTGACTATGTTTAATCATAAACCTCGATATACGCGAATTTCAGTTAACGCGATTTTTTTCGGAACGTATCCCTCGCGTAAAGCGGGGTATTACTGTATACATATACTTATATATATATATATATATATATATATATATATATATATATATATATATATATATATATACTTACTTTGACAAATAGGCATTTCTGAAACACTCCACCTTCCTTCGCTCTCACAATAAACCACTTCGCTATGGTGATTACTCGATGACAGTTTGTAGCCTGTATCGCATGAGAATTTAATAACAGTAGCTGCCTCTATTTCATGATTAGCTTGACCTTTCCTACCACTAGCTAGGTAAGTCCACTGACCATGTTTAGGCTGTGTAGGCGTAATGCTTAAAAAAACATTGGTTAACATTTACTATACAGAATTTTTCTGGCAAAGTTGTAAAATAAACAATGACTTAAGCTTGTTCACATTAAATAATACGTAACTTCAGTCTTTAAACAAACGTCTCATTTTGCCCGACAGTTTAAATTAATAACAAAAAGGCACAACGAGGAAAATTTGAATTTCTTTTTTTTGTAATCGAAGCAGGTGCCCCAAAACCTAGAGAAATAAAAAATACCCAGAAGTAATTTTTATAACTGGTAGAATAATTCCCGTAGAGGAAGAGGTAAAAAATCATATTAAGGTAATACTTTTAAATCTATGCTTTTCCTTTTAATTAAACTTTCAGTTGAGATTGCTTAAAATTATTTTACTTTTTAACCAAAAACTAAAGAGTATTCTTCAAATTCCATAAATCTCAGCGACGGACCAACAGAATGATATGCGCAGAATAATTTAAACTATATTTTTTGTAATCTATTGGCCCAGAATATAATACAGAAGTGCCAGTTTCTTACCAATACAACATCCCCCTTATCGAGGAAAGTGACACACTAGCATTAATATATTGGCTTTCAAATCTAGCATACAAACACTTACCACTTCTGCCCTTCAGTTTGTCTTCTAACTCTATGCAGTAAAATCACATTATTAGGCCCAATTTGGTACTTATAATCTATAGTTGAACTTTGAGAATATCTCCATGATATATCTTAAAAAAGAAGAAAAGGAAGAAAATTCTATTTCTTGTCTCGAATTAATATGATTCCTATTAAATGAACACTGCAACAAGATATAACAATGTATTTAAACGGTTTGTTCCATTGTCCGTTCGTTTGATGTCTGTTTGTGCTGATCATTAAATGTAGAAGTCAAATATCTAACCTACGACTTTTGTTTTCATTTACACCAAATTAAGTTAGGTACCCAAATTAAGAAAATACACCCAAGTATTTAATTTGTGGCAAACTTTTTATTTCTGAGAAGTATTTATAAATAATTTTTGCCACACAAAACGGCAATTCTAAGCAACGAAAAAAATATAATACTTATTTCCAAAATATGAAATATAAATTATACTTCTTAACTATATATACAAAGTGAAATAAAAATATAAAAACAAAATTTTATCGTTTTCTGATGACCGAGACGGGGCTAATCTAAAATTCTGCTAGGAAGAGGCACGCTTATGCGTAAATATTTCGAAGATGCATTCACTATTTAGCACCCAAAACTTTTAAATAGAAATTTATATTTGGCAAGGTTGTCAGCAAAAGAAATAAATTATTCCGATTTACATACATTACATTTACAAAAAAAAAACGCGTACTCTTGGTTGATTGCGTAGGCTAGTAATACATGAATCAAATGGTGTTATCAGATTTCCAAGATTTATTACATTCGTTGGTTTAGGCACAAAAAATATAGCTATTGCTACAGAAAGACAAACAAGTGGAAGAAAATGTCGCCGCAAAGTGAAGCTTACTGAATACCACTTGATCGCTAAAATATGTTTCGTCGAGGGTCTCAGAGATGTCGCGCATGTAGAAATTGTAACATATGTAAGAATAATGGGAAAATATGCAACAATCTCGACGAGGCATATTTTAACGCTTGGTTTTTTTCTGTGGTTTAGATTCTTGTCATTAAATATATACTTTTGTATTTTCTTAAATTTTATTATCTATAAGAACTTTTCAAAATTTATGAAACTGATAAAGGTTATAGTTGTGACAACTCAAATTGAGATGCATTCATTATGTTTTTAATTAATTCATTTAACTGATTCTACTTAATTCTCGTCATGTTAATAATATGATCGATTTATAAAAATGTGAAAAGCATTATTATCCATAATTAATATTAAAAATTTAAATTTACTTAAACCATATTTTTTGTGCATTATGACTTGGATTTTAGAATTAATAACTTAACCATATCTTGATATTTCCCATTATTACCTTGACATTTCTGTTTGTTAATTTCTGATATATGATTAAAATAGGAATAATTGTGTTTATATATTAAAGAATAACCGGCCAAGTGCAAGTCGGATTGGCGCAATTAGTGTTCCGTACATTGACTGCTTTTAAAATAAAAATTTTGGTTATGGAGGTATAAAATAATCAATGACTTCACAAAACACACCCCAAATGAGTTTTCAACAAAGTTTTTTTTTGATCTTTACTGAAAACTGTTGACCTTGATATTTTTATTTCCATTATATTCGATTAAATTATTAAAGCCAATGCAGGATTTTTTCAAAATTTTTTGATCAGTACGTTTTGAGATAAGGGACTGTGATTTTTAGCATTTTTTAAAAAATAATACAAAGAAAATTGTGCGCAAGTACTATATTATATATATTTATTAACTCGTGTTTTTACAAGCTCCACTCCATGACCTGGTAAAAAAAACTACACGGCTCTAATGAGGGCTATATTAGTACCAAACTTGAACTTTCTATGTCAAACAGTTTCGGAGAAAATCGGGTGTGACAGACGGACAGGCAGACACCGATATGATCTTATAAGTGTTCCGTACGGAACACTAAAAAACAAAAGCAGTTTGCTAAGAAAATATACAAATATATAAATAATAATAATAATAGAAAAAAACATAACTTACAGATCGTAATGAATTTGAAAATACTAAAACAAAAAAACTAAATATTTTACGATATAAAAAATAAAAATGAAACAAAAGGGAGCATATATCATCCTTGTCTCGATTAAGGCATCATTCCCCAAATCTAACACTAAACCAAGAAAGAAATGAAATCTATTTTATTTATAATTACATAGGATGTTGATTAGATTTTGTAAATAAATCTTTTTGAAGTGACACTTTGTAAGAATGTCGAATTAATACAATTTAAGTCTTTTTCGGCCGCGAGCTTAGACATTATCCAACTATTTGTTACCATGATATCATTACTATTCGTCCGAGTGAAAAGCTGCCATTATCCAGATAATAATACGATTACAGTGATTTACGGCAATTGTTACATACTACATCTATTTTGTTTAAACAAATTCAAACTTACTTAACACAAAAGTTATTAACAAAACATTTTTCACATAAACGTCCATGTTCTTTATAAAATAAGTGGACCTCAAACTATCACTTTATTATATTTTTAGTAACGTTAAGATTTAAGTATAAAATAATGAACTTGGCAATATAACTGACCGGTTAGTTAAGTTGAATTCGACGATCAAGATCTTAACAATAACCAATACAAAAATTACCGTACATTATAAAGTCTTAAAACCTGTTCTTGAACAGCGTGAAGCACTTAATATTCTAGAGACTGAATTTTTATAAATTAAACAAATATGTGTTTCCGAAAACGCGACAGTAGGAATGCAAGGATTTTGAGCCGGGTCATAGCGGAGGAATGTTTTTAGGGGAAAGAAAATAGAAAGTGCTTCCACGCAAATTTTGACAGATTTTTATCTGAAAAATTAAATTACAGGAAAGTAATAATCAAACAAAAAATATATATATATATATATATATATATATATATATATATATATATATATATATATATATATATATAGTGATTAGCTTTTAATAATGAATTTGAAAGACGTTTCTCATTTGGTATTTTCATTTAAACAAAAATGTATTTCCGAAGACGCGACAGTAGGAATGCAAGGATTTTGAGCCGGGTCATAGCGGAGGGGGAAAGAAAGTTGAAAGTGGAAGATACGCAAATTTTGACGGATTTTTATCTGACAAATTAAATGACAGGAAAGTAATAATCAAACATATATATATATATATATATATATATATATATATATATATATATATATATATATATATATATATATATATATATATAAATACAATACTACAATAGAGGTTTTCATGGGTGGTAATACATTAAAATTCCGAGTTTCAATTCATTCATTTAACAATGATTTGCAAAACATTTCTCATTTGGCATTTTCAAGTGCTGCTGCTGTCGCTCGAAGCTAACTCCTATATATCTTATATATATATATATATATATATATATATATATATATATATATATATATATATATATATCCTATATATATATATATATATATATATATATATATATATATATATATATCCTATATATATATATATATATATATATATATATATATATATATATATATAGGGTCTTATGAAAAATGAAAATGATAAAAAACTGAAAAAAAAATTGGTTTAATGATTACATCCTATAAACTTTGAGCACTCTATTTTTTGATATATCAATGACAAGTTAAAATAATAGTTCGGTTGACTTTTTCAAAGTCCTCAAGATACTATTTTAAACTGTTACTTTTGTTGTACTGACAGTCAGTGATTAAAATATTAAAGACATTGGAAGTCTGAGCTCATCAGGTGTTTTTAATATTCACGTAGACTACCTACAGGGACTTTTTAATACAGGCAGGTGGTAATATATTACAAAAATAATAAAGA
>CM032447.1:80889200-80922661 GCA_019049505.1 Pachyrhynchus sulphureomaculatus | reverse complement strand
GCAATTAGTTTTCCGTATGTTGAGTGCTTTCAAAATAAAAAATTTCATTACGGAAATGATCAGTGACTTCTCAAAACACATCGCAATTGAGTTTTAAACAAAGTTTTTTTCCGATCTTTAGTGAAAACTGATGACTTTGAAATTTATTTTTATATATATATATATATATATATATATATATATATATATATATATATATATATACCAGATAAATTATTAAAGGTAATGCACTCATGATAATTTTCATTCAATCTACATCCTGTAGAGAATATTCCAGAATTTATTCAAAAATTTTTTGATTAGTACTTTTCGAGATAAAGGAGGGGGGTACAGCGATTTTTCGCGCTTTTTTAAAAATAATACAAAGAGAATTGTGCGCAAGTATTACATTCTATATATTTTTGAACTCGTCTTTTTAAAAGCTTTCATTTGACGCCCCACTCGATGACCTGGTAAAAAAAAATTTCACTTCCGATTTCATCCCCCAAAACTAACCCCTTAATTCAAAATTTAACTTTCAAAACTACATAGCTCTGATGAGGCCATCAATTCCTATATTAGTGCCAAATTTCAACTTTCTATGTCAAATAATTTCGGAGAAAATCGGGTGTGACAGACAAACACCGAAGTTATCTTGTAAGTGTTCCCTACGAAACACTAATAGAAAGAATCCTAACCTGAACTAACCCAAATACTTAATTCAAGATGCGTCGCTAAGTTAAGAAAAAAAACAGAACAAAAACGTCTTCCGAATTTTAAATTAAATGATTATCCAACTGGAAAATAAGACTCAATGCTTAAAACAAATTCCTTCCAGCCTTTTCTAACTTGCACTCAAACTGTTTTTAAGGGATCACTCCTGCCTTATAATTTTTTAGGTATTTATGTAATAAGCCTGGGATATCGTTCCTACACGAGCTGCAGCGAAATATAATTGTCTGATAAATCCTAATAAGCGCAAAAGGACCGCCAGAGTTTTTTCGATCTGAAGTATTTCTATAGTTATAGCATCTCTCTTCTTTAATTTCGGCAGCTTTGAAGCACACTACTGTAATAGAAATATGTGGCGATTATTACTTTATTTCGATATCATAAACTTCCCCTCGCTTGTTTTTAATGTTTTTTTACTTTTAGTCTGCGGAGAAAAAGGGTTTCCCCAACTCCTTTGATAATAAACGGACGACACGTAGAAAGAGGAAATTATCCTTGGATAGTGGCAATTTACAGCAATAAGGACAACGCAAAATTCATACACATTTGTGTGGATCTCTTCTTAAAAACTAATGTAGTTCTTACTGGTAAGTAAAAATAGGAATATGTGATTATGTGTTGTTCTAAGGTTAGAATCACATAAACTTATTATTCTTAGAAAAAATGTAATAAAGTTTGGTACTTAGTTAGTTTGGAACTTAGTTCAAAGTTAAATATTCAATTCGTCCTTCTTCTTGCTCTCAGCGCCTCCTCTGGAGGTGCTGATCAGCATGGCTGTCCTTACCTTGGATATAGCTTTGCGGAATAACTCAGCTGATGTCAGTCTGGCAAATTCCACTGTCATGAAATTCTGGGCCGTCCAATATTTCTTTTGTAACAGTTTTCCCTTGCATAATAAGTTGCAATATTTCATACTTAAAACTGCAAAAGGTTCTTTATTCATTTAATCTAGTACTCTTTGGTGTGTAATTCGGTCCATCTAGGAGATTTTCAGCATGCGTGTGTAGACTCACATTTCAAAGGTTACTAGCCTTTTTATAGTCACGTTTTTAAGGTCCAACCCTCTAAGCCATACAACAGTACTGAGAACACGTAATAACGGATCATTCTTATTCTCAGGGCCAGTGATATATCTCGTGTCGTCAATAGTTTCCTCATTTTGATAAAGGCAATTCGAGCTTGTTCGATTCTCCCTAAGATTTAGTCTTTATGTGTGACACTGTCTTTAATTATAGTATAACAATTATGTTGTCTATAATTAGTTGCCCAATGTTGTTTCTTTTGGACACTACTAGCTTTTTGGTATTATTTATATTTATGTTAAGCTCATGTATCTTACCCGCACTTGTCACCTTGTCTACCATTCTCAGGAGGTCCTCCAGAGTACTTACGGTATCGTCAGCATATCTAATGTTACTCATGAGTCTACCTTTTATCCTATTCCCGCCCTATCATCCTCCAATGACTCTCGAAGTATAAACTCCAAATAGCTGAAAGTACATTGTCAATTTTCAGCCTTGCAACTTGTCCATAATAGAGGTTTGATATTATTTGTATGTCATGTTTATCGTCTGTAGAATATTTAACAATTTGTCGTTCTTTACATTGACAAATACCTTGCTACAGTACTGATTTATATCCAAGCTCATTTGTGATAAGATGTTAAAAACACAGATTCCCATTCCGAACGAAAATCAAATTGTGTGTTTGAAGTTTCAGTTTTACAATTAATACATATTCTTGTGTGTATGATTCTTAAAAATATCTTCAAAACGTGTCTCATCAGACTTATGGCGATGGTCACTGCAACTACATGCTCGTGGCTTTTTCAAAATTAATACGAATGTAAAGAGAATAGATTGCTCGTCCGGTAGTTTTAGAACTTCGTAGTAAATTTCGTTGGGTCCTACTGTTTTAACGGATTTTGCATTCTTAATAGCATGCTCAGATTTCAATACACATATTGCTCGTCTATATGTGTTTTAGAAAATGTCTTGTCCGATACTAGTATGAGCCAAGATGTATTAAAATCTTATGGACTCAGGAACAGGGATGTTAAAACTTTATTAGAAGTTACATAGCAATTAAGTAATTTAAGAATTGTCATTGATTCTTTATCTTAAGAAACGAAATAAGTACAATATCAGAATAATAATTATTTTTAGGTATTTCAATTTCAATATTAAATTTGATTGGCATTTGTGAAGAAATCACCCTCCAAGTTTCCACGTGTTCATGTTCCACAGTCCGTAGACCACGTAAAACATTTTCCTAATTTTTATCTTTCTACCTTTTGCCACGACAATTTCCAAGCACAAAAAAAAATCGATTTCAAATCTGGTACACAAATCTTAGTAGAGTTACGATTGAAACCCGGAATACTAATGTATATATATATATATATATATATATTATATATATATATATATATATATATAGATATAGATATAGATATAATCAGTCCATCATGTTCGAAGGACTGATTACTGATAATGATTTTGACATACCCACATATATGTGTTGAATAAACTGATATCGAATCATGAAAAGTCGGGTTAATTGATAGAATATCGAAAAAACCTGAAGAAAGGTATTTAGCATTTGATTTAAACTCTACTTGGAAAGTTTTGAACATCTTCAAAAAAAAAAAATTAGAATTACAATTTTTAAAAATATTTATTTATCTAGCTAAAAACTTTTAATTTTTTTTAACTAGTAGTTTGAGGTAAATTTCTTTTACTTTAATCATAATCAGAAATATATATAGATTTGTTAGAGTCCGTATTTGTACTTCTTCATAAAAAATCCAATTTACAACAATGTGGCGATTTTAGACTTCAGATTTAGTCTTATGAGCTATGCTCTAAAAGTGCTTCCGAATACCATTTACAATCGAATATTCATTAAGTGTAAAGAGCCAATAGAGATAGACCAATTTAGATACAGCCTTGTTTTGTCTGCAGATATCCCAGAAAATGCCTGGACTAACCAAAAGATAATAATATGCTTCGTTGACCTCTAGAAGGCATTTGATCGCGTCAAACACTCAATTTTGGTGCAAGACTTTCAGAAGGTCAGCGTTTATGAGAAAGACCTCCTAAAACGTGAAGATATGCAAAAAGTCCTGAGAGATTTTCGATTAGTTGTAACTTGTTTTTGTCGCCTATAGGAGCAACCTTAATTACTAATATATCAACTATTTTATGACACCTGTTGCAGAAAATTTTTGATCAAGATTCAAATTTTGTGTAGGATTACTTGGCACATTAAATTGATTTAGCACCCTTTGATTTGTTTCTGTTCCTCGGACTTCAAATGTTGTTAAAGGACAAACACCATTAAATATATTGAAGGAGGTTGGATGATTGCCACCCATAACAGTACCTCAAAAGCTAATATAAAAATTCCTTTAGCATATTAATTAACCGAACGGAAATAAATGATTTAAATAATTAGAATTCGTCCCTGTCATTTCTACATTCCGTTCTTTTGAACGAAAAGTGTGGTTTTGTTTAATTTTCGCGGACATAGGCCTACAGAGAATCATTGACAGTGTGAATAGTGGCTGTGACTAATACGGAACGAGGATCAATGTAAAGAAAGCCAATATAATAACTATCCGTAAAAACCAAAATGTTCCTCTGTCCTTCACCATCAACAGCGAGATCGTTGAACGAGTTAACTCCTTTAAATATCTGGGCTATTGGAACAATAGCATTTTGGACCCGGAAAGAAACATTTAAGCAGGAATCAAACAAATGAGGAGTGGATTTAGACGTTTGAGTAAATTATTGTGCGATCTGCTATATGGCGTAGAAATAATGAATATTACAAGTTGTGATTATGAAGAGATTGGAAGCATTTAAGATGTGGAGATATCGCAAATTCCTAAAAATATGATGGACGTTACATGTGAGCAATGATACTGTCCGACAAATGATAGGAGAGGAAAGGGAAATATTGAAAATCGTGAAAGCCAGAAAAAGCCCTTATTTGGGTCATGTTTGGAAGAGTGACAAATACTGTCTGGCCTAATTAGTGATAAATACAAAAATGCAGGGCAAGTACAGTTTGGGAAGGAAGAGGCTCTCATGGTTCAGGAACATAAGAAACTGTACCGGATTGGAGATCGAGAAACTAATTAGAACGGCATTATAATCGCCGTATATAATATATATATATATATATATATATATATATATATATATATATATATATATATATATATATATATATTTATATATATATATATATATATATATTATATATATATATATATATATATATATATATATATGTATATATATATATATATATATATATATATATATATACATATATATATATACATATATATATATATATATATATATATATATATATATATATATATATATATATATATATATATATATATGCATCTATTAATCATTCTAATACTCTCGCCTGTCCCTTAGTCTCTTATATGTTTGACTGTAAATATTTATGCTTAAAATCTATTAATTATCTCACTAAATAAAACAATAAAAATTCTCAAATAATAATGAAAATATACAAAATTATCAAGCTCCCACTCCTTTCAGCCCCTTCTTCCAAAACCTATATAGTGTTATATGTCTACTAAATTTACAGTCGATATCTCATCTATTCCAGATGTATAGGTAAAAATCGTGATCTAGGTACCCTAAAACGTGAAGATATGCAAAAACTCCTGAGAGTAATTTTTCACCAATGCAATACTTCCTTTTAGCAGGAGAAGTAAAAAGCAAGATTTTCGATTAGTTGTATCTTGTTTTTGTCGCCTATAGGAGCAATCTTAATTACTAATATATCAACTATTTTTATGACACCTGTTGCAGAAAATTTTTGATCAAGATTCAATTTTTTGTGTAGGATTACTTGGCACATTAAATTGATTTAGCACCCTTTGATTTGTTCCTGTTCCTCGGACTTCAATGGTTGTTAAAGGACAAACACCATTAAATATGTTGAAGGAGGTTGGATGATGGCCACCCATAACAGTACCTCAAAAGCTAATATAAAAATTCCTTTAGCATATTAATTAACCGAATGGAAATAAATGATTTAAATAATTAGAATTCGTCCTTGTCATTTCTACATTCCGTTCTTTTGAACGAAAAGTGTGGTTTTGTTTAATTTTCGCAATGCAAATAAAATATTTCCATAAAACTCAATATTTTATTGTTAGATTAAGTCAGTGAAAATATCATTTTCAGCTGCCCACTGTGTAACTAAAAATGATGGCCAAATCGCTTCTATTAGTTATTATCGAGTGGCTGCCGGAAAATACTATAGCAAATACGAAGATCTCAGAGATGGTGATACTGCCCAATATTCTAATGTAAGTACGACTACATGGTTGAAGCTACTTGTATTTTTATCTGATATGATTTCTTTTCTTTAACGAAATTAGCGCCAGCTCCGATTCAGTTTGAAAAAGAATAAAGAAAGCAGCCGACTGACATCACGCTCAAAAATCATAGTATAAGCAATTATAAGAAATATTATTTTAGAAAATTAATCAAACAATAGTAAATAAAAGAGAAATTTAAAGAGCATCCAAAAATGGGAATAGATCATTAGAAAAGCTGAACAATCTACAATGATTCGAATCAAATATATGGACAAATCATTCAAATATTTCTTTATCACCTTAGAAGATATCGCAAAAGATAATTAACGTATGGTATATAAAATGATATATAAAATATCTAAAATCAAAACAGCTAAAACACGTTTTAAACTTCCATATTGGAAAAGAAAATTTTTCTTGAAGCAGGGTAAGGACAAGTACTGTTTCTTATTCATCGGGTTTATAATTATTGAAGATAATACAGTAACTTAATTTTTTTTCCAAAGCACTCTGTAGTTGCAAACCAAAAAATCGAAAAAAAAGCTGAAATACAGTATTAAGAAATATTTTGAACATCAAAACTGTCAAAGATATAAATATTATAATAGTCGACGTCGAATAATCCGCATTAAAAGCAAAAATCCAAAAAAATGTAATAATACAAGGGTCTATTGAAAAGTCATGTGAAAAATGAGATAATAACATTTTTTGCAAAAATAAATTAATTTTTCAACATAATCTCCATTAAGCTTAATACATTATGTTCAGCGAGATTCCATTTTCTTTATTCTCACTGGAAAAAAAAATTGTTTGAAAGTGTGCATAATACTCGTTTATAGCACTTATAACCTGTTTATTCAACGAAAATGTCTTCTCTCAAGCCAATTTTTGAGGTTAAGAAACAAAAAAGTCACTTTTGGCCAATTCTGGGAAATAGGGTGATTGGGGAACTATTTCAAGCACTTTTGGCATTGGAATGGTCTATGTCTAAGCAGACGCATTGTCTTGCTTGCTTCTGTTTCAACTCACTATGCAAACGGTCTAATAACGTTGTATAATAAGAGCCCGTCACTGTCTTACTGTTTTTTCCAATAGTCAATAATAATATTAGCCTGTGACATTCAAAAAACAATTGTTTTCGCTTTTTTAGTGCACTTTCACCTTCGTAACCCACTGTTTTAGGTATCGTTTTGTTTTCGAGGTATAATGGTGGCTCTACGTTTCGTCGTGACAAAACTACGCAAGAAGTCCTTCGTATTACTCTGCAACCTTTCCAAAGCCGATTTTGGAATGTCCTTCCTCGTACGGTTTTAATCTAGAGTCAACAAACGAGGCATCCATCCGGCACCCAGCTTTTTCACTTTTAGAGCTTCAAGCAGTATATTATGTACCAGTTCATATGAGTAACCTTTCCTCTCAACAATTTCGCGAACCTTAATGTGAGGATCTTCAATCACGAAAACATGAATTTTATCGACCATTTTTTCACAATCGGACGTCCAGAACGTGGAACATCTGTAGTGCTCGTACGGCCACGCTTAAATTCATTTATCCGATAATAAATTATTTTAACTGCTGATGCAGAGTTCCTGTAAACTTCCTTCAGTTCAGTTTGTATCTGAGCCGCAGTCTATTTTCTAAGTAGAATGTCTGAACAGTATTGGTCTTCCATTTCTACCATCTATCAACGTTCATCTACGATAGCTCCCAACAAACAATTTCACGTTGCATCTATTCGAAATTATATACACAACGGTTATAAGAAAATTATTATCACATGAATAGTTTTAAATTACTTTACAATATTCATAACCACATAGCCTTATATCTGTTACCTTCAAAATTACTCAATATCAGCCAATAAGATTAAATAAAGTTCATATTTTAAAATTATTTTAGTGCTCAGTTACTCTTGAACTACTTTGGGTTGCGTTTCATCGTATCACGACTTATCAGCTAAACTAGGAACAAAAAGCAGAGCAAAACACAAAATGTTTATCGCAGTACTAGCGCAATGTATCAATAAGATACAACAATTTGTATCTTAACATTTGCTTTAAATATTGGGCTTACAGGAGTCAGATGTAAAATTGTTTTATCTGACCAATTTAAAATCAGTATTGGCATTTATGAATATTCTGATGAAGATAAATTTTTCGAATATGCTGTCGGACGTTGACACTAAAGGAATAGAAATTCTTAATCATGTTAGAGTTTTGAAGGTTAAATTCATTTCTTGGGTGCTATTTTTCATAATAATATTTTCAAAAATGAATTTCCAAGCATTTTGTGTTTTTAAGTGACAATTTGAAACACAACCGTGAAAAATGCTAGGAGTTGATTAAGTTTTTTAAAGTGCGCTTCGTTTAGGCAATCTTCGTTTATAGTGCTACGAGATTCAGATGACAGAGTATTAAAATAGGCATAGTTTAATTTATTATGTTGAATTGAAGATTTTAATGTACTTAAAATTTTTGTTGGTTTGCATATATTAGAACTATCTCTATTATAGTCACACTATTCAGATTTTGAGTAATCAAAAGTATGTAATTGTAAAATGTAAAAAAATGAAATAAAAATTATTTTTGAAATAAATTTAAAAACAATAATTTTGCTCAGATATGCCCAGAAAATCTCAAAAAATTTATTTTACGCAAATACCTCATATTAAAATGCATATATGGCAACATTACACTACTGTATAGTCATTATTTAGCAAGCTTTACTGGAGATTGTGTAAAATTTTAATCATAATCATTATAACCATGTAGCACCTAAAATGTATGCTAAACTTAAGCCTCTCGCGTGTTTGTCCAAACGATCTGATCCACGTAGTGGCGCAAAATAAACTTTTTTTAATAAGTTCCAATTCAAAAACATGAATTTTAAAAGTTTCGTCGCTTTTTCCCTTATAACCTAAAAAAGCTTTTTACATTAATAAACTTCAAAATACTTATATCCTTTATATATGAATCGCTTGTGATCAAATTTGAACGGTAAAAGTAAAATTAGGTTAAAAAGATATTGACACATTCTAATATAAAAAACTAATATCTCCTTTAACTATTTAACAATTCAATTTCCATTGAACAGAAGGATACAAAATGGGAGAAACAGATTTCAACGTGGTAGCTTACGCGGATGATGCCATACTCATCACGGACTCCGAAGATAAACTCCAAAGACTATTACATGTATTTAACCAAACTGCAAAAAAAACTAAATATGATCGTTAATAGTGAAAAGAGAGAGATGTAAACTGGAGCTGGACGGCAAGATTATCGAACAGGTTATGAAGATCAAATACTTGGGCAGTAACATAACAAGGGATGGAAGACTGCAAAGCGAAGTCGCGAACAAACTATGAAAGCCGCATGCATCTCGGGTTCCCTCAGGGATATTGTATGGAAAAATAAATATCTGGACTCAGAAAGTAAAATAAAAATTTATGAAACAGCGATAAGACCGGTAATGACATATGCGGCTGAAACAGCCAGATACTGCTAAATCAATGCAAATCATGAACATAACGGAAATGAGAATACTGAGGACTATACACGGAAAAACAAAGTGAGACAGAGTAAGAAACGATGATCTCAGACAGTAGAGCGGAATAGAGGACGTAACCAAGCTAATAAGAAGGAGAAGAAAATGCTAATAGAAATAATGAACGAAGACAGATTGGTGAAGAAAGCACAAACACAAATACCGGTGGGAAAAAGATCACAAGGCAGACCATTAAAAAGATAGAAAGAAAGTTGGACGTCCTCATCGCAAGAGGCAGAAGAAGAAGAAGAATTTCGATTAAATGTAAATAGCAGCAATACAATTAGTCTTGATTTTGGACATTGACAACTCCCAAAAAATAAAATACATTTGCCCTCTATTTATGGACAAATTTTAATTAAATTTAAATGTAAATGTACAATTAAAAATAAAAACTTTTTAACGGCATACACATATACCGTGGTCAGATGTCAGATTTAAAATTCTTGGAAATCCTGTAGCTAAGATATGACCGAAAATATACATAGGATATATTTTAATCACAACGAACGATTGCTTTACTTATGAAAATTAAATAGTAGATATAACATCCGCCAAAAAATTTTTTATTTCATAACTGTCAAAATTAAAATATTTATATCTTCTTTATTTTTTGACCGATTGAGGTCAAATTGGAGCGATAGAAGTAATAATCATTAAAAAGGGTTTATTTACATTAACAATCAACACTTAAATATTTACATCTTTCCTATGAACCGATGTTGACTAAGTTTAAACAGTATATAAAACACGATATTAACAATCAAAAATTAAAAGGAAATAGGTATTAAGTTCTGAAAAGAGAAGAAGAGAGGGAAAAAAATAATGGCTTGTCACACTGTTAGTAAACCTTGATTTTCTGTTAAAAGTACGTGAGGTACAAAAATAATGAACCACCTGGAGATACCCAGGATTAATCACCAAACTATAATGCCATGTTCGTGCCATTTTAAAGCTCGTCAACTAGACTACGTCAAACTAGACAAACCTCTGCGCCATGTAATGTGAGACGGACAAAACTTTTAATCTAAGACCAATTCGCGCTGATAGGAAAAAAAGGATAATTACTAATATCACTTTAATCGTGTAACGATAAAAAAAATGTTTATGTTAAGCACATTTTTTTTCTATTTCCCTTGTTTACGGATCGATCTTGAATAAAATTGAACAGCAAATATAAAATCTGTTATTTTTAAGAATCTAGATTTGACATAATTAAAATACTTACATTTTATTTTTTTCCAGTTGCGACCAAATTTTAACAGTAGATATAACATTTGTATAAAATTTATGTTGACATCTATCAAAATTAATAGTTGAATGAAGTTCATTAATATCAGACTATAATAGCCCAGAAAAATTATTTTAATTGCGAGAATACTTATTATAGTCGGAGACACGGGAAAGGGCCTAGTTAGTACTCGACATAGATTTATTTTTAGTTACCTTTACCTAAAAAAATATATTATTTTTCTAAGAGTGATCTACAAATATATCATAATAACTCGTAGGCTGAAAAGTTTTTTGGGTCTAGCTACTTAAAACACATTTTTTTGCGACTTTCGACATTCATCAATAGTCTCCTTCAAGAGCGATACAACCAGTTCAATGCTTTTATAACATTTCTGTACCTTTCTTGTAGAAGAATTTGTCTTTGCCTTCAAACTAGGCCTTAGTTTTGGCGATAACTTCTTCATTAGAGCCAAATTTCTTTCCCGGCATTTTTTTTGAGGTCTGCGAATAGATAATAGTCGCTGGGGGGCAAATCTGGAGAATACGGTGGATGAGGAAGCAATTTGAACTTCAATTTATGCAATTTTGCCATCGTAATCATTGACTTGTGACACGGTGCATTGATGAAAGAGCACTTTTTTCTTGTTCATTTGGGGCCGTTTCTTTGCGATTTCTGCTTTCAAACGCACCAATAACTTTATATAACATTCGTTATTGATTGTTTTTCCCTTCTCAGCATAGTCGATGGCAATTATTCCATGCGCATCCCAAAATATAGAGACAAAACCTTCCCAGCCGACTGTTGTGTGTTTGGTCGCTTTGGGCGTCTTTTATCGGCTGCTGTCCACTCAGCTGACTGCCGATTTGATTCCGATATGTAGTGGTGGATCTATGTTTAATCTATTCTCACATATCGCATGAAAAAATCCTTTTTTATTGCGCTTAAACAAGTCCAAACAGCGCTCAGAATGATCAACACGTTGTTGCCCACCGTGAGCAAACGCATTACCCATTTCAAACAGAGCTTTCTCATGCCCAAACGTTCATACAAAATATGACCAACACTTTCTTTTGATATCTTTAGGGTGTCAGCTATCACCCGCAATTTCACTTTACGGTCATCCAAAATAATTTTGTGGATTTTTTTTATGTTTTCCGGTGTAACCACCTTATTTAGACGTCCAAAGCGTTCAGCATCATTTGTATCTTGTACGACCGCGTTTAAATTCAGCATATCAGTACACTTATCAAGCCATGGCTTTGCTTGAACGGTATTTTTTCTCATCAAAAAACAGTGTTTAATCAATACGCGAAACCATTTTTTTCAATTGTTTTGAAAATATCAAAAGTAGCGTCACTAAAACCACTGTTTTAAAAGAGCGACATCTATGTGCCAGACTAAAAACTTTATAGCCTACGTGTTACCAGTTTACATTGTCCTAAGAAAAACCCAAAAAAAAGCCGGCCACGTCGGGCTTGCGGAATTAGAGTTCCGTACGGTGATTGCTTTTAAAATAAAAAAATCCTTACCTTGGCTAAGTTCGTCATTTCCCTCCCTTATATGATTGTATGAGGATCCACTATATATTTTTACGTTTTTTCTTATTTAGTAATGTATAATAGTTATAGCATCTTAGCTACCTAATAACCAATAAATCAATCTAGCTCAATCGAGAATCTAGCAATAAAAATGTAAAACAAATATTTACTACCTCAATATTCCTTTAACAACAAATAAAATAAAATTATATCTCAGTACAAGAGCAACTCGCCACTTGGTTACAGTATTATAAAAACCTCCACCATAAGTAAAAAACATAGTTTTCATATATATTTTTTTATATTAGATAAGTTATTAACAGTAATGCACTCAATCTACACTTTATGGAGATATTCCAGAATTTACTCAAAATATTTTCATCAGTACTTTTCGAGATCGATTTTTGACAATCTTTTTAAAATAACACAAAAAAAGTGTGCATAAGTGTTACATCATATATATTTTTAAACTCGTATTTTCACAAGCTTTCATTTGACACCCTACTCGATGACCATAGATAAAGAAGTTTTCACTTTCCCCCTACAAGCTAATCCCTTAAGTCAAAATTTAATTTTCAGAACTATACGGCTCTGATTGCGCCATCAAATTCTATATTTGCGCAAAATTTCAACCTTCTATGTCAAATTGTTTCGGCGAAAATCGGATGTGATAGACGAACAGACCCCGAAGGGATCCCATAATTATTTCGTACGGAATACTAAAAAATAGATTAATTAATTTTACAGGTCCTGACATTCGATTAATTTTTATGGCATAATTAAAATAATATAACAGTATTTTTAATTTTAGGTAGCAGAAATTGAAATAAATGATGAATATAGGGGATACTTACAAAATTTCCGTGGAGATGTTGCCCTTTTAAGATTAGAATCAGAATTTTTACTCTCTATGGTGGTCCAACCTGTCTGCTACAAGAATCTGCTAGAAGTTATGCCAGGAACTAAGGGGTTGGTAAGGTTGAGCACATTACATATATGTGATCTTATCTTTCAGTTCATCCTGCCCTATAGCAATTTTAAGTCCTATATCTCTTCGTCTTTGGATGTAGGAATCCTTAAACCATATTTGTTTATAGGTGTCAGGATGGGGTTTCACAACTTCCAGCATATCAAGCGGAAAACCTTCTGAAGTTTTGCAAGAGATTGAGTTGCCATATGTTGAAGAAAGCCATTGTAGAAGCCAGTTGGACTCAGATTTTGCTCAAAGATATCTTATTAGAGACAAGTTATGTGCTGGTTTCTATAATGAAAGTAAGTTTTACTGTTCCTCAAATGTTACATTTATGCCATTTGGGGAGGAAGTGTTCTCCAATTTTAATCATCTCCAATTTTAAACAAACGTTATAAATCAAAAAAGTATCAGTTTGTTTGTTTTATTTAGAATTAATCAGGATACACTTTTTTTTTCAGTTCAGTAGTAGAAAAGGGTAAATAGGATTAAGAGTACTACGAGTATTAAGCTGGTAGATGACTGACAGAGTAGATGAATTTTATCACTAAATGTTAACAAATACACTGAACAACGAAAGAGTTAAAGTGCGCGGCCCATATAAGAAGAATAACCAAGAAATAGTGAACTCTCTAGCTTATATGGTACCGGTCACTTTTAGAAGACCTTAACCTCTTTGACTAGCAAAAATCTATAAGATATACTTGCGACCGATACAATGTGCTGGTATGGACAGTGTATTTGGTAGGAGATATTCATAAACTTGCACATAGAAGGGGGTTTCTCGGTGTGACGGCTAAAATTTGCAGCTTATTTCAGGAATTTTTTTTCGTAACAAAATAAAATACAATTTTTGTATGTTATTATGTACATCTTAAACTAGACAAATTTTTTTTTAGTTTATAATAATAATATTTTGTTCATCTTGTTTGCGGTCAAAGTGATCTCTTCAAAAAAAAAAAGTTGGTGGGTGGTGGGAAGCAGGTCTCTATTTGTAATAATCTGTAACAAAATATCCAAATTAATTATTATACAATAAACATATCTCTATCGGGTTATGTAGGATTAAATATTTCTGTAAACAAAAAACAAAATGGCAGACTTATAATTTTTTTTTTTTTTAAAAATCGTGTTTATTTTCGTTGAACATCAAGAAATAAATTAGGAAATTATTAATAAAAATCATTGATTCTACGTGATCCGATAACTAAGTATATGTAGAACAATGTGTAAAAACCCTATCGGATAGATAGAATTTTGTCCCTGCTTCTCACGAACCGAAAAAAGTGGTTTTGAGAAAAACGAGTTTAAAGTTTTTGTAACTGATTTTTTTAAAGAAGACTTATACTAATCAGCAATGACTGCTGTATACAGTATACCTTCCATTCCTTCAACGGTTTCATTTTTAGCGCGGGTATAAGGGTACGGAAAGAACAATAGAGCAGGCCAGAGCGTTGCAACTGTCTTCTGTCGAATAACAGGCTAGTATGACACGCTCTCTTCTATATGCTATAATTTTGCAAATATTTAGAATTTCGGTCTGAAATTTTTACAGTATAGTCTCAATATATTTTACTTTAGAAATATGTAAAAAAATCGATTTTTTAAAGCTGTTAGTAAGCCTGAAAATTCTTAGAATTACAACTATAATAGAAAGGAGGCTTCGGGGTGATCCTATAAGACCTTCTCGAAAATTATTATCTGAACTTAGAGGTTTTGATTCATGGTAGTGATAAAAGAATATGGAGGCATAATTTGAAGCTACTTGATGAACATTTTTACAAGCTTTAGAGAGAACATTGTCTTCCTAGTAGGGTGTATATCAAGCTAACACGTTCACGAATGAGTATTATATGCAGCGGCGTTTGTCCAAACTTCAGATACTGCCTTATGAATAGATTTTTCGAAGTCAATAGTAATTTTCTCTGGATTGAAATACAGTGTATCTGTTGAATAAATCTTACATTTTAATAATGTGAAGAGGTTTTAGTATGTTTCAGCTCTCTTATCACGCAATAAGCAAAATAATAATGGAATGTAATGATCGTTTGCAAAACCATGCACTGTAAATAACTGTGTAAAATATTTAGTGCAGTATGAAAAGGTGCAGTCCATATATATATATTGGATATTTTACACAACATATTGACATTTGTAGTGCAAAGAAAAACAATAATGCGACTTTCGAGTTCATTGATATATAGAAAATTCTCACCCTTGCTAGTTTTGATTTCAAATGTCTCTAAAACACTATGAACCTCCTCAGCACTTTTTTTTTTTATGGGTCTAGCATACGTGCCGCAGGGAAGTCCCTAAAGCGCTCCAGGAGCGGCACGAGTGCGGAAAAAGCGATTCACGTTGTTCTTGAATCGCTGTAAATTGTCTGGATTACGTCCTGGCAAAAATTTTCTTCTATGGTTATAAATGTTTTTTCTAATATATTCGACATCATTTTCTGTTACTGTTTCAGGCAGCGTGTTTTGTAGTTCTTGTCGGATAATTTTAGATGGCGTTTCACTCATATGCTCTCCGGCTTTTTTTTTGCAGGAATTACTAATTATTTGCCGATTCAGCTTCTTGGTGTCGGCTTCGTGTGTATGGAGTCCTTCACTTCTGGTAACTAAATTCTCGGGCCCAACGGTGAAGATTTTTGATTTGCAATCTTTTTTTGAACATCTCCAAAATATTTCTCCACATTTTAGCACCTTTTGTCGAAAGTAAGTGTAGTAATTCACACATAACATGTCTTTTCCTCGATTACTTTTTATTAACTTTGCTTCCATATTAGCAACACTTTAAAAAATATACGCACAGCCAAGTAATAATCACAAATTAATAATATGTACTAAACTGATATGTAGAAGGGTTTAATAATGATTTAATTGAACAGGCCGTTGCGTACCACCACCCATTTATCAACCCTCATCCTCTACCTGAAAGTACTCGGTGTGGAATTTACTTCTGCAATTACAATCCCTTAAATATATCTAGGTCATAAACGGATTAGTGGTGTGGAAATTACCTGCGCCCATATGCAGAGACTGTAGTATTAACCAGATTTTTTTCTTTCCTTTTTATACAATTACTATTTTTTTAACTGTTATACTTTCATTTTGCAATTGCAATTTATTTTGATTTTCCATCTATTATAATCAGATTGAATAGCTTTGCCGCCTATGGTGGTGGAAAAATAATGAGACTAAATAGTAATTATACATTATTTTTTTGTAGGTAAAAGCGTATGCAAAGGAGACAGTGGAAGTGGCTTAGTATTTCGAGAGCCCAATGGCAGATTTTTCATTTACGGAGTAGTTAGTTTAGGTTATTCTTATGTTGAAAATCACGAAGTACAATGTAGTATTCAAACTCATGCATTATTTACAAAAGTATATATGTATAATGATTGGATTCGATTCACCTTACGTAAATGGGAAAGAGAAATGGCTAAGAATAAACAACCATCAAGGTAATTTCTTTTATTTTTAAATTAGTATTTTAGTAGCAATAGAAGTAACAGATATTCCCAGGACTTCCCAGGCTGTAATTTGGAGGCCTTATAAAAAATGTTAATGCTCACTACTTTTATGTAGTCGTTTACTCCTTCATCATTATATTCTTTACCACAAATAATCTGGAAGTATTTTCAACGTAATTAATCAAATATTGTTTTTTAAAGCTAATTGACTACTTATTATATCGTGAAACATTTTTATAAGATTATTAAGTCAATCTAAAATATTTCAGACGTCATTCATTCAGGACTACTTAAAGTCTATTTTGAGTTGTCATCTGAACACTATGTTGATAAAACGCCCATGTTATACAAGTAATCATCATATTTTGAAAATCTTATTTCTACCAATAAAATCCCTTTTTTAGAACAAAATGTACTGCTCCTCCTCAGCCACAAAATGATCAATTGATTTACCCAAGTGATCAAGGTAATCATGAAATTGAAGTGGATACTGTCATCAAGTTTACATGTGATGAAGGCTACACACTCTCATCAGCCAATGGGAGTCGACTTATATTTTGCGATGGAATATGGAGCTTCAAAGATAATCCATTGTGTCAAAGTAAGAAAGCAATTCATAAAATGTCTAGTTAAAGTATTGGATAATTCTTTAAGCTAGCAAAAAACGTTCACAAACCGATTTTTTTTTTATCGATTACCTCCCCGCCTAAATAGGGTTTTTATCCTTTTTTCACATCCTGAGGATATTGGCGGGGATGTCGTCATACCCGTCAACGCTGTCCATACATTTTTGTATTTCACGACACCTTTTAGACAACCCGGTAGTGCTGCCACGGGCATTATTGCATTTCTGTAAATAACTACTACCCTTGACGAGGCCATATATACTTAAATAAAAGTATGTCGACTTACCGGGATTGGAACCCGAGAGTTTTTGCACCGCAAGAAAGTACTACGCCACGGAGCCATGGGCCGCAACCTCCATTGACAACTATTATAAAGTCATGAATCGGCATAGCCAGATCTCAGAAACTTTACCTGCATAATTAAATCTTTTAAATGAGTATTTAGCCGAAAGAGCATTTTTGTCGAAATATCAACGAAATAATCTACTCTACAATGTAAACGTAAACGAAATTCAATGTTCTGAACATAATTTTAGATAACTTTTTATTTTAGAAATACAAACCTCCAATAATGATAAATGTCGAACACCAAACGGAGAAGAAACAATTTGCACAGGTATTGATGATTGTCAGCCAATGACAGATGTACTCCGAACACTAAAACAACCCTACCCTGCAGACGTAGTAAAAAATCTTAATGCTTATAACTGTCCTGGTCGGCAAAAGGTAGGTATATTTTTTAACGATTAAGACTCTGTCACATAAATACGCTCTATTAATGTTAATATTAAGTTGTTTTAAGGACAGATTAGTCATTTAAACAGCACAGTTGGCAGAAGGGAAAAAAGTAATGTAAACAACTACCATGGCGACAAAGCCGCTACACTTTAATAAATAACATCGCAAGCTTCAGGACACGCTTCTTGCGGCTAAAATAAAATAGGCGAAGAAAGACAAGGAAATTTAATCAAGAAAAAGATAAATTATAGAAATAGCAAAGCAATGGGTTAATGTCATGAAAACAAAAATCCACCTTTGAATGAAATCCAGGATAACCACATAGATCCTAGAAACCAGAATCAAGAATAGAAAGGAAAGGAACTAATTCTACATATGATGTAGAGAAACAAATAGAAGCTCAATATTTAGACCTAAATTAAGAAGATTTCACTAACTAGGAATAAAAAAGCAATCGCAAATCGAAAAACATAAAATGAAAGGTATCTTACTGAAGAAAGGTGTAATTTCCACTCCCAAAAGAATTCACCAGAATCATCAAGCTTTCGTTACTCCATCAGGAGTAAACGAGTCATAGCAAAAAGTCAAATTAAAGCGCCTTCCATTGTATTATGAGACAAAACTAAATATATTAGAATTACCACGGAACTCAAGAAGAAAAGCAATAATTATGATATGAATATCACAATTCTCGAATACAATAAAATCCAGTCAGTCTCTTTGAGTTCACAAAAAAATAACTACAAGTTTAAACACTAGAGAAAAACAGTCTCAGACATAACTACTACCGGAGAACATACCACTATAAATTATACTGAGAGAAGTTCTTAAAATTTTGGTTACAGAAGACCAAAAGAAATGCTTTAACTCAATGAAAATTATTTTAAAAACGGAGGCCCTATGTTAATAGTTATGATCCTTATGCCAAAATCTAATAAGCAAATCTACATTGTAAACGAGTAAAGCTGACTAGAGTAAAAATAGAAGTCTACAAGATTAGACCTCTGAAACCTGTGTGCCACATTTGTCAGTTATTCGGATTGAAAAGCGTATGACTGAAGAAAAACTAAAAGCATTTTACGTATAAAAGTTTTCTCTGTAAGTAATATATGATCAACCAAACTGTGATAAATATCTTTCTATTATAGGTATGTTGTCCTTCAGAACCAATAGTAATTAGTCAAGAAAGTCAGCAAACCGGGGTCTTATCAGATCTTTCTAATCATAGAAATATTCATCTCCTTCCTAAAGACTGTGAATATGTAGAATCTAACTTTACTAGCACTAATGGTAATGAAGCCGCTCTAAATGAATTTCCTTTTATGGCGTTATTGCAATATAAATCTGGTAAGTTTAAAAAACACCTTCAGTATAACAGCTACAGAAGATGATTCGACAAAGAAAAAGAGAGAAAAAATTCCCATTTACTATATTTTGTGCAATATAATTAGGTAGAGAAATGCCATCAAAAACAGAACCGTTTTGATGTTGATGTTGGTAAAAGAGTATTTAAATTTTCAATGTAAATTTTGCTAAATATATTTAAATATTAATGTTAAGTAAAAATTTTAAAAAATCTGCTAGACAATAATATTTTAAAAATAGAAATAAAATTAAACAGGAACTTGCAAAATTTAATGTTTATCTCTATCAGCAAATGTAGAACTGAGCCAAAATAGCAGGACCGAAAGCTTGAGATTAATTTAAAAAATCTACATCAATATAGACATATATAATATTTTTCCTTCGTTTTAATTTGAATAGATATTTCATTGTGATTTATGGATACTTTCTTTACTATATGTACTTTTTTGGTATTTTGCTTATTTTAGGATTGTCGTCATAATGAAAAAGTTATAAAATTGGTTATAATTGATTTTATTTTCTTAAAATTTGAACGCATTTACATTCTACCTCTAGTAAATCACTGATTATAAAGATGTGACTTATTATTATAAATTCAACTATTCATTAAATTAAGGTTATTTTTGTCGCCTAGCGCCAAGAGGTTTTTAAATTGAAAAAATTATCTGTTGTAAATTCTTTATCTATAGGACAATCGCTTGTAGCTAAAAAATTACCAGGAGCGTGAAGGAAACTGGTTCAGGCTTTTCTGTTGATAATATCTTTATCGTCATATCATACCTTTACATTTTTCACGTCACATGATTTATTTTATAAAAATACAAGGATAAGTAATAAAATAGAAAGAATTTCTGAACCCGTAGTTTATTTGTGATGTCACTTTGAAGTAAATTTCATAAAAACTACACGAACTGCATAATTGACATTGGTATGGATTGGTTCTAAAGGAACTGTCTATATTATGTTGTATATAACCTACCTATTTGGTTAATTTTTAAAAATATTTCAGTAGTTTCCAAATAATGATAATGACAATATCAAATTTTGATTCGAACCTGCACAAAAATATTAAGTGCCTTCACGCCATACAACTGTTCTCCGAAAATTTAACTGTGGTTTGAAGAATAGAAAAAATTTGCATAAATTATTTTAAATTACAAAAGAGACCTAAATAGATCACTGGTAAGGTAAAAAAACTATTGATATTTGAACGAGTTTATAAGAGACAGAACTATGAACATTTTCGTTCTAAGTCGGACTACCGTACAGTAGGTTAGATAGCGTAGCGTTTTTTTGAACAAATTCAACAGAATATAACACACTGATTCCGCTTTTTCTCTGATATAAACAAAGTCTGTCAAAATCTGACGGAATAAGCTAATAATTAAACTTAAATTAATTAAAATGGGCACGGGACACCATTTATTCATTGTTTGGAAAATCAGAAATTTTTAGTCTCAATCAAAAACAGAATTTGAAATTGTGGTAACATATTGGTATATGCATATATACATATAGATATATATATATATATATATATATATATATATATATATATATATATATATATATATATATATGTATATATATGTATGTATGTATGTATGTATATATATATATATATATATATATATATATATATATATATATAAACATAGATTCAAAAGTTTTGCATCACCCTAAATCTCCGAAAAAAAATTTTTGTTCATTATAAATGGATCAGTGATTAATCAATTGATTAGTTTCAATTAAAAAAAAATATATTTTTGACAACATTTTTTTATTATCCATTAATAAACTTGCTTTAAACATAATAAGTATTCTTAAAAAAATAATTAATAAATACAAACTGATGTTTTTTTTTAAAGTGAGAACTTTTAATAAAGAGTATTTCCACCTCTAGAATTTATGCAAGCTTGAAGTCGCCTACCCATGCTGTTTACCAAATTACTAATATTCGGTTGAGGGATATTTCGCCATTCTTCCTGGGCTGCATGAACAAGCTCTTGTACACTCCTGGGTGGATTTCTGCGTGCTGCCACTGCTCTCGCAAGCATGTCCCAGGCATGTTCTATGGGATTCATGTCCGGAGATAGGGCAGCCCAGTTCAAACGATTGATCCCTTCAGTTTCAAGATACTCATTTATAGCTCTGGTCCGATGAGGTCGGGCGTTATCGTCCATAAAAACGAAGGAATCGCCAACAGCTGCTCGCCATAGTCTCACATGAGGATGTAGAATCTCTCTGAGATATCTATCACCAGTCATTGTTCCCTCAACATGAATTAATTCTGTGCGATCATTTGACATGATACCAGCCCAAAACATAGCACTTCCTCCTCTGAAGGGCGGCACGGGGCGAGCATGCGCAAGCTGAGCCACTCTCGTTGGATCCCGCCACACACGTATTCGATGGCTATCTTGTACCAAACAAATCCTTGTCTCGTCGGAAAAAAACACCGAATGCCAAAATTCTGCAGGCAAGGCCGCGTGCTCTTGAGCCCACTGTAGTCGGCGAACTCTGTGCTCAGGTTGTAGTCTGGGCACTCTTATTGGTCGGCGACACCTCAAACCTGTCGCAAGTATTCGTCTTCGTAATGTCGAGATCGATACTCTTTGGAGTGCTGGTATTGCCATGGTCGGGTTTCTTCGGATAGTTAAGTGGATATAGCGGTTTCTGCCGCTGATTAGTAACACGCCTTCTACCGCTCCTAGGTCTATCACGAAGAGAATTGGTCTGGAGATACCGGTTCCATACCCGAGACACATCACTTTGCCAAACGCCAACTCTGTTAGCCACGAACCTTTGAGAATGACCTTCTTCAATTAAAGCCACTATTCTTGCACGGTTTATCTCACTTATGACTTGACGATTCATGTTTGCGCTTAAAATCGTAAATTTTGGATGGTTGTAGCTTCTACTTGATGGAAATTCATTATAAATATATAATAAAAGACTGTTTTTAGTCAATTTCTACTGGTTTATTTAAATTGCGATGACGCGTTTCGCTGTCGATGCAGCTTCTTCAGATCTACATTTTACACTGTCAAGTTAGGTTTAATATTCACAGTTTTATATAATTTCTTAATTATAATATTACACATAATTAAATTACATTGATAGTATTGGGAAATCCACACAGATTTGGAGTTATTAGAATAAATTCAATAATGGTGAATTGCTTAAATCTACCTGGTCGTTGAGTAAGGTACCTGTAGTCCTTAATCGATTTATTTGCATTGTCTCTAAAAGGTTTAGTTTTAAACCTTTTTGTTGGGTGTGTAAAATTTTGAAATTCTTGTTAAATGTGTGATTTTCTGTTAAAAGATGATTAGCGTATGTTGAATTAGATTTTCTATGGATGAAACTTTTTTCGTGTTCTGTAATTCTTTGTCTAAATGTACGTCCAGTTTGTCCGATGTATGTTTTAGGACATGACCCACATGTTAACTGATAAACCCCCGATTTATTGTCTTTATTGATTTGTGGTTTGTAGTTTTTAAGATATTTCCCTATCGTATTATTAGTCTTGTAAGCTATGTTAATATTTTTTTGATTTAAAAATTTCCCCAGTTTTTCCGTTGGTTTGCCGAAATAGGTTAAGCATTTAAAAGTGGTATTTCTGTCCTTAAAACGTGGGTATATTTCTGAGATTGCCTTGTTTCTAAGTTTTTTCCTAACGATACTATTGATTAAAGTAACCGAATAACCGTTGTTAACGGCTACTTGTTTTATGTAGTTTAATTCTTTAGTAAAATTTTCTTCTGATAAGGGGATATTAGTTAGTCTATGTATAAAACTATGATAAGCTGCAAGTTTATGATGGTTAGGATGGTGAGAACTATTGTGAATTGTGGTATCTGTATGACAAGGTTTGTGATATATTGCAAATTCATGTTTTTTTCCTGGCTTTACTGATTGTTAAGTCTAGGAAATTAATTTTCTCTTCGACTTCTTCTTCCATTGTAAAACTGATATTTCTATGTAAAGAATTAATATACTGTAAAAAGTGAGTTAATTGTCTGTCCGTACCTGTAAAGCATACAATTATATCGTCTACGTATCGATACCAGTATAGACAATTATTACTATTGTTATTATGGTTGTTAAATATCATTGTTTCAATACTGTCCATGAAAATTTCGGCGAGTAATGGACTTAATGGACTCCCCATAATTAACCCTTCCTTACTATTGTAGAATGTATTATTAAATGAAAAATAATTTTGTCTTAGGCAAGTTCTTAATAAATTAATTATGTCCATTTTTATAACTTCATTTACTTTGTTTTTTGTTAATAGGTTCTCTATTAAAATTATTGTTTCATCTGGGGGAACACTTGGAAATAAGTTTTTGACATCGAAAGAGACTAATTTAGAATTATCTGGTATTGTTATATTCTTAACTTTATTCACGAGTTCGTATGAGTTTTTGATACTATATTTAGGTTCAAATTTGGTATGATGTTTGATTAAATCAATTAAAAAGGATGACGTCTTATATGCTGGAGCAGACATGTAGGAAACAACAATCTTTTAACAAAAGGTTTCAAACACAATATTCAAACTAACTTCAATATCAAAGAATCGGAGACATTAGGTATTGATACTGAGATTGCTTTGAAAGATAGTCCTAACAACATATTATCAAAATTTCAAACAGCCGAAATTATTAAAAAAGAATTCATATCTAACACTAACAACATCAACCAAGACTTAAGGACAATAAAAACAATTCAAAGTAAAGCAAAACAAAATGATGTAATCTTTACCAAAGCAGACAAAGGTAACACAGTAATAGCAATAGACAAAATCGACTATATTAATAAAACGATAGATTTTTTCAAAACAGGAAAGTACGAAATTTTAAATAAAGATCCAACAAATATTTTTCAAAAAGAAATAAAACAACAAATTGAACAGGCTAAAAGTATCATTCACGATAAAGATAAATTTAAATTGATAAATATGAACCCCCAAATCCCTCAACTTTATTCACTCATAAAACTACACAAACTTGACCACCCAATCAGACCAGTTGTTTCCTACATGTCTGCTCCAGCATATAAGACGTCATCCTTTTTAATTGATTTAATCAAACATCATACCAAATTTGAACCTAAATATAGTATCAAAAACTCATACGAACTCGTGAATAAAGTTAAGAATATAACAATACCAGATAATTCTAAATTAGTCTCTTTCGATGTCAAAAACTTATTTCCAAGTGTTCCCCCAGATGAAACAATAATTTTAATAGAGAACCTATTAACAAAAAACAAAGTAAATGAAGTTATAAAAATGGACATAATTAATTTATTAAGAACTTGCCTAAGACAAAATTATTTTTCATTTAATAATACATTCTACAATAGTAAGGAAGGGTTAATTATGGGGAGTCCATTAAGTCCATTACTCGCCGAAATTTTCATGGACAGTATTGAAACAATGATATTTAACAACCATAATAACAATAGTAATAATTGTCTATACTGGTATCGATACGTAGACGATATAATTGTATGCTTTACAGGTACGGACAGACAATTAACTCACTTTTTACAGTATATTAATTCTTTACATAGAAATATCAGTTTTACAATGGAAGAAGAAGTCGAAGGGAAAATTAATTTCCTAGACTTAACAATCAGTAAAGCCAGGAAAAAACATGAATTTGCAATATATCACAAACCTTGTCATACAGATACCACAATTCACAATAGTTCTCACCATCCTAACCATCATAAACTTGCAGCTTATCATAGTTTTATACATAGACTAACTAATATCCCCTTATCAGAAGAAAATTTTACTAAAGAATTAAACTACATAAAACAAGTAGCCGTTAACAACGGTTATTCGGTTACTTTAATCAATAGTATCGTTAGGAAAAAACTTAGAAACAAGGCAATCTCAGAAATATACCCACGTTTTAAGGACAGAAATACCACTTTTAAATGCTTAACCTATTTCGGCAAACCAACGGAAAAACTGGGGAAATTTTTAAATCAAAAAAATATTAACATAGCTTACAAGACTAACAATACGATAGGGAAATATCTTAAAAACTACAAACCACAAATCAATAAAGACAATAAATCGGGGGTTTATCAGTTAACATGTGGGTCATGTCCTAAAACATACATCGGACAAACTGGACGTACATTTAGACAAAGAATTACAGAACACGAAAAAAGTTTCATCCATAGAAAATCTAATTCAACATACGCTAATCATCTTTTAACAGAAAATCACACATTTAACAAGAATTTCAAAATTTTACACACCCAACAAAAAGGTTTAAAACTAAACCTTTTAGAGACAATGCAAATAAATCGATTAAGGACTACAGGTACCTTACTCAACGACCAGGTAGATTTAAGCAATTCACCATTATTGAATTTATTCTAATAACTCCAAATCTGTGTGGATTTCCCAATACTATCAATGTAATTTAATTATGTGTAATATTATAATTAAGAAATTATATAAAACTGTGAATATTAAACCTAACTTGACAGTGTAAAATGTAGATCTGAAGAAGCTGCATCGACAGCGAAACGCGTCATCGCAATTTAAATAAACCAGTGGAAATTGACTAAAAAACAGTCTTTTATTATATATTTAAAATCGTAAAATTCAAATGACTTGAATGTAAGAATGATCGCACTAAAAATGTGATCTTACAAAAAAAAAACTGTAAACATGTGTATATTGCAAAAAATATGGGACGTATTGGAATGATAAACATTGATAAACAAGCCCACAAAAAATTGTTAGCGCAAAAAAATTCCTTCGCATCCGAACAAGGTGATGCAAAACTTTTGAATCTATGTGTATACATATATATATATATATATATATATATATATATATATATATATATATATATATATATATATATATATATATATATATATATGAGATCTGAAAAATTATATTGAATGTTCCCAGGTTTACTATGGACGGAATCATACATTGCAAAATGAAGAAACAAGGACTTTTTAAACAGAATTTTACTTATACTTACTTATTATTTAGGTACTAGTCTGTCATTTAAATGTGGAGGTACAGTCATCAATTCAAGATATATTCTTACTGCAGCACATTGCGTAACGGTGTTACCTAACTTTAAACTGTAAGTTTAAAATCATTATGGCTGGACATCTTACAGTATCGCTGTCTTATTTTCGGGGTCTACCATCCTAATAATTTCTTTATCTATCACACTATCTATTTCATATACCATTACACAATATTTACTATGTTGTTCTTGATATTTCAGGTTAGGTTTTCAGTCTGCAAAATAACACAGTTCTAACTGTTGTCTAAAATGTTTTTTCTCCATATTACATCGTTTAAATGTGTCCCTTTTTTGTCACCTATGCAGCTTGGTTTCTCACTTTTGTGTAGATATCGCCAAAAGTCGATATATCTAAAACCCAACTTCATTTCTTGTTGTATATAGTCTGTCAAGTAAAGACGTGACCGCTTGTATTTTTGAAAATATGTGTTTCGAGAACATTTTTTGCCATCATTATATTCTTTGGTGTGCTAACAACGGCGCAGTTAGCTGAGTAAGTTTTCCATTGACCTCCTGCATCAATAATCGCCTGACATCTTCGAGATTTTCTGCATACTACGGAGATGATATCCAAATTTCTCGAATCTCGCGAGACATCTGAGTCAAAGTCCTCAGAGTTTTTCTCTAAGCTTTCTCTTTACAAGGGACCAAGCGTTTTTAATAGGGTTGGAGTCCGTCGATTGTGAGGGCCACGCTAGTATCTTATCGTGGGCCCAAGCGAGCCGCTTCGCGATTTCCTAATTTTTCCGTTCCTTGACGTAGCGTCAATTTCGGGACCGATAAAAACAAAGACACGATTCGTTTTTTGCTTTCGAAGTGACCCTGCCTACCGAGCTACGTTTTGGCAAGTCGTCGACATTTTTCGTCTTGTTAAAATGATTTATCCACTTCCTCACAAACGACTCCGACATTTTAATACATTTAGGGGCCGCGGAGTGTGTCATGTTAGGCCCCCTTGGATGGAAACAAAGAAAGACTTCCCCGAACCAACACGCAAACAAGTGACTCATTTTGGATTCTACGTGATTTCGACGAAAGTTACTAAAATGCGTCGTAGACAAAGGTTCCCTCTACCGATTTTTTGTTGAATTGCTTGAATTGCGTCTACCAAAAATTAATTATCGTGGGCATGTTCTTACTTGACAGACTTTATTTTAGATGTTATGCATTTTGTTCTTGCACCTGAAATTACAATTTCAAACACGGCGTGACTTTCTCACCATAAGGTGATCTTTTAATTTTTTCATCACTCTTGTTTTAGCTGCGGTATCATTTTTTTGAGTAAATATTTTCTGTGGATGTGATGATTTTGTGCATACGTATTGTTGTAAAGAAAATGTTGTACATCTTCTAGTTATTTTAGATCGAAGGCTTTATCTAAGTCAATCAAGTTTAAGAACGTTTGGCTATTGTATTTTATCGATATTTTAGTAAATTGCATTGTTATGTAAACACTATCCATACAAAGTCTCCTTGTTCATTTGCCAGTGCGAGCGGTTTTGGTTTTCTTCGGTGATTCAATTTTTTGTTAGTTTTAATATTTTTAGCGAGGTGTTCTCCCTCAGTAATTTGCCGATAACTTTTCATTTCCTCTTTTTAAACAAGAATATTGTGCTAGTTCTCCATGCTTTTAGAATTTATTTAATAGAGTTGTTAGTTGTTGAATTCGTTTTCCTCCACAGTATTTTAGTAGCTGATGAGTAATGTCGTCTTAGTTTGACTTGCTTTTTTCGACATTTGGGGCGCTGTTCCAGAAGCTTTTTCGGTTTTTCGAAACTTTATCATTTACTGCTATCTCTGTAAAATACTTCACTCATTTTTCCTTTTCTAACCTAATAAAAACTTCAAATTGCATGGAATAAGTTAATCTGCACCACATATTATAGTTATTTTTTCTGGGAATTAGATCTTCGAAGATCTTTATTTTTTGAGATCAAGTCATTAAATTAGTAAAGAGTCCTGAAGATCTGTAATCGAAAAAATTATCACTTAACAAAAGCACTAAAAGCTCTCATGACATCTCTATTATAGTGTTTCAGTTCGAGTTGGAGAACATAGTATCTCAAATGAAACTGACTGCGGACTCCTAAATGACAATGAAGGAACGTTAAAATGTAATCCGCCCGTGCAAGATTTAGAGATTGAGAAAATTATTGTCCATCCTCAATATCAAAAACCAGAAATATATTTTAATGACATTGCTTTAATACGAGTTGGCAAAATTTTATTTGCAGGTAAGTTTGAAACAGTTTTGTTCAGAAATTGGTTTAAAAAATGTAGATAAATTCTACAATATAATAATTTTACTTTGAAGTCTCCAGTATACCGATATTATTATTTAAATTGCAGTTACATATCTATTTTAAGTTAACTGTCCAGCAAGCCATAAAGTCAGGACCATTGAGTTAATTAGGTGACGAGTCGTATTACGATTATACTATAAATTGAAATAAACTGACGGTAAATATGTTCGCTTGAGTGATAACACTTTTAGAGACACAGAAATTTTTGCGTCCTACATATACTATGTTATTTGAAATGTTACATACAATACTGCTATTCACACTAATTTTTAAACCTGACTGACTATATATTGGTTTGTGCGTTTGTACTTAATAATATTTGTCATACCGATGAGTTAAGACTTTAATTTTTGATAGTGATAACTATCAAAAATTAGAGACTATTTCATTCGTTTATGGTCATATTTCGATCAAATTTAAATAATATTTGTAAAATTAAGGTAAATATCTGATGACATTAAGAGCTCTTAAAACTATGAGTCTTATATTCTTTATTTATGGGCCGATGTTGTTCTATATATCTTTTGTCGATATGCCTATTCTAAATTTGAACCGTACATTTCAAACCGATAAAAGTAAGATTTTGATTGTGTTGTTTTAACAACTGTCAAAATTAAAATTTTTATGTCACCTTTGATTTTGATCTGCAGATAGAATAATTTGTCCAAAAATGTCTTTTTTCGCTAATTTTGATTAAACCTGAAAGGTATATGTCAAATTAGTTATCATATATATTTGAGTATTAATATCTGTCCTACATGCAACAGAGAGCACATGCTAGTAATGCCATGAGTTTTTTTAAAAATTGACGTAAGGTGATATGCCCATATTTATTCTTTTACATGCCCAAACAATCCACAAGATTTTTTTTTTTCACTTAAGAAGCCACTGTTTATTTTTAATGGTTGTTGAAGTTAACGCTTATTACAAACAAGACAAAATGATCGATGACTGCTTTAAATAATATAATATTGCAGTATCAGTTATATATTACCTCACATTTTTAAGCAGGATTTTGCACTAATATTACTGAGAATAATATAATAATACCTAAAATAAATCTCAAGAGCCCAAAGTTCAAGAATTTTGTGTAACAGTAAAACGAGTTTATATTTTTTTATGACTTTTTTATTTATTTAATGCTCTTAAATTTTACCTCTTAAAAATTTTAAAAAAAAATCAATTGCCATAAAAATATTTTTTACACGGCTTATCGTTCTTTCTCAATTATCACATATTTGTTGACTACTTATAAACCTTAACATGACGTAAATATTTTATCTTTGTTCATTTTTTTAAGTCTCACTTGTATCAAATTAAAACAATTTCCTAATAAACTTAAAAATAAGTCACAATTTCCCGTGAACGCTAATTTGAAGACTCAGCAAAAAATAAGGAGACATAAAAAAAGAAGATAAAATATCAGAATTCCGATGGAAGTCTCCTTTTGATTTTTTTTTTAAACACTCACCAATTGGTACAGTATGGTAGTTTAGTGGACTGTATAGGCTATTTAAAAATAACTGGTCAATGCAAGTTGAACTTGCGCAATTAGTGTTCCGTACGTTGATTGCTTTTAAAATAAAAATTTTTGTTACGAAGTTATAAAATGATCAGCGACTTCACAAAACACACCCCAAATGAGTTTTCAACAAAGTTTGTTCCTGATCTTTACTGAAAACTGATGACCTTGAATTTTTTTTTTTTTATATACCAGACAAATTATAAAAGGCAATGCACTCATCATAATTTTCGTTCGTTCTACACCTCGTGGAGAATATTCCAGAATTTTTTAAAAAATTTTTGATTAGAACTTATCGAGATACGGAGGGACAGCGATTTTTCGCGATTTTTTAAAAATAATACAAAGAAAAGTGTGTGCAAGTATTACATTATATATATTCTAAACTTTTCACAAGCTTTTATTTGACACCCCACTCAACGACCTAGTAAAAAATTTTTTTTTTCACTTCCGATTCCATTCCTCAAAACTAACCCCTTAAGTCAAAATTTAACTTTCAAAACTACACGACTCTAATGAGGCCATTAACCAAAGTTCAACTTTCTATGCCAAATAGTCTCGGAGAAAATCGGGTGTGACAGACGGACTGACGGACACCGAAGTGATCTTATAAGTGTTCCGTACGGAACACAAAGAAAACGTAAGTTAAAAACAAAAATTACGTACGAATCGAATCGGGACCGGTTTTTTTTCACTCGTGAATTTTGAAAAACACTGTCTACATGATCCTAGCCTGACTGACAAGCCGTGATACGGCGAAACGCGTCTCAGTATGGATTTGACGAATAAAAGAACAGTAGGTAAACTGCTGAAATATATGGACTTCGTCCGTTTTCAGTTGTTTTACATTAACGGAAAAAATAACTAATATTCGATTTTGGAAATATATTTTTTCACGTAATAAGGACATTTTTATGTACTTGTTATGCTTACCTAAATTGTTTATAAAAACATCTTACTAATTAGGAAAAACTATTAAAAATTTAACATTATTTTTATTTTGGAACGTTTTTTAAACTAAAAATCTACTAAATTTTTTTGTCCTGAATCTGAGGTGAAATATTTCTGGAGCATATTGTAAATAGAGGAACAGATTAACATTTTTTTTTCAGAAAACGTCTTTCCTGTCTGTCTACCGGTGGGTAAGCTACATGATTCAAATATTCAAGGCGTATTTATAACAGGATGGGGACGGTCAAGCCCCAGTGCGAGTAAGTAAAAAATAATCTTTAGTATAGTACAGACTAAGTAATAAACTTTAAATCCAAATGCATTAAGACCAGATCAGTCAGTCGAAGTCGCCCACATGTTGTTTTATATTTTAGGATTGATTTAAGGGAAAGGAATAAGTCCTATTTTTTTTGATTTTTTTTTTGAAACTGATGTTCCGGTCTAGGTGGAACAACATCAAGACAAGCTGGTAATTAAATAAAAAGGTTGTATTAATAATCAGTTATACAAATTAAGTGGTACTTGGTCGAATAATTTAAATTGTAACTTAGAGGCTAAAAAGTCCTCTACAAAATGGGACAAATAAACATGCATATCGAATAACATAATATCAAGATAAATATTAAAGTTGTAAAAAAACAAACGCTTTTCAAGCAGTTTTTTATATGGAGAACATCATCCCTTTGGAATAATTTGCCCAGCGCTATGTTACCCACCGAGTACAAATTACAGCGATTCAAGAACAACGTGAATCGCTTTTTTTTTCCGCACACATGTCGCTCCTGGAGACTTCCCTGCAGCATGTGTGCTAGACCTATAAAAAAAAACAAACACTAAAACTCTCTCTATTCGTTTCCTCAGTCTTGAGGGTCGTGATCTCTCTGGAATGACTTCACTGTTCTGTTCACTATTTCTCTCCATTTCTCTCGATCTTCTGCCAAGTGCAACGATACATGGAGTGGTTGATCCATAACTTGTTTTATTTGATCTGACCATCTTGTTGGCGAACGGCCTCTACTCCTTTTACTCTGGACCTCTCCCATTATTATTAGCCGGTCTACATTATTGCCTGGCCTTCTAGCTACATGTCCAAAATACTGAAGAATTCTTTTCATGCATAGTGATGATAACCTTACAGTTATATTTAGTTCATTCAGTATAGATTGATTAGTTCTTCTGGCGGTCCAGGATATTCTCAACATCCTCCTATAGCACCACATTTCAAAGGAATCAATAGATTTACGTTCCTTTACTCTAAGTGTCCAGGATTCTACACACCATATGAAAATATTGGAAATACTAAGGTCTGTACGAGATTTAATTTCGTTCCTTTAGCTATGTACGGACTTTTCCATATCTTAGTAAGTCTCGTCATAGCATTTCTTGCTAGGGATATTCTTCTTTTTATTTCATTCTCGCATCCTCCCATACTACTTACGGATGATCCTAGATATACAAAGGTTGTTACTCTCTCAATGCCATTGAGTAAGTCGGATCTTACTATTTGGTCAGACTTATCGACTATCATCAGCTTCGTTTTGTCCCTATTTATGGTCAGACCTAGTTTCTCACTTTCTTGCTCTATCCGATTTAAAAGTGTAGCCATCTCTTCCTTAGTCGCTGCAAATATGGTGGTATCATCAGCGTAACGCAAGTTGTTTATTCGCTCACCTCCTATTAGTAAACCAGTTTATATCTACCAATCATACACATAAGATAAAACTAATAGAAAATAAGGAAAAACAGAGGTATATGAAAACAAATACTAAAATCTCTATATCTAGTAATAGGAAATCTTAAAATTCCAAAACTTTGTCCAATTAGCGTTAAGAAGTCTAAGCTAACACACAGATACACACTAAAAGTTTTTTTTTAAGAATTTAAGACCCGTACATAGATGCGGTATGATAAACCAGACTAATCGTTATGGTTTTATCGAAGACGCGACTGGAAAAGAGCAATTTGAAAAAGTTCTAATACATCAAGATATTTTTCCTTAATAAAAAGGTACAAAACCTTCAAACGA